>JAQQAC010007117.1:12187788-12204661 GCA_029783875.1 Phataginus tricuspis | reverse complement strand
CACGTGAGCCGCTGACATCAGGCCTCGTGGCGCACGTGAGCCGCTGACATCAGGCCTCCTGGCGCACGTGAGCCGCTGACATCAGGCCTCGTGGCGCTCGAGAGCCGCTGACCTCCTTCCCGAGGACCAGGGTACCAGTGGCGCCTTCTGGGTGGGCTGCCAGGGGCACTGTTCTTGCCCTGTGCTGTGTTGCTTCCGTCCCCGGGGCCCAGCCAGAGGTGGGATGTGGCGAGCACTTGGCAAATGTTGGTTAAAGTCGGAATCCAGCATCGTGTTCACCCCCAACTTTTGAAGTCTGTGCTATTGATACTGTGTAGAGTTTGGAAATCCTAGAAGGAGACAAAGTGCTCAAGGGGACGACTCTAAAATAGGCAGTGATACTCCCCAGCCAATATTTTGTGTGTTGTGGGAACAGAAATATATCCAGAGATAGCGACATCAGACTGCTGCAGGGAAGCTCTAGAGAATTTAGTGCCTCTGTGTCTCTTCTCTCTCTCATTAGGAGAAAGCATTTGTGTTTTAAATTCTTTAAAGTGGCTCTCCAGTCAAGGAGGAGTTTATAAAAATAATTTCTGTGGCAGGGAGGACAAGGGGCGACAGGCAGCAGCAGGGCATGGGGCGGAGAGGGCCAGGAAGGGAAGCAGAGAAGGCCAGAGGCAGTTACTGGTGGGTAAACAGGGCAGGGTCCTTAACCCCAGAGGGAAGCCCCTGCAGCTGTGGGCGGGGCTCTGCAGGCTGGTGCTGGGCTTGGTGCCCTCTGAAGTCCTGCCAGGGCCAGCAGCAGGTTCTCCAAGTCCACACAGAGCCTGTGCGAGCCTTAGGGGAAGGAGCACCCTCTAGGCAGATGCAGCTCTGCCCTCAGATGCAAGGCTCAGCAGGCAGGCCGCAGCCGTTCTCGGCCCCCAAGAGCCCTGTGGCCAGGTGCCCCACGGGGCCACAGACTCTGTCCAGGGGAGAGACGGGGAAGCGTCCTGATGAAGCACCTGAAGGCAGAGCCAGAAAGCAAAACAATTTTGGCAACCCGAGAGGAATAAAGGCATTTTAAATGGGAAAAGGAAAAGAGTATAGTTTAAGTTACCGGAGCAAAGCAGGCTCCTGATTAGTTGAGGCAACAATGGGGCCCAGGGTGGGGAGGGAGGAGGAAGGACAGGGCCGTCCCCTCCCCATCTAAGACAGGCTGTCACTGGCCAAGCGCTCTGCCATGCATCATGTCACCAAATCTGCCCCCATGAATACCATGGAAGGAATGTTATAGAAGAGGGAGCCATAATTTAGAGGCCTTGTGACTTGCCGAAATTCCCTCAGCAAGACAGGGGAGAAGTGGGACTCAAACTCAGGTCATCTGACTTCAAACCCCACCTTTTTTCAGGCAGCCACCGTGTGGTAGATTGTCTGCAAAGACAGCCACCCAAATCTCTCCCATCCCGGTACGTATCTTCCCCTTCTCCAGTAAGAGGTGGGATTTCTTCTTTCTCCCCTTGACCTGGGCCAGCCCTCTGACTTTCTCTGGCCACTGAACTGTGGCAGAAGGGACACACTGACCGGTCCAGGCCTGAGATCCAGCAGCCATGCAGAGACGCCCAGGCTGGACTGTTGGCTGCTGACAGATCACACAGTTCAGCAGGGCACATGGAGAGGGAGAAGCTGGGCAGCCGTCCCGCCACCCCAGGTGCCAGACATGGCACAGAAGCCATTTTGGATGTTCTGGCCCCAGCTAAGCACAGCCTCATGAACGAGCCAATCTGACACCAAGTGGAATGAAAGAGCTGCCCAGCGGAGCCCAGTTATCCCACAGGATCACGGAGAATAATGTCCCTGTTATTTCTTACACTGTGCTGTATAGCTGGGACCCCTAATTGGTGCCAGATTCTCCCCCTGGGGTCCTGATAGTGGAAGGGCCTGCCCAGACTGGCTCTGATAACCGAGTGACACCAACCGGGGTTGACCGGTAGGGACTCAGCTGCCATTCATTATGTCCTCGTTTGTCTAGAGAAACCCCGCTCTATCTGTAGGACGCTGCCTGCCTTGTGCTGTCTTCCTCTGTGTCTTACTGTTCCCTTTGGATGGGCAAGTCCATGAGGACAGGACAATGCTTTGCTTTGCTTTCTCTCCAGACCCAGGGCAATTCTCTCCACACACAAACAGTGCTTCCTGTTGATATTGGTCCAGTCGGACTAAGGGGCTGTTAGGTTAAATGCCCAAATCAGACAAGCCACTGGCAGGGGCTCTGAGTGGGTGACTTATTGCTGTGGAATAATTCCGTTTTAGGTTTTGTTGCTAGCCGGGAGAGCCTGGCCCAGCTGAAGAGAGCAGGATTTTAGGCTCTTGTTGTATTGGCCTTTGCCCTGTGGAAACTGTCACAGGCAACTCAGAGGTTTCAGAATACCCTCCACCCCAACCCTACCATCCCCTAACTGGCTGCATCTTGTCATGCACACCGTGCCTGGCTAATAATGTGTTGTCATATAAATTAATTACAAAATGACTAATGTCAATTTCTCTTTCATCAAGCAAGGCAGAAGGCCTGGGGACCTGGGAAGGAGAGAGGAGGACTGTAAATGGGGCCGCGTCTTTTCCGTGGAGAGAAAACTCCACGGGATCTGGGCACCCCTTGCATTTCTCCACCTCCAGCCGCCTCCGTGAGCCTCTGCAGAGAGATTTTTCTGAATAATGGAACATTTTCCTGTTTTAATCAGGTGCAATTTTGCAAGCAGTTTTTATGATTTAGCAAGTCCATTAAAACTGGCATTTGTTCTGCTCTGACACGCGAAAGGGGCTCCACAGAGCATAAACATTGGAAATTACTTGTAGGGAAAGACAATATTAAAATTCCCCAGCCTGGGCCTGTTGTATGAGAAATTCTGTTATCAAGCATCATGCCAGCTACCATCAGAGGCGCTTGAGATATATGCTGCTTCCTCTTTCTGCACAAGCTGGGGGCGCTGGAGCTCAGGCAGGACTAAAGACTGGATGTGGGTTATCTTTCTGCACTTTGGGCATCAGGAGGTTAGTGGGTCTTAATGGCAACTGGAAGGGCAGGTCACCAAGTGCAAAATCTCAGGGAAGAGGGTGGGTGAGCACAGGCCTGAGGGTGAGCCTGGAGATGACTTTCCTGCCCATGTGAATGGGAGGGGGTATCGGCATGTAATTAAGAAGGTCAGTTTATCAATTTCACTTGCAGTCAGTTCTCAATCATCCACGTACTGACAGATGACAGGGTCAAAAGGAAGCTCTAATGAAACTTTCCTTTTGCTCCCTCTCTGCTTCCTGTCAAGGCCTTCTCTCCCTACAGAATCACACGATAGAAGTAGCAGGTGAGTCTTTGCAGAGCATTTCCACCCTCCCGATCAATGCAGAAGCAACAGAAGAAAGGTTAAACCTGGCAGATCAAACTACATAGAATTTAGAATCTATGTGACTAACAAACTAATAAAACACTTTTGTAAAAAAAATGAAGGCTGAAGAAAAATGTTTGCTTCCAATCTTCCAGCCCAAGTGTTCATGTTTCAATGTAAATAATTGAAAGGAATAGTCGAAGAATCCAGATGGGGTGCGGGTGGGGTGAGGAGAACAAGCACAAAATAGGTAAAGGACATGCATGTAATTGATGCCACAAAAAGATTTTTAAAAATGAACATATGGTAGGAAGTGCAATCTCACTTGTAATTAAAGAAACACAAAGATAAGATACTATTTGGACTTCCGGCTAAATGTGGAGGATTGAACATGATTCGATCTCCTCTCCCTTCCAAGTCCCCATTAAAATGAAAATAAGGAATTAAAGAAAAGCAGAAACTCACAAGAACCCAAAGATAAGTAGCACATACCGGACACGGACCAGATGGAAGAGTGGTGACCTCGGAGGCAGCCACACACTGAGGGTCTGCAGAAGGGCTGTAGGGAGTCACTGGAATAAGAGGGCACGTGGGCACAGGAATGGGCCAGGAAAGACTCGGGCACATTGGGGGCTTCATGTGCTGGAGGAAAGGAGGTGGGGTGGGCCATGGTGGGATTCAAAGCTGAGGAAGAGGGGGTTGACTTTCAGTTCATCGGTGTGGTGATCCAGGTAGCCAGGATGCATGGCTAGGAAAAAAACCTAGAAAGGCACCTAATCTGTAATTGCCTAACTGACCTTTAAGAAAGTAAGAACATTCACCAAGGAGCCCAACGTAAAGAATCTGGAGCCAGAGACATATGAATTGACAGTGTAGCCTTAGCATGATTTTTCCATCTTTGTGGACCCAGCATCTCGGGTTAGTGCTCATGTGGGCCCAAGGGCTAGGCTTTGGGCTTTTTGAAGAGGAATATTGGAGCTGAGATCTTTGCTTAGAGCTTTGTTTCACTCCCATGAAAGAACTGAATGGAAAAAGTCCACTGCTAGTCCAGGAAGATGACAAGGAAGTCTGTGGCTCACCAGGAGTAGGTAAAGGTCTTCCCTGGTAGTTTATAACCACGGACCAATGCCTCATGCAGATTTGGTCTTTGATTTCACACTAGCTTTATGGCACAGAAACAAGCGAGCTGATAATTTTATATTAAAATGTGGTCCTGAGGAACTTGATACATTTGGGGCTCCTAACATGAGCAAACAAAAGATGTCCTTAGGAAAACATGTTCTCATCTATGTTTGCCCAGGATCCAAGAGAGAAAATCCTGCCAGAGATGAGTTTATGACCCAATTTAAAAATACATGAAGAAGTTAGGTGGTAAAAGAAGGAAGAAAAGCAAAAGATGTTTGCCATAAAAGTGAGGACGTGATTTTCTTTGGAAGAGGGGTGGTTGTGACTGGGAAAGGCCTAAAGAGGATTCTGGGTGCTGAAAATAGTCTATTTCTTGAAATAATTGAGCACATACAAGAAGGAATTGAGAACATTAAAAAGCCACCAGGAAAATATAAGAGGTAGATTTTAAAAATTTACAGAAATGAAATATATACTTATTGAAGTTAAACATTCAATGGAAAATTTAAGCAATATATTAGAAATAACTGAAGAATTAGTGAACAAAAAGTAATCTTAAAATATTATCTATAATGCAACACAGAATATAAAAAGGTGGAAACTTTAGAGATTAAGAGGCATGGAGACTAGAATGAGAATGTTCAATATCTGGCTAATAGTAGTTAAAGGAGGACAAAACAAGGAGACTAGAGAAGGGCAATATTCTAAGAGATAAAGACTGAGAATTTTCTAGAATTGGAAATGCTTATCTCTGTCAAGAATCCTGAGTAGGACAGACAGAACTAAATGCACACCAAGAAACTGCTGTGAAATGTCAGAGCACTGAAGGCAAAGGAGAGCTTTGAAATAAGCAGAGATAAAAGACACAGATTACCTAAAAGAAGATTTGTGTGGACTCCAGAAAGTAGTGGAAGAATATATCTAAAGTTTGGAGAGAAAAGAACTGTCAACCTTGAATTTTACTTGTAGATAAATCGTTTTTCTAGTGTGAGGGTGAAACAAAGACATTTTCAGATATAAAATGATTGAGAGTTAACTACAGAGCTTTGTTGAAGGTACTACCATGGAATAAATGCATTCAAAACATAGTCAAAAAGCAAGATCCATGCCAGTGAATTGAAACAAGCCTAGGATGTTATATATAAAAAAGACCAAACACAATAATAATAACAAATGGAGGGTACAAGTCAAAACGGAATTAAAAAATGAACAACAGAATATATAAATTGGTGAAAGGGTGGTAAGGAGTTAAAATGAGATGTTCTGAGATCCTTGTTTTATTTGAGAGGAAAACAGAGACACCGATCAAATTTGGATTTTTATCTTGCACATAAAACATTTTATGTTGCCAAAAATTCAAGGGTACACACTTTAAAAAGTCAAATAGAATGTATACCTTCCAAAACTGTAGGCAGAAGTGAATAATTTTAACAAGCCTCAATCATTCCAGCAGAAGACCAAGAAGATAAAGCTAATAAAAAGGAGGATGTGGTTGACTGTTTTTTCTGAAAATGCCCACTACAATATTTTGAATCCCACATGCTCCACCAAAACCCTGCTACTCCCCACCAAGAGAAAAAGTCTACGCTTTCTTTCTTTGAACCTGGGCAGGAGGATCTTGTTACTACTTTGACAACTAGAATGTGGTAGAAATAACGCTGTGTGATTCCTGAGGCTAGATCCCCAAAGGCAATATGGCTTCTACCTGACACTCTCTCTCAAAGTTCTTGCCCTTGGACCTTGGTGGCCATATTGCGAGGAACTCCCAGCTCTGTGGAGAGGCTACGTGTAGGTTGTTTGGCCTGACAGTCCCAGCTGAGGTCTCAGCAGAAAGCCAGCATCAGGTGCCAGACATGTGAGTGATTGAATCCTGAGACGACTCCTCTTTCAAGTCCTCTAGATGCGGCCCCAGATATGGTGGAGCTATGCCCTGGCCGGTTCCTGACCTACAGAATCTGTGAGCCTAATATATGTCTGCTTTATACCTTTTTTATAGAGACGTAGTGACTGAAATAGAGGGTGAGCAAAAAAGCACAAAATGAAGCAGCAGCATTAAATCCAATACATAAATAATCATAAGAATGTAAAGTGGCTAAACTTACTTGTTAAACCCAGATTGCCTGATTGCATTTTTAAAAAAGCTTTGTGTTGCTTACGAGAGGCACATCTTAAAAGGAAAGAGACAGAAAAGTTGAACTTAAAAACTTGGAAAAAGATACACCAGCTACATACCAATCCAAAAAACGTTGGTGTAGAAGTATTTTGTTGTATCTCGGTCTATTATTATTAAGAATAGAGATGGATGCTACAGAATAGTAAAAGGAACCATTTGCCATGAATATGTATGGGTCCGAAATTTTCATGACACTAATAAGATAGGCTTATAAAAGTCAAAATTTAGAGAATTCCAAGAAGAAATTAACACATAGAAATCACAATATTTGTAACATAGCTCTCAGCATTTGATAGGTTAAGCAGATAAATATGAGTAAGGACAAAGGTTTGAAAAACATAACAAGACTGAGCTGCACCTAACAATTAGAGAATGCACATTCTTTTCAAGTACACGGGGCACATCTGTAAAAACAGACCCTGTGTGGGGTCCTAGACCACATCACAACATACATACCAAGGATCTAATATTGTAAAGACCATGTCCTCCATCCACACTGTGATTAAATTGGAAATACATTTAAAAAATCTTTTTAGAATATTCCATACATAAATTTTAAAACACACTTTTAAATAACTCATGGGTCAAAGAAGGAATAAAAATAGAAATCAGAAAACATTAAGATCTAAAAGATAATAAAAGCATGACATATCAGAATATGTAAGATACAGCAACAGTGGTAATTAGTGGGAAATATATATCCCCAAATGCTTAAATCATAAAAAAGAGAGATTAAAAAGTTAATGAGATAAGGGTTCAACTCAAAAAGTTGGAAAAGGGAGACAGGGTAAACCAAAGAAGGTAGAAAGAAGATAATAAAGATAAAGTGGAAAATAAGAAATAGAAAATGTTGTCAGAGGGAAGAGTTCATTAAAACCAGAACCCAGTCCTTTGAAAAGGTTAATGAAACAGACAAACCTCTGCAGGACTGATGGAGGGTGGGGGTATTACACAAGCAGATGGTATTAAGATGGGAGGAGCTAGAACTCCAGATACAGCAGAGAATTTAAAAATCATAAGATTAATATGATTTTTTAAATAAAATATGCTAAGAACCATAGATAACATGCAGTTTTCTAGAAAAAAATAACTTACTAAAACTTAACTCAGAAGGAAATTAAAAATCAGAATGGGCCTTTAATCATAAAGAAATTGAATAAGAAACTAAAAATTTACCACCATCAGCAACAGCTATGACTAACAAAACATCATTCTCGGGTGATTTTACAGGGATCTCCTACCAAATATTTAAGAGACAGAGCATTCCAGTCTTACACAAAAGACTCCAAGCCAGTGTTTTTAAACTTAAATGTGTAATCAAATCACGTGAATCTTAATCAAAGGAAGATTCCAAATCAGTGGGTCTAGGGTGAGGCTTGAGATTCTGCATTTCTAACAAGCTTCCAGGTTGTGCCAGATGTAAAGATATAAATTACTAAGATAATAATAACCCAATAGAAAATCAGGCAGAAGACATATATACGTTGAGTCCACAGAAGAAGGAGCTTGAATGCTAATAAAGAGAAGCCCGATTGGCAAATATGTGGACCAAGAAAACCCTCTTATGCTGCTGAGGGGTATGAGGCTAAATTGATATATCTACTTGGGAGACAGTTTGCCAACATGTTGTGAAGTTGAGGAAGCCCACATGTCTAGAGAATCTTTTGCACATGTGCTCAGGAAGAAAAGTACAAGAAAGTTCAAACTAGCACTGTATGTAACAGTGAGATATTGGAACAGTCTAAATTTCCATTGACAGGAGGACAGTGAATAATTAAACACTACAGCAGTAAAGCTACATGGGCAAATTGAATAGATTTCAACAAATGTTGAAAGAAGATTCATATGAAGATTAATAGGTACGCCTTGCTATCTTTATGTAAAAATAACAAAACATTGGATGCAACAGCATTTTTCATATATCACATATATCATATATGTAGCAGAAGTGTAAAAACATGCATGGGAGTGGAAAATACCAAGTCAGAACAGTGGTTACAACCAGAGGTAGGAAAATAAGATGGAGTAGGGGTAAATATCAACTGCATCTATCACATTTTACTTCTTTTTTTTAAAAAAAGGGTAGGAAGCAAATATAGCAAATGTTATAAATGAATGATTTAACAGAAGTGAGGGGATAGGTGTATGAATATTTTGTCATTATCCCCTATATTTTCCTGCATATGTGTAATAATTTATAATAATAATAATAATGTATAACAAAGAGAATGAGAGGTTTATCAGCAAATGAGAGGTGTCTTTAAATGCCTTGAGGACAGCAGATGGTGGAATGGTCACTGGTAAAGCTAAGAAAAGAGAATTCTCTGCATTCTACAGAGAATACAGTCAACCTGCCCAAGGAAGTAGATTTTGATCTCAGATGTAAGGGACATGAGGGAATAGAAGTTATATCTGGAGCTAAATCAGGGTGACTGGTTGCAAAATCCACGTACCAAACACTCATCACCACACTGTGCAGAATTCCTGGCAGCCAAATGTCTACCCCAGACAAAAAGAAAATTTCTTCTAAAGAAATTGAATAATCCTAAATTAAAGATCCTGCTTTATTAGGACACTTAGGTGTCTCCCAGTAAAATGGCTGCTTCCTAACCCAATCATCCCAAGATAAAGTCCAACAATCAGCCATTCCTGCCCATGAACACAAAACTTCTAAGTGGCTTTTTATACTCTCATTCTTATATATGAAAAGATATCCAAGAATCCCAAATATTTGAAGGTTTTTTTTTAAATAGCAAAACTGATCCTAGAAGAAGATAGTTTTAAAACAAACACTAAAATGATTCTAATAGATTCTCAAGGAAATTAAGATAATATTGTATGCATTTGACAAGAACAGGATGCTATGAAAAAGGAACAATCAAGAGATGACCTCCTGAAAATCGATTTATATATATTTCTTTAGGAGTTCCTAAATTTAAAAAATTTAATAGAAATTTAAGACAATAAGGTCAAGGAAATCTTCCTGAGAGAGAAAAAAAAAGAAACAGAAAATATGAAAGAAAAAAATAAAAGATACAGAGGATCAGTGCAGGCTGTCCCTCCTCTGGTTAAGAGAATCCCGGGAAGAAAATGGAAAATAGAGGGAAGGAAAATTTCAAAACACTATGAGATAATTTCCTAGAATTGAACAAAGTATTCAGAGGGAATGGTTCTATGGAGTGCTCAGGCAGATCAATGAAAATTGAGAACACTAAGGATAAGAAAGGTGAGGTCGTGAGAACAGTGATATAAGGGGAAGAAGGCTGTGGCAGGGTATCTACAAGAGCTAGAACCGGATTGGCAGTGCACATTTATCATCTGTGCTGTAGGATGGAAGGAGACGTTGGAGCAAGCCTTCAAAGATCTGAACGAGAATAGTGTTCAAACCGGAAACCTGGAAGTTTGACTTAATTGTTGTTTTTAAAAAGTTATAATTAATTGAGTACAACAGCAAAACAAATACATTTTCAGGCATACAGGACTCAGATAATTTCTCTGTTAGGCACTTTCTTAGGAATTTATTTGAGGATGTACTCCTGAAGAAAGGAACAAACCAAGAGAGAGGAAGATATGGGCCAAGGAGAATACTGGATCTTCCCCAAGAAAGCAGTAAGCAGCTATACCAGGATTGATGACTATACTATCCTGGTCATCCGAAGAACAACCGGTCCAGACGGGAACAGGAGGACTGGGGTCTCTGGGAAGAGGTTTTCAGGGAAAATGAAAGAGAGACTTCTGGAATGCCTGAAGTGATAAAACACTAGAAAATTTAAAAACATGAGGAATTCTATAAGGACGACATAAGGCGAAAAGAAAGGAATTAGAAGCTCTTGGGAGAATAAAAAGCTATACAAAACAGGACGTGTAACTAATGTGATGAGGCAGTAAACAGTATTTCCATAAGCAAAGCCATAAACATCATTTATTGATTTTTACCAAAAATAGTAACAGTAGGGGAGGATGAGGGAAGGGGAGGGAAGGATGGAGTAAGAAAATTCAACATTCAACCACCATCATGGGGACTCAGTAGATAGTTTGTTAGGCACATAAATTAAGATATATCAGTAAAAACATTATTTAGAGAAATGAAAGTAATTACCAGAATAAATCAATCGAAAAGATTAAAATGGTGGCCCCTGGGGAACAGGAAATTGTGGAGAGGGGTAGAACAGAGACGGTTGTATTTCAAGCCTTTTGGTACTTCTGGCTTTTAAATCACTTGTCCTGTTTTGGTTTTTAAAAGCAGCCTCTTGTTTCAGGCCCTGGCAGGCTTTGAATGCTTCCAGACAAGAGAGATTGCCTTCTGTACACACAGGCGAGCCACGGGGGTTTTTGGAAGACTGGAGGGACCAGTCAGTTCTAGACCCTGGTGCAGCAGAGTCCTTCTCGAAATGGGACTGAGCAAGCTGCACCCGGTGCTATAGCCAATGTGCATGCCAACCAAACCGCTAGGGCCACAGTGAAGCAAAGGCATTCACTTTTATAAAGCTGATCTTTTACACTTCAAACATAATCAGTGCAGTTTTCATAGGAAAAAGTAGAATGTTCTGGCCTTTACCTACTTTTATTTTGTGGCTTACTATTAATGCATTTTGACTTACATAGGAGAGTCAGGGAATGGATGCACCGTACTTAGGGTCTCTAATGTTTTAGAAGAATCTAGGTCATCTTTATGTCTTACATTCCAGGTCCCGTAGTTCCATTAAAAAGTGTAGGATTGGGGATTTACCCTAAGAATGCAGCAGCGCAGTTTGAAAAAGCCATATACACCCCTATGTTTATCGCAGCACTATTTACAATAGCCAAGAAATGGAAGCAACCTAAGTGTCCATCAGTAGATGAATGGATAAAGAAGAGGTGGTACATATACACAATGGAATATTATTCAGCCATAAGAATAAAACAAATCCTACCATTTGCAACAACATAGATGGAGCTAGAGGGTATTATGCTCAGTGAAATAAGCCAGGCGGAGAAAGACAAGTATCAAATGATTTCACTCATATGTGGAGTATAAGAACAAAGGAAAAACTGAAGGAACAAAACAGCAGCAGACTCACAGAACCAAGAATGGACTAACAGTT
Organism: Phataginus tricuspis; assembly: GCA_029783875.1. Taxonomy (NCBI): domain Eukaryota; kingdom Metazoa; phylum Chordata; class Mammalia; order Pholidota; family Manidae; genus Phataginus; species Phataginus tricuspis. The sequence continues at coordinate 12,192,944 of JAQQAC010007117.1, read as the reverse complement.
ACCAAAGGGAAAGGGACTGAGGAGGACGGGTGGGAAGGGAGGGATAAGGGGGAAAAGGGGCATTACGATTAGCACACGTAATGCAGTGGCAGGGGACACGGGAAAGGCAGTATTTATAGATAAAACAAGTAATGATTCTATAGCATCTTACTACGCTGATGGTCAGTGACTGTAGTGGGGTATGTGGGGGGCTTGATAATAGGGGGTCAGTAACCATAATGTTGTTCAAGTGGTTGTACATTAATGATACCAAAAAAAAACAAAAAACAATGGATACTAAAAAAAAAAGTGTAGGATTCTATTGACCTTATCAACAGCCACACTCAGTGTTCTGTGGCTCAGGTTGAGTTTGTGGTCACTGCGACTTCAGGTTTGCCGCTGGCCCTCGCCCCCTCAACTTCCATCCCCCCATTTCATGAACTGCTATCACATCATATTATCGCTGTTCTGCATTTTGCCATTCATTTTTTCAAGTATGGGATTATATACGTGCTGCTCTAAAATCATCCTTTGGTGTCTGTATGGTCAGATAGTTCAAAAGTTTGACTCATCTTTCCTTCTCAACTTTAAGTCTTCTATAAATCAGATACACATGTTTTTAGGGTTTCAGTCCAAAGCATTGATAAACGCTGAACAGGACTGAATAAAAAAAAATAATCCTGTGGCATGTGCCTGAGTCTTCCCTAAAAGTCGAGGAAGGTTAATGGGCTTCTGCTGGCATGTCTGTTCTGACTGATGGGCGATGGCTGCTTGGAGACCTATACTGAGAAGGGTCCTGAGGCTCCATCTGGGTTCAGAGAAAAAGAGCAATTAGCAATGTCGACTTAGGGGTGAGGCGGAGGCAGTGGTTGCACAGGCATCACAAATTGCTACCCCTGCTCCAGAATAGCCTTGCGTCCATTACGCTGCACGATTTGCATGTGTTACTCAATCCCCTTTAAGTCCACCTTGCAGTGCTATCTTCCAGCCCACATTTCTCCACCTCGTTCATAAGGACAGGAGAGGCTTTGTCAAATATACTGTAGAATCAATACACATTATGTCCGTTACATTCTCCTTATCTACCAGTCTAGTAACCTTTTCCAAGAGGATAATGAGGTGAGCCAGGGATGCCTCATTCTTGGTGAACCTGAGGCAGACGGGTTCCTAATGACCACCACTCTATTTCCTTAAGTTGGAGGCAACCTCTTTAGATTGCCTGTCTGCTGGATGCTTTCCCAGCCTCCAGGAGTTCTCCAGATTTTTAGAAAAGGGCTCTGACATCCTATTAGTAAGTTTTCAGCACCAAAGAAGTAAGTCACTTGAACCTGGGGATGTGAACTGTAAAAGTGATGAAGAATCCCCTTACTATCTCCATGCCTATTGATTACCATTTTTGTTGCTGTTATATTCATTATAAAAATAATGTGGAAAGATGGAAGGAAGAAAAATCACCCACTCTCCCAACTTCTTTTTCCTTGCATGATTTTTGACAGTTGGCTTTGTGTCGCAATTTTGTGTCTGGAGTTTTCTTGTAACATTAGAACTGAAGAATTTTTCACATCAATACTAATTTCTCATCAGCATAATTTTTAATAACTGTATAATATTCCATCTAGGGGATGTATCATGGTTTATTTAACCATTCCACTACTACTATTGGCCGCTTAGGCTATTTCCAACATTTCCCTTCTTCTATGTGTTCGTTATTAATCAATGTGGACTAGGTGCCAGGTACTGTGCTAGACGCTGCAGGTGCAAAGATGAGCAGAACGCTCGGGGGGATAAACAAATGGTGACAATTGGAGCAGGGCACGTGAAGAGAACAAGGGGACAGCGAGCATAACCCTTCCCCATGGGCAAGTTAGGGGAACCTTTATAGCAGAGGGAGGCACACTCACGTGAGCTTTAGTGCCCCGGTAATGAGTTGAAGGTCAAACCTGAGGAAGCAGTTCAAGCGTGGTCAGAAGCTCTCTGAGTTCTGGCTCTGCTCTCACAAGCTGAATGCCTTCAGGCAAATCACTTAACACCCGAGTCTCATTTTCTTTTTCTGGAAATTAAAGATACTAATTTATCTGCGACCCGCCTTTCAATGTTACCATGAGAATCAAAGGCAGCTGATCGATATGAAAGAGTTTTGTCACCCAGAGAGCACCATAAAAAAGGCGAAGCACTGTAGGAGAGGCTGGATAAATCCTTGTGGAATTGAAGTCAATTCTCTCTTCCTCACAAACCTGGTTGCGAATGGTGGGGGGGTGAGGTGGGGGTGGGGGTGGGTGGGGAAGGACAGGGCTTAGGAGGCAGCGTCTGCTCCTCCTGGCGACTTTACAACAGGGCTGAGAAGTTAGAGGAAGCTTCAGTGCAAGGCAGTGAAGCCCGCCCAGTGCCTGCCCCAACCTCCCTCCTCACCCCGCCGGTGTCAGAGCTGGGCTCCGCCTCTGGTTTCTCACTTCCCCTTCTGAGGTCAGGGTAGAGCGAGAGCACAGTTACTTCAAAGGCTGGCCTTCCTCTCTGTCCTCTTTCTACCCTGATTTATTTTCCCCTGATGGTATTTGAGTTCTTCTGATCTTCCCCAGGCCCAGGGTATAACAACTGACATGGGGATCTTGTAGTGACATCCTGTGGAAGCCAGTTCTCTCCCTGCCCCATGGATCATATATAATGCAAACATACATAATACACTCGTGCACACACGCATGTGCGCACACATATACACACTCACACATACTCATGAACATACATGTGCACGCACAAGACACCTGTGTGCACGTGCACGCACATACAAATACATGCTTGTTCATATACACATGCATGCACACCTACACACACACACACACACACATACTTTGGAAACCTGAAAAGCATTTATCACTTCACAGGGCTTTTTATAGGCACCATCTCATGTGAGCCTCACCACCAGCAGGAGGGGAGAATAAATGGGATGTTATTTATTATCCCCATTTCACATAGGAGGAAACAGAGGCTCAGAGACTTTAGCTAGCCCACCCAAGAGCAGTTAATAAGCAGAAGTCGGGCTTCTGACAGGATGCCCTGGGCTTTCCTTTGCACCCTTCCAGGCCACATCTGAGCAGGCATTACTCAAAACAGGCAGCCTGAAGCTGGGATAAAAGGATGATGGGAGTTGAGCCCCGACCCCAAGTCAGAAATCTTCCCCCAGTCTCCGCCTTCTCCTTTTCCCAGCCACCTCCCCCATGGGATGAGGACTCAGGATGGATTTCCTGAGTAGGAAATCTGCCTGTGGAAGTCTGGAAAGGCTTGCAGTCTTCCAGAACCCCAAAAAGGGCCGGCCCCCCTCCCTTCCTTCTGAATTGGACTTTGCACAACCCTAAAAGCCAGCAGATGAAAGGGAAACCTTAGGATATTTGATGTGTTGCAACAGTGTAACAGACTCCAAATTGTCTTGGCAAGATCAAACCCCAGGGCTACACAGGTAATTCCATCCTGAGGAATGGCTCTTGTCTCTTTGTTCTGGTTTCACTTCTAATTTGGGGCAACAGGATAAATAAGCAAACAAAAGTGTTCATGCAAATCTCAGAGTCTCAACTAAGGAGAAGCCCTGGGCGCTGACATTCTCTGGGTTTTTGTCCCTAAGCTTTTGGAAGCTACAGTCCTCATTGAGAGGATTTTGGCAGCAGGTGCCACCCAGTGTCTTTGTCCAGAATAAAGCCATCCCTGTGGGGTCTGAATTTTGGACAGAGGTATTGGCAATGTTGGTGGGGTGCTTGACCCCACCTCTGCCCAAACTCTCTGCTTTGAGTGCCTCAAGGGTCCGGTAAGAGCTCTGGGGCCCATTGGTTTTCTCTGCCCTCCCCCAGGTGTCTTGGGCAGGGACCCTGGATAAACCAAAGCCCTGGCATCCTATCCAGTACCCTACATTGGAATCCTTTCTTTGCCCCCATCAAGCTGTGGAGTATTAAAAAAAATTACTGTACCCCTCCATGCTACAGCATTTATAAAGAAACCATGCCTTGTTTATGACTGGATCCATCTTTTGTTAGGGCTATTTGCTGTTGTCTTGGAGTTAAGCTGTGGGGGCACCTGTAGGAAGATGGAATCTTCCTGGACAAGGGTGGTGGCGTGGCTGTCGAAGAAAAAGAGGGTCTTCCCCCAAGAGATCTGCCTTGTGAGGGATACCTGGGTGCATGAGATGGGCCTGGTATTGAGCATTATAAATATCTGGGCTCTTCCCGGTGATGGTCATTAAAATGGCATCTGCACTATGGAGGACGATGCAGAGGTATGGAACTCTAGGGACCGGTGGGGATGGAACAGGGCATACAAGCCCTGCAGGGCTGTACCCATCACAGCTGGTAAACCAGGTGGCCCAGCTGCATCACATTCTCTGTGCTTTTTTCCCCCTGCTATTTATTCCCCAGCTTCTTGTAAAGTATTACTTGAACCAAGTTCCAACTTTCTTCCCTATGCCATGGGGAAGACAGGGGAGGACTCCCCCCATCCCCTGAGGCTGAGTGGTAAGAGAAAGCAGGCTAGTGTTAGCAGCAGTCACAGAAGAGCCCAGAGTCACAGATGACTCCAGAGGCAAGACATATGAGCCATCCGCCCCATTGTATTTGGAAAATACCTTTCAATAGACACTTTGGAGATCCTTGGTCTTAGGAGTACTAAAGAAAGATGACACTTCTTTACAGTAGTAAATTGATTAAAAGTTTCCTCAGAATTATTTTCTCCTTGAGCAAAGGGAAAATGGGATGTAGAGGTGCCAGGGGTGGGAGAACACCTCTAGTAGATACTGTGGCTTTCAAACTTTCGTGTTAGCAGCGGCAATCTCTCTTTTTACCAAAATCTTGGAAGGGGTACCACTATTTACGACTGATAAAAGTGGAAGTGTTCTGCTTGAAGAGAGACAGGAGCAAAAGTCTTTCCCAGTTGGACCCTTCCTATTCCTATTTTATCCCAAATTGTCCCTTGAGGCACTTGCCCAGAATCCTAGGGATCCATGACAAGTAACTGACAAGCATTCATTTTGTTCAGACTCCCCATTTGTAGAGGAGGAAACCTACATGCAGAGAAGCGAGGCGACCTGCCCAAGGACACATCCTGGCTAGTGTGCAAGTGGGACTCCAGGCCAAGGGTTCCCAGTCCCAAATGGTGGGCCAGGCCACACCGATGCACTACTGTTGGATCTTAAAGCTCTG
>JAQQAC010007117.1:12103684-12175046 GCA_029783875.1 Phataginus tricuspis | reverse complement strand
TTCCCTTCGGGACCTCATGGTCCAGTGGGAGGCATGGCAAACATACAACCCCATGCCAGGCTGGCCCTGGTTAAGTGTATAACCCAGAGATGCTATGTCTGTGACACACTCAAGCCTCTACAATCTGAAGGGAAAGGGTCCCTTCAGCCTCCCTCAGCCACCTCTTTCCGTCCAGTACCTTTTGCACCAAGGGGGTCTCCCCAGTATGGGACCTGAACTTTTCTAGCTGTATTTTGGAGTAACGCACTGCTGGGTTTGGTTGCAATGGCGATCCTGCTTCCTCGAGGACGCTGCCATTGACGGGTGTGTACCGCGGAAAGGGTGCTGGGGCTGACGGCTGGAAGGGAGCCCTGGGGCTCTGACGCAGCTCCGCCCCTTAGAGTAGGACAGTGGGACAGCACGTCACCTGTCCAAGCTTTCATTCCCCATGAGGACGATGACAACTACTGTGTGTGCCACACCAGGTTGTGAGCATCTCATAAGTTAATAGATGCAAAGTAATAGTAAAATGGTATAATCTCTATCACGCACTGAGTGCCCGCCACACACAAGCTCTGGACAGAGGGCTCTATGCGTGTTACCACAGGGAATTCTCCCCTGGGCTTGGAGAAAGGTTGACTAACACCCAAGATCACACACAGGTAGAAAGCAGCAAGCCTCAGATTCGAACCCAAGTGAATCCCAGAGGCAGAAATCCCAAACACTCGTCAGAACCGACTCTCACCAAAGCTCTTTACAGAATTAAAAATGGGCCAACAGGTGTGCATGATGAAGATGTCCTCAGGAAGCAAAGTCTTGCCTGGAAACGCGTCAGACTGTGCGTCCCCAAGTTCACACTCCTCCCCCCCCCCCACTCTGGGGGGCAGCCCCTCTCCCTCTCCTCGGCTCGGTTTCATTCCCTCTGCCGCAGGGGTGGGACACCCAGGACAGCCAAGCTGTTGTTTTGAGGTTCATTTATTTTAATGAAAGTTAAATTTCTGTGGCTACATGTCTATCCACAGACCATCAATATTTCAGGACTATTGCTCAGCCCAGGGTGGCAGAGATGGCCCCCTCCATGTCTGAGCTGCGGCTTCCAGTTAAAAGTTCAACACAGAAAATTTGATGCCTAATAAATTGGAGCCTTCCCTGCTTTAAATCATTTTTAAACCACGACTGCTGCACAAAATGTAATTATTACAAACTGGTCATTTGTAACAGAGAAATCTCATTAAAATGATTCCATGCTAGAAAGGCGGGTGGGAGGGGAAGTGGGGGGGGTGGCGGTGGCAGGGGCAGGCGGGGAGGAGCTGGAGGCCTGAGGAAGGCTTGGAAAGGGCTGGGGGATGCTCTTAATTACAGATTGATTATTTCTGGTGATTGAGCACAGAATATAATCAACTCAACATTTCTAGACCAGAGCAGAAAGGGTGGGGACAGGCGGGATAACAAGGATTACAGAATCTTCCAGATCTATTCTAAGAAGAGCAGCTGGCTTAGGGGTGGGTCTGGGGTGGGTCGGAGGGCACAAGAGTGGCACCAGACCTCCCCCATGGGACTTCCAGCTAGTCTCCGGCCCAGGGAGGTGACTGCCAAGTTGGCCAGGGGTTGTAGAGATTTACTTCTTCCATAGAGGAACCTGCCTGCACTGCTGTTGGATCTGTGGCCAATTATCAGGGAAACAGGATACAGGACTTTAAATCAAAGCATTCACATCCCAGCTCTGACCCTTGGGAGTTGGTACCTGTGAGGAATTGGTTCACCCACAGTGCCCAAGCCTTGGGTTCCCGGTGACTGAAATGGCCATAGTACTGCCCTCCCGGCCCCGCAGGACTGTGGTGAGGAGCCCCTGAGACAACGTAAATGCAATTTACCCGGCCCAGGACAGACCCTGGAAAACCTGTCCAACCTAAATTTCCTGATGAAGACGGTGAGATGTGGAAAGCAGCTGCCAGGGTGGAATTTCCTTTCTGGGAGAATGTCAGGAACAAGACAGACGTCCTCTCCCAGGAAAGGTGTGGGGAGTCCTGGGTGGTCTCACCTGAGGCAGGGTGAGGAGGTTTGGCCTTGCCAGGAACCACCTGTGGCAGCTGCACAGTCACTGCTTTGGTACCGATGCTGGGCTCAGGGGTCTTCACTTTGCCAATGCTGCTCCCAGGGTTTTTACCCCTCTTGCACTGCCTCTCCAGGAGCTTCCAGTGGTGCTGAGAAAGCCACAGGCCCATCTCCTCTCTGCTTGTGTGGGAGGCAGCTGAGGAAACCCGCCTGGGAGAGCCGAAAGGAAAGCTGAGCCAGCCTCCCTGGTCTAGTCCTCAGCTCCCACCCTGCAGGGCAAGTGTCCCAGCTCCTCCCGTTCCTTATTCTGGAGCCTCCGCTCTCGAGCCCGGCTGCTGTGGTGGTGTGCAGCACAGCCCTGCATAACCCCCTTGCTTCTTAGACCTCAGCTCTCCCCTGGGACAGCTCAGCCCAGCCCAGCCCTCAGAGATCTGAACCAAGAAACTCCTTGCTCACTCCTGGCTCTGATGAATCCCAGATGGAAGGAGTTCCAGGCTGTTGCACTGTGGTAGGAACCGTAGAGAACGTGGGTGATGTCTTAGTCTGTCCAGGCTGTTCTAACAAAACACCACAGACCAGGAACCTTAAGCGGCAGACATTTATTTCTCACGCTTCTGGAGGCCGGGACGTCCAGGACCAAGATGCAGGCAGATGTGGGTCCTGGTGAGGGCTCCCTCCCTGGCCTGGAGGTGGCTGCCTTCTTGCTGGGTCCCCGCAAAGTGGGGACAGGGAGAGAGCCCTGGTCTCCTCCTCCTCCATGAGGCCGACAATCTCATCACGGGGCCCCACCCTCCTGACTTCCCAAACTTCAACCTCCCAAAGGCCCCACCTCTGAATACCACCACAGTGGGGTTAGGGTCTCAACATATGAATTTTGGGAGGACACACACACTCAGCCCAGGGCAGCAGACAATGAATTCCCTCGCAAGGAAGGCTCCCCACCCCCAGCTGTCATGAGCCCAGAGAACATGGGCAGACAGCATGCAGTCATGCATGTGAATGCAGGTGTGCACACACCTGAACAGGTCCTGCGTCTTCCAGAAGTTTCCTGAGGGCAGGGCCACAGTTTCTCTATACTCCTTGCCTGCCCACAGCAAGATCAATACACTGGGGGCAAAGATCTTCCCAGACATCTTTGGACCAGACATTCCGTGGTATACGGGTCTGAGCCTGCCGCTTCCAGCTGCCTGGCCTTCAGTAGGTCAATTAACCTCTCTGGTGCTTCTCTTCGACTTGTATAAATTGGAGATGATAAAAAAAAGCTGTTCTGCTTACTTAAGGAGGACAAAAGATATGCAAGGGGGGATTATGTTTGTGTTCATCATAAACTATTACTGACTGCCCCAGGGTCATGGGGACACAGGGGGGTAAAGGCATCTAGTTCAAGCTCCTCCGTGCTCCCTGAGGATTGGAGGACAAGGTGTCCAGGCTATGCCACCCAAGGGACTCTGCCCTCTACCTGCACTCTCTGAGCAAGTCTCTGTGATTGGCTGGTCAGCCCAGCCCTGTGCAGGCTGGACAGGTTCAGGCGGGTGCCATGGGTAGACAGGCAGCCAGGAGCCCAATGAGGGGGCAGGATCACACAGGGGGACACCTGTGTATGTGTTGGTGGGACTGTGGGTGGTTAGGAGAAGAGAGGCCACCATTGCTCCAAATAGCTCTGTATCACAGCGGTGGTGGGGACGAACCAGTTTGCACGCCCGGGGTGGGCTGTTGCCTGAGGGTTGCCAAGGAAACCATGGCTGCATGAGCCCCCAGCTATTTGCCTCTTCACCATGGATACTGAGGGATGGAGGCAGCAAGGGTAGCAGAACAGGTGGCCCCCACCATGGGCTTTGGGAAATCCCAGCGGCCCCCATGCCTACCACTGGGGGAGGGGGTGGCTTTGGGATCAATTTTCCGATTGTAAAACTATGTTCGAATATCAATTCCTTCTCTCCTGCTCGTGGGTTAGGTTATCCCCCCTCCACTTCGTCAATCTGTCCCCCTCCTCTTTCCTGTTCCTGGCTTGTATTTCATGTTAGCACAATGTTGATCTTTGAAGAATGAAATTTGGCAGCAATTGAGTGCCTAATATGGCCTCATCCTGTCTGGTGTTTTCAGGAAAGGGCAGGGGAGACCTGGGAGTTGGGGTGCACAGGGTGAGGCCGGGAAGCCTCGCTGGGGTACCAAGGCCTCTCTAGAATAAATGGGCCTCCAGCCCCGCCATGGGGCTGCGTGGAATGGGGCTCTTCTCCTCAGTCAGACTCCTGGAGCCATTTATTACCCTCTCCAAAGAAGACCATTAGCCCTGGCCAACAGTTTTTCTAGAAACTGCCAGAAAATTCTTTAGATTTCTCTTGTAGTACCGGTGCATGGATTCCCTCCCAGGCTGTCTGGGATAGAGGGGCTTGAATGGCTAAACACTAGGCTAGGAGGGCTCTGCCGAGGTCATCCTACCCAGTCCTGGTCTCCAGACAGGTCTCCCCCACAGTATGCAGGACAGATGGTTGCCCCCAGGGCCCACAGACCCTCTCCTGCTGCAGGGTGAGCCCCGACTTTATGGGTCTGGTCTCATCAGGGACGGGGTGAGGTGTCTCCTCAAAATGAAGGCCCAGGCTCGTAGGAAGAGCAACTCTTTCAGACATCTCTCCATCTCTGTGCTTTACACTGGCCTTTCCTCTTTTCCCAGGACCCGAAGACTTCATTCATCGGGAAATGTTCGTTTTGGTTTGTTTATGTCCATCATGAGCCATGGGCTACTTCTCCAGGGAAGCAAACAGTGGAGAGCTATTGATGTCTAGGACTCACCAGCATGCAAGGAGTCCCCCTCCTAGGCTCTTTCAGTTCTGGCCTCTCAGCCGTCACCATGCCCAGCCCACCGCCTCCCGTGGCCTGGTGCCAGCCCCTCAGTTCCTCACCACCCTCATATCCACACCCCATGCCCCTCCGACTCTGGTACCAGCTTGCTAGCCAGCACACCCCGCCCACTGGCCCCACTCCACCCCACCCTGGCCATCTGTCTACCTGTTAGGCTTGCTGACTTGTCTCTGCCTGTTTGATGTCCAAGCTGTTGACTGTGACAATCATATCTGATCATTAATAATGCAATAATGCAACAGTGACTGGAGAGACACTTGGATAATCAGCTAGCACAGGCTCATTAGTGGCACAGAACAATCACAGCAATGTAATAACAGATCCCAGGAAATTTCAATTAAACCTGGAACTTTGTTATGGTTTCATTTTCTTTTCTGCACAGCGAAGGACAGAATAATTGCGATCAACTAAAAGCAATGCAAATCTCCAAAAGAGACCCCTTCCCCTGGGTGTGTGAGGGAATTAAGTCTGCTCTGCCTCAGCTCCTGCCCATCTTAATTCTGAGCCACTTAATGAACGCCTTCTTTGCCCTGAAGAATGTTCCAACTAAGTCCCCTGGCTTCTCTTAACAATGGCTTCTGGCCCTAATGATAGAGAAGATGATGCTAAGAATTAGCATTCATTGAGAGCTCAGCATATGCCAGGCACTGTACTATAAACCCATTACATGGATTATCTCATTTAAAACTCACTACAATGTATTGAGGTACTAATTAATATTATCGTCATTGTACCTGTGAGGTCACAGTCTCAAAGTTAAGAAAGATGCTCTGGGTAACACATCTTGTAAATATCAGTGGTGCAGCCCGAACTCAAAGCCAGACCTGCCCAAGTCCAAAGGCTGTGACTGTTTGCACTCTCTCTCGTCCTCTCCCCTTTTCCTTTGCGCTCCCTTCCTCTGTCTGTCTCCTTTCTCTCTCTCTCTCTGCACTAGGTATTGGGGGAGCCTGGAAAAGACAGCAGAGGGAGAGGCTAACCACGTACTGTACTGTGGAAAGCCCCTCATGTCAGGGCCTTGGTCTCCAGTTGAGGGTGGGCAGCTGGGGAGATTTTTATAGAACAGTTTCCCTGAGTACTGCCCCCAAATCAAACCTCCTAATCCGAATCTCTGGGGATGGGCCAGTTTTTCAAAGTCCCTTAGGTAATTTTGAAGCCCCTTGTGCTAAAAAACTCACCCAGTGCTTCTCCACCTCACTGGTGGGGACGACTGGGGAACGGCCATTGGCCCAGCCCTGTACCTGAGAGGGAAAGCGACTCAGAACAAGGCTCCTTCTGGGAAGGCATGGGACCTTCTACGACCTCAACTCTGGCTTCAATTTTCTCATCCCTGATATGCAGGCTTGGACCCTAAGATGCCTTCTAGCCCTGGCAGCCTGTGACCTGAACAGAGGTTTCCTAGAATGGCGACGCCTTGTCTGAAAGTCTATGAATTGTCATAACTCAAAGCCAGGAGTCCCTTTCCAGGACCCCTTAAGTCATAGTTTCTCTGAAGTCAAATCACATTAATTCATACTTACCTTTACACTGACTCATTTTTATTTACAGAAATGCTTTTAAAAACCAAAGTTTATGTCATTAACATATATGGAAAGCCATATCCCCTGCTACAGATCAAAGGTAGCCATAAAAGTTTCAGCATCTGACTCATCCCCTGCATCCTCAGGGTAGGCACACTGCACCAGCTGACATCTCACTCACAGCCCTCCCTTCTTTAAGCATGTTCCTGGCGGCTAAGCCCTCCAGCCAAGCTGCCACCGATCCCTCCTGTGGGAAGGAACCCAGGGAGGGCCTGTCTTGAAGGGCAGAACTGTGTTTTCAGTCTGATTGTTCAGGAATCGTATCCTGCCAGCGGGACTAAGTTCTAAGTCTGCAGCATCGCCCTTCTCTGAACCTCAGTTTTGACACCTGCAGAATGGGTGTCATGAGACAGGAGGCGTACGTGGGCTTTGCTGCGGTATGGGCTCACTTATCTGGGCCTCATGTCCTGGTCTGTAACACTTGTTAGACCTCAGCTAAGTACCCAAAGGCCTAGGACTCGGCCTGCCCTCCTGGAGCACCTCCCAGCCACGAGGCAGACACCCGAACAAAAGGTTTTCACTCTAACTCCAGTGGGGTGATTCCCGGGAGGATGGGAGGCACTCAGCATGGGTTCCCTCTGCAAACTCCCTCTTCTCACCCCCAACCCAAACAGCGCTTACTCCTTCCCTGCAGAAAGTGTGAGCCCTCTGTTTTATCTATTTGGGGTCCATTTTTGCATGGTAGCGTGCCTTGAGGTCAAGAGCACAGGCTTTGGGGCTGGCCCCAACTTAAGATTCGTGTCACTCATAGCAAAGTATTAACCTTCCTTATCTTTGGTTTCCTTATCTTTGCAACAGTGACCCTGTAAGGATTACTTGAGAGGGTGTCTGCAAATTGCTCAGCAAAGAGCATGAAGGAGTTAGCCCTCTAGATACATTACTTGTAGTTTGTTTGTTTTTTCTGAAAGAAATTCTAGTTTTGGAACAGGACAGACCTGGATTCAAAGGCCATATCTACGCCTTGCTGTGCATATGACCTTCGAGCCTTGTGTCCTCATCCATAAAGAGGGGTGATAAGAGTGGCCTCTTAGGCAAGGATGTGAATGCAGGGTCCCTAATGCTGCCCATCTCCATCCACTGCCTTGGTCTGAAGGGAAGCCACATACCCAACCAGCAAGTCTAGACTAAAGGTTCAGGGTTCACAGGTATGAACCGCCCATCCCACCCTTCCTTTTTTGGATGATGACTTTTCCCATCCTGAGTCCCATGTCACTGAAAGGACAGGCCCCTCTCCCCTGCTAGGTAACGGCTGACCACCTGTGTGGACATTACCACTGACCATCACAAGGGGCACGTGCAGCCCAGAGAGGAAGGGACAGCTGCCACAGGTGAGTTCAGGGTGGATGGCTGTGGGAAGGAGAGGAAAGGAGAAGGAAAGAGAAAACTACACCCCCCTTCTCCTTCCCTCACTTCTCCTTCCCTCCCCGCTCATCTAAACCCTCCCCAGCTCCTCAGAACTCTTCCAGGGGCAGCCCGGGCATGGAAGGGAGACCCGGGCCTTCTCATGGAAGATGTGTTTGAATTCTGTTTCTGCCACAGGTGAACTAGAATGTCCCTCCTCTGAGCTGGTCACCTATAAAGGGTGTGCTCAAGCTCTCTGCTATGGGTCCCTGTGAGGAGTACATAAAAAATTTGCAGAGGGGAAGGCTGCTGTCCTTCCCTTCCACCCCTTTCCCTCTCTACCTCCGAAGCCAGGACACCCTTACCCACCACCCCTTGGGTGATGCAGAAGCCCATATTCTCAGGTGTCACCCGCTACTGAAACATTCAGACATTGACAATGTAATTAATCATCCCTTCTCTGGGCTCAGGCCAGGGCAGACCTGAAGGCCCCTTCCTCCATGACTGTAGAGGGGGGAGGCGATCCTCGGCAAGGGCACACTTACAGTAGTGCCCATCACCGAAGCTGTGATACTCGGAAGGTCACCCCCAGCCCTGCGCTCCTGGGTTAGGAGCGGCCCTCTCCTCGACCTGGCACTGCTGGCCAGAAGCCGCCAGTCCTCAGCCCACAGTGCCGCACCCCACACTCCACACAAACAAGAACCTGTTTGAAACAATAATCCTTCAGCAATTACCTGTAGAAACGGGATGGAGAGTGCTAGAGACAGAAAGAGGAAGGGATGTGTTTGTTCTCTGTGCTTTGAGTTAGGCTTTAGATTGTCCTTGTGTAGATAAAGGCATCTTTCCAGCGACTAAGCCCCAGATCACGGCAGCTAATCTGCATCCGGCAGATCAAAATAGCCTCCGAACCAGATGGAGACCCGGATCTCACCAGGAAAGCAGAATCGGTTCCGAGTGCTGAAAGTGGGGATTTAAATAGAGTCACGTGAAGCCTTCTTGGGAGTTTTCTGGAGCCAGGCAAGGTGGGAGCAGGGATAGGATTTTTCAGGACTGGGAAGAAGCTGGGAGAAGGGATGCAGAGGTTAAGGAAGGGAAGGGAGCTTCCCTGCTGGCACTTTCCCTAGAATTTTCTTCAAAGCAATCTTCCAGGGGGTCCAGATGCTCATGTGTCTGCAGTGCTCGGATGTGAGCAGGAGTCTGGAGGTAGTGCATGTTTCCCAGACAACACTGGACTGTGGAAGCAGCCTGGGCTCTGGAGCCAGACTGGTTACCTTCTACTCATGCAAACTTTGGGTGAGATCATCTGCTCCCTTGAGCCTCAGCTTTCTGGTCTGTAAATTGGGATTACGGTATTTATCTCTTAGGGTTTTGGTGAGGCTTAAGATAAGAAATGTGAAGCATCGTGCTATAGACTGCATATTTGTGTTCCCCCCAAATTCGTATGTTGACGTGCTAACCCCCAAGAATATGGTATTAGGAGGCAAGGCCTTTGGGAGGTGATTAGGTCATGAGGGTTGAACCCGCAGGAATGGGATTAGAGCTTTTATAAAAGAGATCCCGGAGAGCGCCCCAGCCCCTTCCGCCATCTGAGCACGCAGCAAGAAGCCTTCCTGGTTTCTGTGAACTAGGGAGCTGGCCCTCACCAGACCCCAAATCTACCACCATCTTGTTCTCAGACTTTCCAGAGTCCACGGCTGTGAGAAATACATGTTTATTGTTTAAGCCAAACAAACCCAGTCCATGGTACTGTTACAGCAGCCTGGAGGTACTGAGACACTCCCAGCCTGGCTTTTTCAGAGCTGAATGTTCACCCCCTATCCCCAAACCCCTTCCCTGGAATCCCCCTTGGGGAAGAGTAGGAGGGTATTGAGGTAGAACTTGGCCTGAGAGAAGAGGAGAAGCTTGGTAGTGTCCTCCCACACAGTCTTGCTGCAGACTTCAGTCTCTCCTGCGGGCCAGCCTACCCCCTCCCCGGGGCACTGGTGCCGTTCCAGGTCAACAAATGGACGCTCACTTATGGATTCAGAGTCCACCTCCATCGGAGGGACGGGGCCATGACTGTATCCCCAAGGTTAGTGCCTGTACATAGTAGGCACTTAGTGAATACCTGCTGATGGACTAGCTGAGCAGCTGAGGATTGCAGAGGACAGGATGTCAGCAGGCCTGCAGACCGACCACAGCCAATGACACAGCCTGGAACAAGGGAAGTGATGCTTGCAGTGCATCACAGAAACTCCCAGAATGCTCCCATGCAGCTGCCGCCCCAGCCTGGCCCCGGCCCTGGTTTGCTGGGTCCCCGGCTTAAGGGTCGCTCAGAAATGAGCGCAAGCCAGCCTACCGTCTGGGGTTGTCTCCTCTGTGTTACCCTAACCATCCAGTTAGGGGGTCAGCGTTGCTACAGGAAGGGGTGCTCCCCGAGGCAGGCTTAGTATTGGGAATCTCTAATCTTGGGTGCCCAGCACAAGGCTTGGCAGAGGGAGGTGGGCGGGGGGGCAGAAAGATGGTGGGGAGGCTGGGCAGGAGTCGGGTGCTGTGGCTCCAGTGGGACAGGGGTCCCGCAAGCCTGTCTGGGGCGCCCGGTCCTGCCTCCCCTGTCCAAGTACGGCTGAGGCCCCCTGAGGCAGCCGCCCTGTTGGCCTGGCCTGGCCCCCCGCTCCCGCGTGCACTGGAGGCCAGTCCCCTGGGATGGCCAGGACTTAATGAACTGCCGAGTTGCCAAGGCGGCCCTTGCTCCTGGCGGTTCAGCAGAGGAAATCGATACCATTAATGGAGAAAATCTGGATTGTGATGTGGAGATTTGGGCCAGGCCTGGCGACTGTGTGACTGCTTGTCCACCTGCTGGGGAGGGAGCAAAGTCTCCTGGGATGAGCCCTGGCGGGGGGCCGAGAGAGCAGGCAGGCCCTTAGGGGGCGCCCTAGGTTAGAGTCAGAGATCAGCAGGACAGCCCGAGGAGGCCCAGAAATGCCAGAAGGGGGAACCTGCCAGGGGTGCCATTTGGTGTGCTGGGGAAGGGAGGGCACAGAAGAAAGGCTAATGGGAGGGGCTGGTTGGCAGCAAGGATTCTGGGAGGAGCCATAGGGAGGACCCTGGCATTCAACAACCAGGGGACGCGGCAACAGGACTCAGGCAGAGCCGGAGAGCAAGCTGGCCTGGGGAGCAAGGAAGCTGGGGGAGGAGTGTGCTCACAGCGTGGGGCATGCTGGGGCCGGCAGGGAAGAGGCACCTGAGCACCTCGGGCAGCCTGAGCGAAGGGACACCTCGTACACCCCCCTGGGCCGCTCTCCACACCCATACGCCTCAGCTGAGACATCCTGTCAGTCAAGCGCCCCCACCAGGGCAGGACCAGAGCCCTGACTCAGTCAATCCTTACATCAGCAGCAGCTGCCTTTGTTTCGCTAGCCGCTGTGTTCACGCCTCCCTGCTCCCTCCCCACTGGCACTCGCCTTGGTCCTGTGATAAAGCCGGCAAATAGCTCTGAGTTCCCACTTCACACGTGCAGCAGCCACGTGTTCCTTCCTCTGGCTGGGCACCACCAGGCCCCTGGGCTCCCGCAGCTCTGGGCGCCTAGGAGGCCAGCTCAGCTCAGCACAGGCTTCTCAGCACTCTGGCCCTCCCTGTGGACCCAGCCAGAGCCCAGCTGCTCAGCCCTCAGAGGTCTCCTGGTTCCCAGCTTAGATGCAAAGAGCATATACAGGGGAGGGAGCCTGTGATGGGCCTGCACGGGGAGGCACGGCCTGCAGCCTGGGCCTGCTCTGGGCCTCAACTTCAGACAAGTCACTGCTCCTCCCAGGTCCTGGGTTTCCTCATTTATAGGGCACAGGTGCCCTGACACCTCCCAAGACTCCATGGAACCCTCAAGTGAGAAAAGAGATGTGAAAGTATCACATAAGCCCTAGATATATGCAGTTATGGATGTCCCGTGTACACACTTTGCATGGCTGTTTCAATCGCATTATGCAAGAGCCCCTTCCTAGGGCCAGGATGCCCCTGGATTCTTGGGGAGAGGAATTCCTCGGACCCTGAGGGCAGTTATGGGCCAGGATAGGGGCAGCTCAGGATCGGAGTGAAGTCATAGGAGGAAACAACACAAAGAACACAGAAATGCATGAAATTGCCCTGTCCCTGAAGGTGGAGTGTCATGGTGCCAACTTGGAAAAACAGATGCTCAGGCCCTCCTCTGCCATTCCTTGGGTTGCAGGCACTCTGGACCCCAGTTGGAGGTTGGTGACCCAGCCAAGAGGGGCTGGAGATGTGCTCAGTGTCCTTGGCCCGGCTGGGGTGGGGAGGCAACAGGGTGGGAGGAAATGGTCCCTGCACTAGTTGGAAAACAAGTCTCTTCACCCCTCTTCAGGCCCTCAGACAATAGGGCTGACTTCCTTATGGTCCGTGGGTATCTTCCATCCAGGCCCCGATCCTGGCCAGGAGCACCTGGGTGGAGCCCCACCGGTGCTTTGCTGGCCCACCGGCCCTCACACTTGGGAGAGGCAAGAGGAGGTGGGAGCTCAGTGGTCTGGTGCATCCTGACAGCGTCGCTGGAGAACAAGTCTGGGTACGCAAATGATCTCCATCCTTCATCGTTTTCTTCCCACTGCAGTCCCAGCTGGACCCTTGCTCATGAGCAAGACCCACTGGCCCCTGTAGAGGGAAGGTAGGGGAAGGTGTTCAGAGGCCCTGAGCCAGTGAGCTGTTCTCCGAGGGGGCAGGGCAGGGGGCTGACGTCAGGAAAGGATGCCAGCCAAAGGGGTTCATGCCAGTGGGACTGCCAAGAGGCAAGTCTTAGCAGGGCTATTTGCTCAACATCCTGGAAACGCAGCCCCGGCCTCCTCCCCAGCTCTGACCTAGGAGAAACTCCCTTGGGAGTTCTTCCCAGCCAAACGTCCCCACCCCTTCTAGGAACCAGGGGCCTGGGGCCAAGCATTGGCTGGGGAGCAGCAGCTCCGTAGAGCACACTCTCACAGTGGCAGAGGCAGCCTGCATGGCCTCCACCCACCCGGTCTCTGGTTGTCTTCAGCCTCACATCTGGGCATCTGGGGTCCTCAGCCAGAGCCACGGCCAGGAAATCTGCTCTTCCAGTCAGCAGTGAGAAGGCAGAAAGGCTTGGGAAGAGGCTCTTTTCCCATTGTTTGACCACCAGAATTAGGATGGGCTCATGGCAAAAGTGAGGAAGTCAATTCTGGAATCATAGCCACATCGAAGCTAGAAGCATCTTTAGAGTCATTCATTGCATGTCTCTCATTTCAGAGATGGGCAGATGTGCCCAAGAGCACACAGGCAGTAGGTGCCCAGCCTGTCCCAGAGGGAGCCCAGCTTGTCTCAGCCTTTCCCGACCTTGATGCCTCTCTTCCTGCCTGTCCCCCAGGGCCCTCGGATAGTATCTGCAAGGGCAGAGTGGTCAGCGGAGTAGTCAGGGGTTCAGATAGACTTCATCTGAGGATTCCCAGGAAGCCTACCTCTCAAACTAGCAGGAGGGCTCCTTAGGGACTGGTGACAGGGGCAAGATTAGAAGAGGACCCAGCTGGACCTACCGCAGCCCTGGCTCAGGCCGTCCAAGTCCTTCTCCCCCTGAGTTATGATGTCACGGAGGAAGCCCTGGCCTCGAGTCAGGAGACCTAATCTGCTACTGGGAGCTGCACAGCCTTGTAGCTACACGTTAGGGAATCTCTCCAAGCCCCACGCTCATCTGGAAAATGGGCATGCGGTAAATGCTTCCCAGATTCCTTAGGAGGATGCACAGGTGCCGGTGTAGAGCATGTGTAACAAGGTGTGCGGCTCATTAGAGGCACCCAACCGCTGGTGGCCTTCCCTCTTCACTCCTCCATGTCTCTCTCTGGACTTCAGTTTCCTGACCTGTGAAAGGCAGAAGCCAATTCAAATGGTTTCTCTTGTACCTATGACCACCACCTGCAGCCCCAAGTCTTTTTCTAGTGAGTCAGATGGTGCTAACGCACACACTTTGCATAACAGCCCCTTGCCGTACACACACACACGCACGCACGCACAAAGGCACGCCAGGCACGCTGATTCTATCGCAAAATAGAATTTCAATCCTGGGTCACACGTGCCCCGTGAATATAGTATTCATAGGTTTTCAGGAACAGTTCTGATTTGCGCTTGTTTGTCATCCAAACTGTGACATTTTTAGAATGAAAGTGTTGCCAGGACAACAGGCATAAACCAGGAATGCCCTGGGAATCCTATGAACACTCATTAGGGCTTGGATCTCTTCGGGCAAAGAAGCCGGCAAGCCCATCTCCTGCCTGGGATGCGAATGACTCTTGGGGGGTCTGCTCCCCAAAGTCTCCTGAGCCCCTGGGCGGGTTCTCTGCTCCTCCTCTGGCCATCCCGGCACCTCATGCCCGTCTTGCCTCTTCACAGTTACCTGCTCCCCATCATTCCCTGTTTTCCTCTTGCCTGTCACCCTCCTCATGAGCACCTTAGGCATGGCAACCCCCCTACTCACACAGCCTGGCATGCAGTCTATCTCAATAAATGTGTACGGGACGAAAGAGGACCTGAGCGCCCCAGCTAGGAGAGGGGAGCTAGGCAGAGGGTAGGGGGTTAATGCGGCTCCTGGTAGAAGCTGGAAGAAGTCAGCTCAGCAATAAAGAAGAGAGCTGTTGTTTCCTACCAGGCAAGCCAGAGCAGGCTTCTTCTGCACTCTCCCCTCCATCCCCAATGCACGCATCTCTACAAATGGCACCTGGTGGCTGGCCAAGGAGCTGACATCTTTGTGCCTGCAGGTGACAGACCGAGAGGACAGACAGTGCTTTGTTCAAGGGCTTCCAGAGCTGGAATCTCTGCACCCAGAAGAGGAAAGGCAATTCAGAACACTGCTGAGACCACTCCCACGCTCTGCAGACAGTGCCCACCCCAGCTAGGCAACCAGAGCATCCAGAACGGGGTCCCTGTGCACTCTAGCTGGCTGCCTTGGGTTGTCCCTTGTCACATGACAATGGAGAAAGATGTTTCTCTATTTTCCAGCTCAAACGAGCTTTCGAAGACACTATCTGGCTGTGATATAAATCCATTGAGAAAGCCCTGGAGGGAGCCCCTTGCAAAGCCCTGAATTGGACACTAAAAACAGATAAAAGCCAATGGTTTAAAAGCTTTATATGAGCTCCATTTTGGGGGAAGGAATGAAAACAGGGATTTAGTTTGTTCTCTCCCACCAACACACTTTGGGCAGGTGCAGTCTGAGGTTATAAACCTTTTGTGTCCCTGCTGCATGGATCCAAGTGGCCGGTGAGCCTACATCAGATGACTAGAGGCCTGGAATTAACACAGCCTTGGGGGCCTGCTTGCCTGACCTTTCCCCGCCACCACCCACAATCCTGCTTGGACAGCCAGGGACAGGGCTCAGCATTTGAATGATTGAGTGGATGGATCAGGACCCACAGCTGCCCCAGTGATCACCCAGGTCCAGTTTAGCTGCCTTTCCTTAGGGTAAGGTGGTCAAGTTCACACCTGCCACTCCTTCAGTCTCCGGCCTGGTCCGAGAAGGGACACGTTAATGAACGAGATGTTGCTGCCTGCCTGGACATCACATCCCTCTGTCTTTCTTGGCCGTTACCCTGCAGCCAGTAAACTTAGAATGAAGGAAGATGCAGAGGCCAAGACGAAAATTCCAAGAGGGTTCTGGCCCAACACACAGCATACTGTGCACCTGGAGTGACCGGGCCTCATGGTAATCCTGCAGCCCCTCTTTGGGGCAAATAATGAAAGTATAGCTGTTCCAGTCAGAAGGATAGGCCATCACTTTCTCAAAATATAGCCATGGGAGGAGAAGGAGGAAATGCTAATCTTACTCTAACTCAGTGGTTCTCAGCCTACTCATTAGAATTACCCAGGAAGCATTTTAAAATCCCAACACCCGGGCCAACAAAATCAGAACCTCAGGAGTGAGACACAGGCATCGACCTTTTTCAAAGGTTCCCCAGGTGATTTCAATGCCTGGGAACCACTGTTCTAATTGCTAGACCTACTAACGGACAAACGGACATGTGGAGGTTGCGGGTCAAGGGCTCCCGTATTTCTCAAGAGTCTCACCACTCCTGCCCTCATCCCCACCCTTTAATTTAGACCTGAAGCGGGGATTCTGGTGGGATGACCAGTGATGAACGTCAAGTTAAGAATGCTACTTTTTCCTTCTTCCAGGCATGGTCAGCCTGCCTGTGGTCCAGTCTGCAGCAGGATTTGCAGGGGTGGAAATAGCCTATGAGAGGCTAGGATCATGTCAGATATGGGAGGGCTGTTGAAGTCATAATAATCAACCATTCCTCTCATTTTACAGGTGAGGACCTGAAGGAGAATAAGGGGCTGACCTAACTCAGATCACTGAGCACTTACTTGTCCGAGTCCTGCACTTAATCCTTTATACAATAATGCCTGTCTTGGGAGTCCCAGCTCTGCCACTGAGTAGTGGCGGCCTTGGACAGCAGAATATTTTGGCTTCTGGTAACCCTCCATGAATGCATTCTCCAAGAGAGAGAGGTGACGAGGGGTCATCCCAGCCCTGAGCTGAACAGACCTGTTCTTGAAACTTGGCTCTGCTGTTTTAGAAGCTCTGTGACTTTCAAGGCCCTCTTAGCCTCCCTGAGTTCTGCCCTAGTTGTCTATACGATGGGAAAGTTAGCAGCTGTCACGCAAGGCTGTTGGGTAAAGGTTAAGTGAGATAATGTGTCTAAAGTACCTAAGCCATGCTAAGAATTTAGCAAAAGTGACTTTCTACCCCTTCCTTCCCTCCTCCCAGTTCTTTCCCAGAATCGAGATGACACTTTCCACAGGTAGGATCACTGCTCTCGGTGATGCTGACCTGGGCCCGTGTGGATGTGTGTCTCCAAACATCAGAGGGCGGGAGCCTAGGGGACTCACTCTTTCTCCAAGAGAATCCCTTGGGTTATAAAAGAAAGGGTGGGTCACGTTCTTTACCTTGCATGGGAATGTTCCCGGGAGGTCAAGTTTCCTCACAGGTGCACAGTCTCCAGCCAGCCTCTAGCCCCATATGCGGCATCCTTCACAGACACCATGGCCACTGACCTAACTGGCCTGGGTTAAATGAAATGACTAATTCACCAACAAGTACCACCTGAGTTACCTACTCTGGGCCAGGGATAAACGAGTGACAGGTCAGACATGGCTGTGGCTCTCATGGAGATTCCAGGTGAAGATAGACGTTATGTAAGTAATGTCGGTTCAGGGGGTACGTGCTCTAGTGGGGGAAAGAGAGGGAGCTTTGGCAGCATTGATGAGACCTTCCCCAGATTCGGGAGAGGTCAAGAAACTCCCTAGAGGAGGTGACCACTAAGCCAGGAACTAAAGGATAGGTAGGAATTATCTATGAGACTTCCAGGGGGCTGAATGGTGTTCTAGGAAAGAGGGGGGAACAAACAGAAGTGGTGAAGATCATAGGAGAGAGAGAAGAACCTGTACCTTTGAAGATCTAGCAAATCATTGAGAACTGTTGGGAGATGAGCAGGCGAGAGCCGGATAACAGACAGGCTAGTGCAGCGGGCCTCGGAGCTGCGTATGCTTTAGAGCCCCACAGAAGGCTTCTTAAGCCCAGAGCCCCTCCCGAGCTCCTCACAAGCTCCTGGCTGATGCCAACCTGCTGGTTCCTGCACTGTATGTTCTGGGCCATGTTAGGTAGTGAACACGTTAGGAGAAAGGAGGAATGAAGCATTTTCAGCTGAAAAGTGGTCAGCTGCACCTTTCAGAGGCCCCACCAGGCTGTAGGGGGAAGAATGATTGCTGTAGAGAGGGCAGGTGCCCACGGGGAGCTGCTGAGACCCCAATACCTCCTGTCACTCCCACTGCCATCAGGAGCAGACTCAGCTCCCAGAGCTTTCTGCTCGAATTCGAGAGAGGATGTTCTGTGGGAAGACAACTTCCCATAGGCCTCCTGTGCGTCTGCTCATCCACTGTTCATTGACCTTATTCTGGACTATCTTTTCAAGAATGTTTGTGTAGCAAACAGCCTTGGAAGATAGAGACAGGGTCTCTCCAGAGAAAAGAAAAAGTTAGCTTAGCATCTAGTATAATAAAGATAATGTCTCCTCCTAAGGCAAAGGTCAGGACAGCTTACTTTCCATTATAAAACCTCCAGGTTCTCTAGACTCAGGATTCCTCTACCGTAGCGCAATCCACTGCATGTGCAGCTGTCGCCTGGCCCTCTTGCCGTCCCCCTGGAGGAACTGGGGAACCATGGGATCGCTCACACTCTGGCTGCTGTATTGCTGTGAGTAATGACCTTAAGAGATGTCATGTGTTCTGCCCGCATCCAGGACCCGGCGACAGACCAACTTGTTAGCTTTCAAGCAGGGTAAATTACCAGACCCTTCACAGTTCTTCACACACTCCTGTCCTCTCGCATCCCTCTGCCTCCTTCAGCGGCCTCTTCTAGCAGCCGCCCTGCCAACGCCCCCTAACCTAAAATGACACCAGCCCCGCCTCCAAATTCACACCCTGGAATACCCGGATGTCACGGCCTCCTCTCTGGGACTTTGTACCAGCTTTTGCATCCACCATCCACGTTCATCTGCACGTGGGTTTTCTCTGGAAGCCCCCCATCCCTAGGAACCCAGTGTTCAGGGGCAGCAACGGCATTTTCATAATCTCACATGGGCTTGGGCATTTATAGCTCCATGGGTACTTGTGCATCCATCCTTGTATTTGACCCTCAAAACAATACTGTGGGAAGGGCCGATTTAGGCCCCATTCTACAGATAGAGAAACTGAGATGCTCAGGACTCGCCATTAGCAGGGTTGGGCCAGCCCCAAGTCCTCTGCTCTTCTCACAATACCACAGTTGCTGCTCCTTTTCATGTTTTAATGTTAACCTGAGCCATGCATGATTAGATAGGTATGGCCTGATGGGAGTAAAAAAAAAAAAAAAAAACCCTACCAAGCCAAAACAACTGGTTCTGAAGTGACATTAGCCTTAATAATCGAGAGCTGACTGCCTGTACATTTAACCATTTCCAGGCCTAGCTTTTACCCAGAGCTGGGACAGGAGCACCGGCCTCATCACACGCCCTTACATAAGGCTGTGGTTGTAGGTAGTGGGTCTTCCCTTTAAACAGTCCAGGAGAAAGAGCTGTGCTTTCCAGACAGTAGGGGGTGAGGGTGGAGGGGGGTGCAGGCTGCAGGCTCTCTCCAGGCAGCCAGGTTTGTTTTTGAATTGTAGATTGCCTGGTTTGATTGGAAAGTCAGAAGTCTAGCCAGGCCCCCTGCAGACCTGTTTAAGTAGAACTGGTCTCCTCTCTGAGACTGAATAAACACCAGAGACTACCCAGCCCATTGTGAGGGCAGGTGCCAACTTCAAACCAAATCTGAACATTTTGGGAGCCCTGGAACCCAGAACAGCCCAGCGCCCCCGACCCCGCGTGCACTCAGTCTCCTTTTCCTGCTTTTCCTGCTTCCAGGCCGCATGTAGCTGCATGAAAGTTTTAGCATCTGCCTCCTCCTCGGCTCCTGTTAAATTCAGCCCCTTCTTTCTCCTCCACCACTTCCGTTTCATCTCTAAATGATCTAATATTAATGCTCTCGTCATTATGGTGTTCAGAGAAAAAGAACAGGTTTTGTCCACAGAGAGAGGGAGTTGAGAAATTAATATAATATTTGTTCAGGATTGATTTCAAGCTATAATCCCTGCTGCCAGGGAGACCCATCTGTTTAAAACTAT
Organism: Phataginus tricuspis; assembly: GCA_029783875.1. Taxonomy (NCBI): domain Eukaryota; kingdom Metazoa; phylum Chordata; class Mammalia; order Pholidota; family Manidae; genus Phataginus; species Phataginus tricuspis. The sequence continues at coordinate 12,155,555 of JAQQAC010007117.1, read as the reverse complement.
CAGACACTAATTACCCAGAGCTCGAACACAATGGCAGGATTGAGGGGCGATGTCCTGATACTCCCACACACACTTGCAATTTAGCATTGTTATTTATTAAGGAAAAAAAAATCTCTTAGTGAAGACGGATCCCCCATCCACTTGACTGGCAGTCTTCCCAGTGGACTGAGCACAGCAGAGAAGGAGCCCACGGAGTTTCTTGATCAAAGACTGCCTAGAATTCCATTCATCTCTATAAAGGCCAAATTCATTCCAAATTCTTTCCCTCTCACCTCTCCACCCCAGCCGGACTCCCCACCAAACCAGCCCTTTGGTGAGAGTTAATAAAGATGCCCTCACCCTCCAGGCAAACCATTCTCCAGCCTTTCATCCTCCTGAGTAGTCGCCTGCCAAGTCCTGCCACGTCTGTGTCTCCCACTTCTCCCACATCTGACCCTGTTCCTTTCTCTTCAAGACTAACACCCAAGTACTTGGTCAACGGTTCAAGTATTAGGTGTCCAGCTGTGGTCTCTGTCTCCTTCCAATCTGTGTTATGCTCCATTGTTACCATGATTCCTCCCACCTAAAAGGAAGAGGAGGAGGAGGAAGAGGAAAAGGAGAAGTAGGGGGCCTGGGGAGAGGGTGGAGGAGGGGGAAGATGAGAGGAGGGGGAGGAGAGAAGAAGAAAATTGGCAGCCGCATAGCTGATCAAGTCACTCACCTGTGCAGAAACCCTCAGTGGCCCCCCTGGGCTACCAAGTAATTGGATATTTAATGTCCTCTAGGCTCTGCCCTCAAGGCATTTACAGCCTTCCTTCCTACCCTTTTCATTCTATAAACAGTTATCCTCTGGGCAGAATGGCCTGCTCTTGTCTCCACATTCACTGTAGATTTTCTCGTGTCTCCTTTGTTAAACGTATTCTTACCATGTGAAGGGCCTGACCCCACTCCCCATGCCCCTTCCTTCCTCCCCAGCCAGAGCTCTCTCCCTTCTCCTCCGATTCACTAGAGTGTTTTATTTGTGCCATGCTTTATGGCACCTACAATTTGCCTAATATATGTATGTGTTCCTGTCAAATAGTCCTGGTAGACTGAACCCTCCTTGAGTTGGTGACCCATGTGTATGGAACTCCTGTTCTGGACCAGACACTGAGCAAGGGACTGGGAAATAATAGTCAATGAAATAGACACGGTTCTTTCATGAAGAGTACAGTCTGATGGGAAGACAGACAATACATGAACTAATGTGGCATTTGTGAGGACACCCTCTACTACTGAGGAGAAGTTCCAGGTGCTAAGAGGCAGGCATGACTAGAGCAGCTGGAGATGTCTCCACGAAGAAGCAATGTTCAAGGTAGGGATTACCTAGGCAAAGATGAGCCGAAGACTTCAGTTTCTATTTTTAATCTGGAAGAAACAACAAGTTTCAGAGATGATACACAAGTTCTGGAAAGACAGACACTTTGTCACCCACTCAGAACGCCGAGGTCAGAGTTCAAATGTGTGGTAACAATGACCTAAAATAGGCTGGAGAGGAGGGGTTGAAATTAAGAGATGGTAAGGGAAGAGAATCACCAGAACTTGATTTCCAATGGCTGCTGGTGAAAGCGGATAAAGTCCAGGATGGTTCTCAGGTTTCCGGGTTCTGGGTTCCTGGATGGCAGTATCCCCACCCAGGAGGGGATATATCAGGGGCAAGAGCAGATTGGAAGTGGGTTAGAAGGGGAGTCACATTTTGGATATACTGAACCTGAGGTGCTGGAGATTTGAGAGGGGAAACCTTCAGCCCTTTCGGGGGACCTACCATGGTGTTATTTGTACCAGCTTTATTGAGACATAATTGACATACAATAAACTGAACATGTTTAAAATGTACCATTTGATAAATTTTGACACGTATCTATGCCTGTGAACCCCCATCACCACAGTCAGAATAGTGACAATACCCACCACCCCAAAAGTTTCAACCTGCCCATTATAGCCCCTCTTTCCTGCTCCTTTCCGCCCCTCATCCCAGACAACCACTGGTCTGTTTTCTGTCACTACAGATTAGTATGTAAATGAAAGCATGCAGTCTGTACTCTTTTCAGTGTGGCTTCCTTCATTCAGCATGATTATTATGAGACTCTGAATGTTGTTGCATGTTTCATTAATTCATTCCTTTTTATCTATGTGTAGTAGTCTATTGATTAGATATACCACAATTTGCTTATCTGTTCACTTACTGATGGACATTTGAATTGATTCCAGTTTGGGACTATGACAAATAAAGTGCTATAAACATTTGTATACAAATCCTTCACCTGATGAAAAACCACACATTTCCTTGTCTCTTGAGTAATCTCCTGGAGAAGATAACTGGGTCATATGTATGATTCCAATACTGTAGTGCAAATACCGGCACAGACCATCTGAGTTAATGCAGACTCCACAGTTTAAGGACATAATCCCCAGTAAGACTGCCAGCCACAAGTTTGGGGGCCGCCAGGCCACCTGTGTTTCTGACCAACTGGTGGCAAATCCAGAGGTTGCCACAATTTCCTCAGGTTTGATAATTCACTAGACCAACTCGCAGAACTCTGGAAAGCACTATACTTACAATTATAATTTAAGATAAAGGATACAAAGCAGGACTAGCCAAAGGAACAGGCACATAGGCAAGGTCTGGGAAAGCCCTGTTGAAAAACAAAGTCCCATTGAGTAAATGTGAAGCTCCAGTTGGCTTTATTCTACAATTCATGACCTAAGCAGCATCCCCTCTAACAACTAAAGGGAGCTCTGAGGAGTTGTACAACATGGAAGGTTTTTATAGGCAGAAAGAGGGTGGGACAAGGAAGTTAAAAGAGTGGATTATTTCAGGCAAGGTTACCTTCTCTTAGGGAAGGGCAGAGGGTCATAACAGGCAGATTACCTCACTGAGGGCTGACCAGGAAATTCCAGGCCAATTGGTTTAAAATTCCACCTGGGAGAGGCTGAAACTGCAGTCAGGTTAGGTATTAAGTCTTGGTGGCTCAGCAGAAGTGATTCCATTTGGGGCCTGTCGCTCCCATTGAACAGTCCTGAATGCAGAGCCTCTGTGTCCTCTCTTACTGGCATCAGGACAGGTCATCCTCCTGGCCCATCAAGGTGTTCATCAGCCAGGAGGCTCCACTGGGCTTTGGGGCCCAGAATGGCTAATGGGCTTCATTACGTAGACAGGAATGAACCCAAGTCACTGGCCATGTGACTGAACTCCGTCTCCAATTCCCCTCCCCTCTCTGGAGGAGGTCAGGCAAATACCACAGAGCTCAAACCCCAAAGCTCTAACTAAAGGGTTTGTCTCTCTAACTTGGCCAGCCCCTATCCTGAGTCATCTATCTGCATAAACTCAGGTGTGGTCCCTGGGCCCACCAGGAATAACAAAGGCAGTCTTTCCAAAGCCTTGACTTAGAAGCTCCCTCCCTTCTAAATCAAGAACAAAGATCAAATTCTTTATTATACAACAATGGTGTTTTATAGCCAATAAATCTTTGTTAAATATACTAATGACTGAATTAATAAATGAAAACATGAATAGAGGAATGACCAGGGATAACTCTTTGCAGCTGCATACAAATGAAAACCATCTCAAACTAATTAAGCAAAATGCTGGCTTGCAAAGTGGAAAATAACTAAGAGTGTTCAAAGGATGAAGAGCCTCGGGTATCCAACAACTAAGAGTCAGGAATCAGGGCCAACAGAAATCTGCCTCTGGCCATCCATGGCTCATTTCTGCGTGTCTATTTCATCTCCAGAAGGTCTTTTTTTCCCCTTGGGACAACGATGATAACCTTCAAATGTCCTGATTCGTTGCTTTTATTTTTCTCTTAGCAGAAATATATAATTTCAGGGAAGGACTCTAATTGGCCCTATTTGGGTCATGTGCTCAATTCCTGAGGCTGACCACTGTCCCAAGGGAGGGGACAACCACCCAGGCCTCAGTCACATGCCTATCCCTGTGGTTGCTGTTGAGGTTGATAGGCCATGGGGACTGGTGGGTCCCCAAAAGAGGAGTTGATGGATGGATAAACATCAGATACCTACTATACTTTATGTCTATATAATGTCTTAAAGTTCAGAGAGGGGTTTTACATATCTTATCTCATGCAGTCTTCACAGTGACCCTGTGAAGTAGGGTTGCATTTCACAGACCGGGAAAGGGGGTTTGTTGAGATGAAAAGGTCAACTAAAAAAATTAAATAAATGATTCAGACTCAGTCTTTTAACTCCGAGTCCAGGAAAATATGTATCTAGTTTGTACTTGAGAATCTGGGCAAAAACTCTTCATATTCCTTGTGACAACACGGATGGACCTAGCATATCATGCTAAGTAAAATAAGTCAGTCAGAGAAAGACAAATACCATATGATTTCATATATATATGGATCTAAAAAATAAGACAAATGTATAAACAAAACAGAAATAGATTCCTAAACACCGAGAAGAGACTGGTGGGGGGTAGGTGATACCTGTGAAGGGGATCAAGAGGGACAACTTCCAATTATAAACAAACAAGTCAAGAAGATGAAAGTACAGCATAGGGAATATAGTCAATAATACCACAGTAACTGTGTATGTTGACAGATGGTAACTGCACTTATTATACATGCGTATATATTTGTTGAATCACTATGCTGTACACCTGTAACCAATATAAAATTGTATATTGACTTCAATAAAAACAGTACTTCAATTAAAAAAAATCTGTCATATTCTTCTGTCAACTATTGGGTCACGTATGAATTGAGCACTTATAATACACCAGGAGATACAGCAGGAAAAAGACAACGCTGTGCCTTGTGGGACTTATGTTCCAGGGGAAATCAATAATAAATAAGCTTATTTTAGCTAGAGTGCTATGAAGAACATAAAACAGGTCGGTAGGATGGGGCACTTTGTGCACAGTGGTCCAAGAAGGCAGCTCTGGTGCTGAGAGCTGAGTGACTCCACCAGAACATTCCTCCAGCTTGAGTACGCTGACTCCTCTCCTCAGCAGCGCCTCAGCAGCGACTCCTGGGGCCGACCACCAGCCCCCTCAGAGCACCTAGCACAGCCTTGGGGACTCCCTTTCTAACTCCTGGATGCTGAGCTTCCCAGGTCTGAACTGCGGAGGAAACCGGAAGAACAAACAGGCAAACACCCAGGCTGCCGCTGAATTATTTAAATGTAGCTAAGGGCACTCTTTCAGAGTCCTCTGGCGAGGAAGACACGGGTTCTCTTTGGCATAGGGTCTATTTTCACCTGGCTAGGGTGACCCCCTAAGGACCTGGTGTGGTCTTTCCAGGGGCAGAAGCGCTGAACTAGCTAGTGTCTGTGCCAACTCTAACCTTTGAAGCTGTGATGAAAATCAAGTTCATATCTGGCTCTTGATTCAAAGAGAACAGCATCCTTTTCCTTTGGGAAGCTGGCCCTGTCTCCCTGCTAGTCAGGACGCCATGTAATATGTCCACCTCAGAACTAATGACTCCTAAGGGAGACTATCCAGTTAAGACCCTTTAAGCAGAAAGCCTAATGCTGTTGATTAAAGAGCAGACACCGAAATCGGAACTCCCCTGGCCCTGAAGCTGGACAGATTTATGTTCTCCCTGCCTCTAAATCTTGAGCTAGTTCATGCTTGGCACCCTTAGGCACTCAGGACTCAGACCATAAGCAGAGACCTCATTCTTTTCCTGGAAGATTTCTGCCTCAGCTTCAGTAAAGGATGGAGGGCCTGTCCTCATTCCAGACCCTACCACCTGGGTCCTCTGTGTGGCCTGGTGTCCCTGTCTTTATGAATATTTATGAATAGCAGCTAATGCCAAATGCAGCATGTCCCAGAGCACAGAGCTGGGCACATCAAATACACTCTACCTGATTAAAAGAATGAACAATGTATTTCATAGTTTAACATTCTCAGCAAGGTTGGCATTCTTTGACTTGAGGCAAGCGCCATAGCAAGTAATTGGAGTCGACTTGCTGGTCTGAACCATGTGACACGAACTCTTCCCTGCTCCTTGGCTGACTATAGAGCTCCTGTTTCTTTTAAATGCACCTTTCAAATGTCATCTCTTGCTCAATGCCTTCCCTGGGTCCCCAGTCCCAGTCACTCTGGTCCTATGGCACTTCATCACATGGCACTGTAGCCTGCATAGATATACATTTGTCTTCCCCAAATTATGAATGCCTTAGGAAGCAGGACCATGTTTTCTTATCTTGGTGTCCCCTATGTTCTGCCCCGAGACAGGCTGGGGCTAGAAAGTCAGAAGACATTTGTTAAATGAATAATTCAATGAATGGATGAATGGGCTACTTAAGCAGACCAGGGCCTCCCCTCAATTTGAAATCTCCATGGCCGTGGGTCACAGCTTAGAGGACATTGATCAGAATCTTGCCCGGGTTAAACTGGCATGACAGTTTCAACATCCAATATGCAATTACCCCACAAAGCTGTGCTTTCTCTGAGAAGCTGTCTCAATTCCATCACCACTGGGAATTGTGCATGATAAAAAGGAGATGTTAACCGGAAAACAGCTGCTCACGGAGCCTGAACCAAAGATGGAGATAAGATGAATAAAGCCCCAAAGGAGATGGGAACACCCTGCCCCTACCATCTAACCTGCCAGACCGACCCTGGAGATCAGAGCACAGCCAGACTGGTCCCTTCTAAAGGCAAACTCATCTAAAACCACAATGGGCGGTTAGAGCAATTCATTCCCACAGGAAGACGCCAGAAGTAAGGGAGCATGGAGGACAGATAATGAAATTCCCTTCTCTGCAGTTCTTAAAAGAGGCTACTACTTCTCCCTCACCACCACCCCTCCTCAACCCAGCAAAGTGGCCTGGGGACAAGGGGAGAGAGACTAGAGTCTCCATTAGCCAGAGGGTCATGGGACTAGACCACTGTTCTGTTGCCAGGCTGCCAGGCAGACCACCAGGGATGATTTGGAGGCTTCTCCAAGCCCCCATTCCAGGCACAGCAGTGTCAGTAATTAAAGTTCACTCCTGCCTGACATCAGGAGAAGTGAGTGTAACTGGAGAGGCATATGGAAGAGGGAAAGCAGGGGCTCCAGGCTTCGATCTCCCCTTCCCTCGTGGTTGGTGCAGGGCAAAGCCAGGTGCAGGAAGCCGCTGAATTAAAATGATGGCATGGGGGTAAGGGTGCGGAGGGATGGTTGTGATACGAAGGAAATGCTCCTCCTCCCAACAAAAGGAAATCAAAGCCCCAAATGATCCCGCAGGGAGGGAAGGTGAGCAAGAGGGAAATGAAATGGAAAACACCAACAAATTGGAAACCAGGCACAGAGGTGGAGAGAAGGAACTGGAGTGCTCTCAAGCAGGGAGACAGCTCCCCAGAGGGCTGGTCTTTACGGAGAGGGCCTGAGATCCAGCAGGTCCGAAACACATTTCCTTGGAGTTAAGGGGAGCTCCAGTGAAGGGGTGGCCAGAGTGGAGGCATCTCCTGGCCTGGACGTCTTCCTGTTCTGTGTGAAGTCAATTGACCAGACGCAGTCCCCTCAAAAGACTGGTTGACTGACTTGCAAATAGGGATTTCCTGGAGAGGTGAAGGGACTTCTGGGTACTCTGGAGAACATTTCTTATCTTGACTTCAAGGAAGTGCTGGTGGCCAGACCCATCTGTACACTTGCGCAAAGAAGCCAGAATGCGGAAGTGGGTTCTGCTAAGTTTCACATCCACACGGTCCCCTGTCCTTTGAAAGTGCCCTAGGGCTTCTGCAGTTTGAAAGAGAAAAGCACAGGACTCCTCTCAGACAGCCAGTTCCTGACTCAGCCCTCTAACCTCCGGCCAGCCCCCAGCACGGCCTTGCAGCTCCCTTCCGCTTCCAGGGCTGTGATGTGACTGGATCTCTGCCTCCCGCCCCTCCCCGTTAGCAGGCGCCTTCTTCCTCTGGCTCTTGGCTTCCTTCTGTGCATGGACCCTGCTTCCTCCGAAAGCCTTGGCTAAGGCTCACCTGGGCATTGCCTCCACTGGCCCTTTCTTCACTGCACTCTCTGGGTCCTTTGTGAGGGTCATTAAGTCCCTTTCTCCTGCCTTAATCTGAGAGCCCCACAGAGCCGGCTCTCGTCTCCTCCTTCCTCTGAACCCCTTTCCAAGCCGAGACTTCTGGGCAGAGTGAGTGTCCCCCCAGCTCACTGACTGCCTCCCCGAGGTCTGAAAAATCATCACCAACCAGACAAGGTTACAGGGCTAAGTTATTTCCAGGACAGCAGTTCTGATGTCACTTTTATAAACCAACATCCTGGGCTCCAAGCCGTTAGGGTCACTTACTAATTCCCCAAGAAGGAAGGAGTCTGAATCGAGATAAATTTCAAATGTTAATTTCCAATCAAAGGGACTTAAACCTATGTGCGAGAGGAGCAGTTTATGGGAGCAGGGCTGCTCTCTTGGAGGGGAGAAGCCTCAGATTTTCCCGGGGGGACGCCTTCCAGTACGAGCCAGGCTGTCGTGGGACAGAGAGATTAGAGCCCATCTTTGTGTTCCGTGGGGTAGAAGGAGAGCCGGTGGGTATCAACTCCGTGTGGACAGACCTCAGCTCAGTGGAAGAAAAACCAAAGACCCGTCCAGGTGGCCCTGAGCTTTAAGCCACCCTCGCGGTTGCTGGAAGGATAGAAGCACAGTGGTGGCCACCGGTAGAGGAGGTGTAAACATGGGATGGGGTGAGGGAGGCAGTGGAGGGGAAGAAGAGAGGGAAAAGGGCCAGATGACTTTTAAAGTCTTTCCAGTCCTGGGGAATCTGATCGCCACTATAGAAGGACAGTGGCTTCAAACAGCAAGGGACTTCACAGGCCTCCAGGAGCAATTATCCTAATCATCGCAGCATGAAGTCTAGGGTGAACCCCAGAGATCATTCTCCACAAGCCGCCTGACCCTGGGTGTTCCTGTCCAGCAGTGAGTTTATCACCAGCACAGAAATTTCCTCAGGAGCCAGCTGGAATTTCTGCAGGGCTGCAGTCAGAGGCAGGGCTCTGTGGCCACAGGTGGAGAGGAGAGGAGCTCTCTGGACTGGGCCCCTAGCCGGGAAAGCCTTGCTGAGGTCCCCCCAATCCACTGCGGGCCGTGGCCCTGCAGAGACACTCTCCGTGCTGGAGGCAGGGAGACTGGGGGAGCTCCGCTCAGCGGCAGGCCGGGAAACAGTCATTCTGTTGTTGAGCCGCCTCGCCAGCTGCTGACAAGGGAGGGGTTTGCAGGCAGACTGAACCTCTGGAGGGATGAAAGTTGCTCAGAGACAGACACACTCATAGTGTTTCCTGCGCTTAAGCTGTTTGGAAGCTCCTGTCATACGCATCTTGAGCAAAGAGAAAGGAAGCAAGCGGGAAGTGACAGCTGCCGATGAAGTCGGGCGTGTTTCCCCAACACTGGCTGTGCTCTGTATCATTCTCCTCCTTCCTTTCGGAAGCTTCCTTTCAAAATAGTTGGGAAGTGGCATGACTCAGGATGGGACTGCCTCCACTCCCTGAGGGGCAAGACGTAGGGTGGCTGGTGAGCTCTGCCTCTCAGTGAGGCTATTCCCAGAGCTCTCCGGGGGGGCCGCCTTATGCTGGCAAAAGGGGGCCAGCATCCTGTGATACAGATGTGCCGAGCTTTGGAAGCACCTGCTGGGCCGCACAGGTGATCGGTGTCCTGTGCGCACAAGCGCAGGATCTCAGAGTGGGCACGGGCCAAACTGTCCTCCTGATGCCACGACAAGGTTGAGTGGGCTGGGGTGCTGTCACAGGGTAGTGCTTCAAACTATTCTGCTGTCACCCGCTCGGCCCTGCCCTGCCGGCCTGCGTTAGGCGCGCCCCCTGGTCCTCCGCATCCCGGGCCCATCTCCATCTCCAGTCATCAGAGCGCAGTCTGTCTGTTTGCTTTTCTACCTCACCTGGGACATGCTGAGACCCTTGAGGGTCCTCTCTGGGATTTGCTAAACCCCTGGGTCTGCACCTGAGGTTTCAAACTGTTCACAAGCAGGGCAGGGCTGGGCCTGGGGTGAGCAAGTGAGGTGCCCCCTCTGGGCTGCCATGAGCTGGGACAGGCACCCAAGAATGAATAATTCCCCAGCCACCTTTAACTTCCAGATGGGGCTCACTGTGCCCCCGGCCCTGGGGCCTAGAAAAGGAAAGAATATTCATTGTTGAGAGCCAGCCCTAGAGGCAATACGTTTCTACATTTACTCCATAAATCAACCCTACAAAATAGGGACTGGCCTCTTTGTATTAAACATGAAGATATTGAGGCTTTGTAGAGATTCGTGCCTTGCTGATGGTCCCAGACCGCAAACCCCACGCCTTCCAAATGCTGAAGCCCTTGCTCTTTGCACCCCACCCCACTGCCTCCCACAATCCTACATGGCTGCTGTCCCAGGTCAGGTGACAGCAGCTGTGAAGGGGACTCTCTGTGGCTTTAGACATCCATGTTAATACCGAGGGGCAGAGGCCTCACCACTCTGGACTCAGTAGGGCTGGCTGGGGCCTGGGCATCTCTGTGTTTATCAAACCCTGCAGGAGATTCCCCCTGGGGATGAGGCCCACCGCACTTCATGGAACTCCCCGCACGGAGCCTTGTGACATCTCACTGCTTGGAATCAGGAAGCCCTCCTCTGGGTCTGTCCTAACCCACAGGCCTTGTAATGCAACCCCCACCCCCCATACACACACACACACACCTCAGTGGGGACCCTCTCTAGGCGCTTTGCCAAGGGCTGCACAGGCTGCCAAGCTGGGCTGCTCGGGTGGGACCCCAGGGGGAGCAGTCTGTTTTGCCTGTAGCCTCAGGCTGCAGAGGGGGCCCTGCACAGACCCAGAGACAACGGAGGAGCAGGGAAGATGGGGTTCTCTGTCAGCAGCCCTCCTGGGCCTGGATGGCTCTGCATCCCCTGCCCCACCCCTCCAGCTCTCTTTCCACTGGGTATTGTCATGGAGAAGTGGGGCCAAACAGGGAAAAACAGGATGCTCGGAGGAAGCCACAGAGGGGAAGCAGGTGTCCAGGCCAGCCTGAGGGGGCCTCGTGCTCCCCCACAAGCAGGGCAGCAGCAGAGCCCGTGGCTGTCAGGGTGCCCAGTCATGTTCTAGGTTTCTAGAGCTGAGAAGCGAGGATCCGGCCATAGGGATGGATTCCAGGGTGGTGAGATCAGCAGGTGACCCAGCTTGGAGCCAGACTGTCTACCTTGATGGGAAGGCCCGAGGCACACCCAGGAAAGAGGGCTAAGGAGAGGGTTTTCCGGCCCTCCCAGCTACCACCACTTTATTACCTGTCACCTGGCCCAAGCCCTCAGGTATCAGCCCTCAACTGACGGCCCTGCCCCCAGGCTGCCCGCAGCCCAAACAACAGAGCTGTGCGGTCACCTTCCCAGGCAGAGCTGAGCTAGCGGCTCCCCGGGCCCATACCCCGTGCCTACTGCGGTAACGACAAGGCCCTCCGTGCAGGCCCGGGAGGCCATGGGTGGGCCAGCCTTATTATCCCACCATGTCTGGTCCCAGACCTCCTGGAGGATTCTCTGCTGCACCCAGTGCAACCTACCCGTCCCATCCCCTGCCCACTTTCTCTGCCCTGCCCAGCCTCCTGCACCCACCTCCGCTTGGCTCTGTTCTTCAGCAGCCAGCATCTGACTTAGCTTCAAGAACCATTTCAAATGCTACCCCCTCTTCCCCTCCTCTCACCCCTGAACATGTTGACCTCCTGGGCCCCTTTGTCTGGTGCTTGCCCATGGCATTTGCACCCTTCCCCACACCCCCAGGACTGATCTGTAAGCTCCTGTCCTGTGTCCCCTTCTGACCCCTGCCCTTCCCACAGCAACTCCAACACACAGGCAGCTGTTAGTAAACCTTAGGTGAATGAATTCAGGCGTGGAGAATCCCTGGGTTTGTGATGCTGCGGAAGGCTCTTTCCTCCGCTGACCTTTGCAGACAGGATGTTCTGCCTTACACTTAGCCCAGTTCCACGCTGCTCATGGTTCACCTTCATCCTCAGTGGAGATGGGAAGCAGTGGATTATCTTCTCCTAAATAATAACCTTTCTTAGGCTTTAAGATGATATTAAATCACCTTTGAGCTACCTTCCTCCTCCAGTGCTTTTCATGTTCCTTTAGAGTATTACTCCTTGCCCTATAATTAGCTTGGCAATGATTCTGAATTCTCTCCAACTTCTCTACACCCAGAACTAAGAAGGTGCTTGAGAGGGGAATAGAAGCAACTAACTGAGGGCTTAATATATACCAGGGACATACTCCATTTATTCTTCCTAGTGACCAAGGAGGTAGCTAGCTGCCCTTCAGTCCATTTTACAGATGAGGAAAGGGGCTCAATTCGGTTGACAGGGTTTCCCCATCTAGGCACTTTGAACATCTGGGCCGGATAATTCTTTGTTGGGGGGGCTGTCCAGTGCTCTGTAGGGTGTTTAGCGACATCCCTGGCCTCTACCCACTTGACGCCGATGCAAAGCCACTCTCCCAACTGTGACAACCAAGACATTCCCAAATATCCTCTGAGGACAAAAATCACCCCGGGTTAAAAACAAATGGGTTCTGGGAATTTTCCAGAGATCCCTTGACTCCTAAGTAACAGAGACTAAACTCAGATCTGTTAACTTGAAAGAATTTTCTTTCTACTGTTTTCTTTCTACTACTCTTATACAACCTCCTAAGACAGAGTCTCACCTGGAGATAATGGAGAATATCCCAACATGTAATCCTGCATATGTGTCACTGGGATCAACTAACAGATTGCTCTGCTCTAACACTCTTCAAGTTAACCATATACAAATTGAAACCATTAGCTTGGGTCCACTGTAACCACAGGATTTATTTTTTTAATGTTCAATCATTTTCTTGATATCATTCATTTCAGGCCTTCTGTAGGTACCTGGGAGCAGAGAAAGTAGAAAACATATCCTCCTCCTCTAAGAGCAAAAGGTCTAACATGGGAACTGGATGTACATGGGATGAGTTTCAACACTTACTTAGAAATGCACAGAGCATTCTTGTACCACCCTTAAGCAGGCTGTTGGAAAGTAGGGACACCCAGTCCACTGAGCAGTTGCTTAGATAAGGATGCCAAGCAGTTTAAAAAGTCAACTGAGACCAGCCTTTGGCACAGTGAGCATGCTGCCATAAACCAAAGCAGACGAATACTCTGGACTGCAAACTGTTGGGAACAGGCATGCTGATGGGATGCAGAGTAGCAGAACCAGGGCTCCGCAGGCTGTGTTTGCTATTCCTGTGCTCCAGACCAGCCTGGGGCCCATATTCTGCTCTGAAGCAGGTTCTCTTCTCCTGATTTTACTTCCTCTCTTGCAGGTGCCAAGGTCGGGGGGAAAATCTCCAGGTTTGTACATGGTGAGCTTTTTCACTTTCTCTTGGGCATCTGTCTGAAGCCACACCAGGCTTATGGCATTTCCTTCACTTCTCTTCATCAACAAAAAGCAGACTTATTCTTTAAGACCCATATAAATGCTGCCTCCAGCCTCTCTCTTTTAACCCCCACCACCACTCCATGCCCCGGCCAAATCAGGCTGCCAGGCCTACCCAACCACACCTTGCAATTTCCCATGAATGTTCCTTTTTCTCATCCAGTCTTCCAACCTACATCGTTTGAGAATCTTCTCTGTGCCATGCACTGTCATAGGCACTGGGGATATAGCAGCTTGCAAAACAGACACAAATCTCTGCCCCCATTCTTGGGAGAGAACCTGGCATTCTGGTGTTATTATTTCCACCTGAAAGCTTTGGCCTCACCCACTCCACTTTAAACTTGAAAGTCCCAGCCCTTCGTTCAGCCACAGATCCTACCTCACCACCTGCATGAAGCCCTCCCTCCTCATCTCCAGCAGCCTTACTCCTCATTCGGGATTCCTGTGGCCTTTTCTCTGTGAGCCATGCATTTGGCATGTGTCAGACATTGGCTTTTATTATCTTTGTGTGTCTATCTCCCAACTATAATGTAGGATCCCCAGAGGGCAGGAAACATGTCTGTTTTACCTCTGGAGCCCTGCAGCACCCAGTGGAAAGTCTGGCACAGAGGAAGGAACACCACATATTAGAAAAATAATAATAATAACTAGTATTGAGTGTATGCTCACAAGGGACCCACTGTTGTTCTAAGTATTTACTAAGTATCGGCTCATTTGACCCTGACAACAAGCCTATGTAGTGGGCAGGGACTCGCCCAGGGGTAGACACTCAGGTGGAGGTGGCATGGCGACAGCAGCAGACCGGGTACGATTGTGCGTGAGGAGGAGCAGAGCAGGTGAGTGCAGAAGGTGGGCCTTTAGAGCGGGACCTGGACTGGAGTCCTGGCTCCATTACTGACCAGCTGTGTGACCTTGGACTCGTGACTTATCTCCCCTTGGCTTGTTTCCTTTCCAGTGACTGGGGATAATTTCAGCACCTGTGCCATAGAGGTGTGTGACGATGACATGAACTAATGCAGACAGCACACATCCAGCTCAAGGCCTGACACATTGGAAGCACCCAACACACGGTGCCTGCTATTATTATTATTATTTTTGCCACTTTCTGTCCCATCCTGCCGCAACCCCCTGGCCAACCCCCCTGCCCCCCCCACACCCCTCCCTCCACAGCCCAATCAGGCAGAGGAAAATCTGAGTGCAATATACTGAGAAGACACTCTTCAATTGTTATCTTATTCCTCCTTTTCCAACACATGAGCCCTGGAACACATAAATCCCAGACGTCACGTCTCATTTATAATAACCCAGGCCCTGCGACCATAGAGAGGGTGGAAGCTCTGCTTGGGTGTTGACTCAACAACAAGAACTCAGAAATGCAAGACTCCAAGGGGCCAGCCCGGGAAGCCGGCTACCAGTGAGAGGCTTCCTTGGCTACTGCAGATGCTGGCCGTGCTCTTCTCTCAGAAATCTGATGCTGCTGTAAAAAAAACAAACAGACACGAGCAGGCTCAAAATGTGGGTAGAAAATGATCTCTTGGGGAAAGGAGCTTTATTTCTGCTAACTACCAATACTAAGGGCCCGTTCGCCCGCTCCCTCTTGAGTTGCTTGCCTCCCACACCCATGACCTTTGCTCAATCCATGGTCTGCAGGCTACCAGGAGCGCTAAACCCTCTCCGCCTCCCATCCTTTATAGCATTTGGGACCTATGGCAGCCTCCTACTCACTGGCTTTCATCTATGCATCCCTCCATCTCGGCCCGCGGCAGTGAAGCATCAAGTATACACTGCAATGATGTGCTGATACATATTTTCACTGATTAATAATAGTTCTTGCTATTTATCCCACCAACCCCTATGGGAGGACCTCTGAGGGCATCTGAGAGGATGACTCACAGCCTTGACACCCAGGAGGGAAATGAGCAAGGCCTGTCGAGCTTCTGGGATAGAGGGAAACCGAGGCACTGCAGGGCATGTCATCCACGACTGTGAGGGAGGCGGCCGGTGAGTCTCAGCCTCGGTTTTGTCTTGGCAGATTATTTAGCCCAAAGCGTGGACTTGCTGCCTGGCCAGGTGACAGAGGAGAAAGTAGTTTAGCCCAGGGGTAGTGCTTTGTAGGTGTTAAATCGGCTGTCCTTCAGGTGAAAGTCCCTCCTATTTTACAGCAATCTGAATGTTTTGGTTATATATCATACCATGTCCTCCCCTCTTGAGACTTATTAACATGCTGTGAAGAGAAGTTAGTTCATGATTTGGACAAGAGCCCTGCTCTGTTCTCAGAATGAGGCGTCAGTGCAGGATGGCCCCAGGGGGGGTCACCGGGTCCAGCCCACTCATTTTTCAGAGGCAGAAATTTGAAGCCCAGAGCTAATAAAAATTGCAAGAATACCTCAACATCCTGCCCTCTGTCAAGTGTAATTATCAAACTAATACCACCAGGTAAGTGTTCCTATCCCCATATTACAGAGGGAACCAGGATCTTAACAGAGACGTGCCCAAGGTCACCCTGCTAACAAGTGACAGAGCTGTGACTAAACCCAGGTTCCAGTGCCTTCCAAAACCAATGACTTTTTCACTGTGTCCTGTTGATAACCCAGCCAATTAGTGGCAGAAGACTTGAGCACTTTGATGCATATGACAAATCCATGAGCTCCTGGAATAGAACAGAAGCCAGACTGGCAAAGAGAACAAGACATTCTATCCTTAAGCTGAGCCTTCCTGAAGCCAAATTTCGTTGTGATGGGTGAAGATAGCTGTCCTATCCTCCAAAAAAAAATCAATCAAAGAAGTTTTCAGACTGAACAGACTGATCAGTGGATGGACCTGAGGAGTTCAAGTCCCACAGTTCATCAGGCGTGAGTTAAAGCCTTGAGCGATGTCAGCATTAGGTCTGCCCAGCCCAAAGCAGAAACCTCACAGAACGGAGTCCAGCCACCTGTGGGCATGGACCCACGTCTGTGCTGCTCAGCTGCTGGGTCCATGAACGGCAGGGCGAGCTGGCATGTTGGTACCCCATCCCTGCCCCCCACAATGTGAGACCAAGGTCTGTTCATACTGACTCTGCAGCCATGGGCAGCGCTGACTTCAGTGGACTTGGAGAGTCAAGGCTGCCTCAGAACTCATGCCCAGAAAGAGGCAAACCTGACCAAAGAAGGCCAGGCCCTGGATCTGTTCTGCTTCTCTACCTACCCATCACCCACAGGTGGTTGCCCAGCATGGGCGCCCACGACAGACGTTGCCACTAGCCAAGTGCTAAACCATTCCCACCCTGGAAACAGGTCTGAGACCCCTGCCTGTCACTTACCCCAGCTGCTCAGTTCTGGGAAAACGACAAAATTCCAACATTCCAGTTCCAGTTCAGATAGATTGTGAGTCCCCTCCTCTGACACCTCCGTCTTTCTATCAGTCCTTTTCATAAAACTGATCTGCTGTGCTGTGAATTAATTTCCTGCATAATCTTCTATGACTTGTATTAGAGGTTGAGAGGGGTGGCATTTAAGATGCTGTTATGTACAAAAAGATATACAAACAGCAAATAAGTACATGAAAAGATGTTCGACTTCATTAGTCATCAGGGAAATGCAAATTAAAGCCGCAGAGGATGCCGCTACACACCCATTAGTGTGGCTAAACTGTGAAAGGACGAAATGCCGAGTGCTGGGAGGATACAGAGCGCTCACGTGCACCGTGCGGCCCCAAGAAGCGGACTTTCATCCATTTCTGGTGGAAACGTTGCCACCGCTTCAGAAAAGAGGCAGTTTCCTGAAAAGTTAAACATGCACTTACCATAGACCCCAAATTCCATTTTCAGGTGTTTATCCAAGAGGAACGAAAGCATGTGTCTACACAAAGGCTCGTGCATGTATATTCATAACAGATTTATTTGTAATGCTAAAAACTGGAAACAACAATAGGTGACAAGGTAAACAAATTGTTGTGAAGCTATACAATCAGTGGACTATTACTCGGGAAAAAGAGAGAAGATAAACTACCCATAAATGCAACCAAATTGATGAATCTCAGAATAGCTATGCTGGCTGAAACAAGGTAGAGACAAGAGGATATATAATAGCTGAGTCCATTTATACTAAATTCTAGAAAAGAGAAAAATACTGTATGGTGACAGGAAAGCAAATCAGCGTTTGCCAGGGACCAGGAGTCGGGAGATCGGCCCGGGGAGCACTGGGGGGATGAAATGTTCCCGTCTTGACCGTGGTGGTGGTTACATGAGGGTGAACATTTGTCAAAACTCACTGAGCTCTACACACTCCCAATAGGTCTATAAGGACACCTCATGGTGTACTTTTCCTTTGGGAAAAAGCTATATATAAGATTATTATGAACAACCGTAATTTTGGATTTTAAATAACACCTTTAAGTTAATACCACTTAAATTTGACCCAAACTTAGAATAAAAGGAACACATGCCAAATAAGTGTTCAAAGGAAAACACACACACACCCCAAGATGCTATTATGATTGACTCGGTCTTAGGGGCCCAGGCACACCTGAAAGCTGCCCCTAGGGAGATTTCTTTAAAGAGATGGAATGTATACGAAGGAGGAAAGCAAGAGAAAGAAAGTTTTTATCAGCCATAGCTTTGTCTCCAAACCCCACTGCGGAACCCTAACAAGCTAGGCTGGAACATAAAGAAGGTTCCAATTGCTAGACCAGGTGAACTTGAATGACAGAAAACCAAATAAGCCCCCACTCCTGCTCCTGTGCCCAGTGCTCAAACCCAGTCTGTGAATCAGCCCTGCCCATGCAAGCCACACCCGCCAGCACCCAGGAGCCAGAGGGGGTACTCACCTTCTCAGGTTTACTTCATCCGCCAGGGTATCACCCACTGGCCCATGTGGTTAATGGGCCATGGGTAGTACATCCTTACTCTAGAACAGGGTTCACAAATTCAAATTCCTGCACAGGGACTTCCAGGTAAGATAGAGAAATGCGTGGAGAGGGCCCACTGTGAGACAAGAGGGAGTGGTGGGACTGTAGTGGTTCCAGGAGCACAAAGTGTGAACAGAGCACCATTCTTCAGAGCCAGCCCGTTGCTGGCAGCAGGAATGTAGGACTAGTGTTGTCAGGCCTTCTGATTTTTCAAGAGAATCCCCAAGTTCAAACTTTTGTGTGAATTGTCTTAATTTTCATATTGGCTCCAGATTCTTAAAATTTCAAACATGGGCCAAAGAAAATGCATGCTCAGGCCAAAGCAGTGAAGAGCCATGAGGCTGTGAGTCTGCTCTAGGGGCTACCATGGCAGTGTCCACGGGCTATGCTCCCCACTGAAAGGATTGGCCTTAACCTCCCAGTGAAAGGCATCAATTCTCTATTCAGCTAATTGTTTTCCAGACCATCCTTAAAATCTCCAGTGATGAGAGATTGACCATCCTGTTAGGAGATGGCACACCCTCCCCTCCACTCCTGCAGCTGACTCTAGCCATTCCTTCAGGACTCAACCACGATGTTACCTACTGTAGGAAGCTTTCCCTGATCCCCCATTCCTGGACTGGATACTCCTCATATATGCTTCTACTGCCCCCTAGACTTTCCTACCCCAGCCCTTTCTATACTATATTACTCTTCTGTCTGCCTGCTAGGCCGAGAGCTCCTGGGGTCTGGGGTAGGCAGGGGTTTGTATATCCAAGGATTAACACACACAGTAGGCATATCAGATAGCCTTTTCTGATTGCAAACGATAAAACCCCACCAGATTAGCTTAAGTATAAAGGAAATGTGCCCTCCATATAAGTGACCAGGAAGGCGTAAGGCTGGATTCAGACATGGCTGAATCAGGGGTTCATACAGTGTCAGCCATGCCTGACCTCTCCCTACCTCCCAGCTCTACTCTCCTCAGCATGGGGACCATCTCAGTGTCCATATGGTAGCAAGACGGGGGCCGCACAGATGACCCAAAGTCTATCTGCACATCATTAGTCTCCCCACATATGGATGAGGAAACAGTCACAAAGGTGTTAGTACCTTGCTCCGACCACACAGCTATGAAGTGAAGGAGTGAGAAGATAAAGGAAGCAGTCCGCCTCCAGAACTTGACCATGGGACCTTGGATAATTCTGCCTCTCAACACGTTATTTCCAGGTATGGCCTCTTAGGGTCAGGCAACCTTTGTCTAAATGATGCCACGGGCATCCCCTCCCTGCGCCCTACAACATCAACATATGTAATGGTGGAGCACCTAGTAAGTGCAATAGACATGAGAACAGGGACAGCACAAAGAGGTGGTCCCAGCCCACAGCACATGCCAGTCTCCCTGCCTGGGTGACAGTGAGGGTCTCCATCCTCGGTATGTTTTCTGAGAACTCTCCTTTGCCCACTCCTCCCATGGCCATGTTTGAAATGGACACTGGGGAAGATGCAATCTCTGGAAAGTGGCTCTCTACTTAGTGAGGTAGCAGGGACCTGAGGACGGCCTTACCTAGATTCTTTAATGGATTGGGAATTTCTCCGGTAGAATAATTCTCTTGGGTCTTTAGTAGGCTGTGGGGGGGTTGCTTCTGGTCTGCTCCATGGGTTAATACCTGAAAGCAGGAATCTCACTGAAGCAGAGTCCTCGAATGTAAGTCCTGGCCGGTACCCTGCCCATCCCCCTAGCGGACAGCTTCCTGGCCTTCATCCTGGACTCTGCCGCCCTAAGGCTATTTGAACAATGGCCTGGGGTGGGAGGGGACTCCTGGCTCTTTGACCCCGGCTGCTTCCTTTTGTCTGACTAGGAGCTGTTCGCAGCCCGTGACTGAGAAGGGCCTAGGGGACCAGTGTGTCTCAGGCCCTAATCTGATTTCTGCTGTTTCCCACTTTCCTTTCTTTACTGACACTAATTTTATGTTGGAAAAGATAATTTAGCTTTCTAACCCTACAGGCCTATGTATTTCTGCATCCTCAGCAATTTCAGGTTTCAGGTCATAGGCAGGAAGTGGCTGTCACAGTCGAGCCTCATGTAAAGGCCCTCTGCTTTCACACAAGCCAGTGTCTCTCTAAACTTGTCACTCTCAGATAGGGTCTTACTGAAGGCCCTTGTGTGCAGCAAGGTCTCCAACCTTCCATCCCAGCGTCCATGAGCACCGCTGCCCCATATCCTACCTCCACTCTGTGTGGTCAGTCACTTGCACATTGCCACTCCTGGAACTAACATCTGAGCAGTTTTGTTTAAAGGTAACAAAAGACACAAAATTATTCGAAGTGAAAAGAAATGTGCTGGATCATCGATCTGAAAGTCCTTGGTCTTGGCTGCAGGCACAGCTGGATTCAGGGCCACAGGCAATGTCAGCAGGACATGGCCTCTCTCTGTTTCTTAGGTTTTTTTTGTCTCAGGTTTCCTGTGGTTAGCTACAGTTGCCCACAGTTCCAGACCTATATCCCCACCGATTAACATCTAGCAGGTTAAAGTCAGAGCTTCTCTTCTCCAATAGTCAAACCAAAACCCCTCTCATTGGACCACATTGCCATGTGTCCATCCTTGAACTGATTACAATGCCCTGGAGATGCAGTGCTCTGATTGTCCAGGCCCGATCACATGCCTGCCCTTGGGGGTGAAGTTAATGCTACCTAAAAGAAACGGAATTCGGAAGGGGATTTCTTTAGAGAGGAACTACCTCCCGCAGGAGGACAGCTACCTCCCGCAGGGCCAATACCAGTGATGTCCAATAAGTATTTATCCTAAGAGTGAGCGAATGAGGGACCTGCCCTCTGAACAAGAGTGTAGAAGTATTCTGGGAAGAAATGCCATGTTTTTACTCGAGGAAGTATGCATCTGCAAAAAGCACGGTGTGTCCTGAGAGCCTGTTTACATTAACAGTGAATTCACAATTATCTATACACAGCAGCTTCTTTCTGGATTATGCTAAGCCAGAGTCCTGGCACTGCAGGGGTCCAAGCAGAACCCACAAAGCTAAACTAAATACTTGGAAGTACCCTTCATTCCACAAGGCCTTGCCGCATTGCTCTAGACTGAATCGTGTCGTCCCAATATTCACATGTCAGAGTCCTAGTGCCCAGTGTGGCTGTATTCAGAGACTGGACCTTTATGGAAGTAATTAGTTAAATGAAGTCATAAAGGTAGGGCCCTAATATGATAGGATTGATGTCATTATAAGGAGAGAGAGACCAGGGCTCTCTGTGTTCACGTATACACACCGGGAAAGGCCATGTGAGCGCACAGCAGGAGGGCGACAGTCTGCAAGCCAGGAAGCAGGCTCTCACCAGGAACTGAATCCTGCTGGCACCTTGATCGTGAACTTCCAGCCTCCAAAACTGTGAGAAATAAACGTCTCTTGTTTAAGCCTCCCAGCTGATAGTATTTTGGTACAGTAACCCAAGCTGGCTAAGACACCCATATTCCAGCCATTACGCTGTGTACTCAGGGCAGGTAATAGGAAAGCAAATCTACTTTTGGCAGGAGGATGCAGGGAGTGGGGCTGGGGGGGGAGATCACAGAAGTCCTCCGGGCCCAGCCCTGAGTATTTGGGTATATACGTCCACACACAGGAGTAACCGCCTCTTCTGTGGTTTGCGGTTGTCTGTTTTGCTGTCTCCAGCCACTGGCATGGATTGTCGGGACCTGGCCGTCCTGGTGGGGCCATCACACCGCACAGAACTGATATAAACTGTGGACCAACTGCAGCTATCTACCCGCTTCTTCCAAATTTGCTTGGGGGCTGTCTCACACTGGGTTCTGTAGAAGCAGATCCTGAGGCAAGGAAGCGTGGGCAAAATATTTATCAGAAGAGCACAACTCAGGCGGAGCAGGTAGCATAGGGAGGGAAGCAGGAAAGGGTGTGATTTCCAGAGAAGTCCCAACCTCAACCTAGCCCCACGGAAAGCTCTGGAGTGTACATGACATTGCAGAGTTTTCCCGTTTTGAGGCAAAGGCCACCAGAAGTGGGGGGTGGGGGTGGGGGTGGGGGAGGGTGGCCACTCCCAGGCACAGCCATGTGAGGAGGGTCCAGGGGCCCCAGGGTAGTCCTCCGAAAGCTGCCCGTGCAAGCCGTGAGCAGCGAAGCCCACACACAAGAACATGGGTGCACAGAAGCCTAAGAGGGACACAAGGTGGCCTAGGCAAAAGCACAGAAATGCGTGAGCTCACCTCCATCCGCCCCACCCCCTCACTGAGTCCCTCTGGACCAGGCACAGAAGCAGTGGGGGCCTCCAGGCCCTGGGTTCCTAACTTTGAGCTCTTTCCCTCCAGCTCCCCCACCTCACTCCCTTACTGGTGTGTGGTCTTTTCTTGGTTCCATCTCTGCATGCTGCTCCAGGCCGCAGACACGGTGACTTGCTGCAAATCTCCCTCCTCCTCACCCACCTGGAGCCCAGGGCCCAGCAGTGAGCAAGGCGCAGCATCCTGATTTCCCCTGAACGTGCTGCTCCGCGCCCACTTCCTTCCCAACAGATGGATTGCAGCAGGCTTGCTTTCTCTGGCAGTGATGTCAGGGATCATCAAGCATATTGGAACAGAGAGGAGCCGGCCTGTGCCCATCCCCCTGGGGTCAGGGGAGGGTCCTCTCCTGAGAGGGGTAGTACTGCTGCTCTGTTCTCATCACTGGGGGTCCTGCCCCCTCCAGGGGCCCAGGCCGAGCGCCCACCCTGCTCCTTAGGCCCACAGGGTAGACAGAGTTCACGGTGATTTACCTACATCCCCACCTGGGCCTTCGGCAGGCCACAGCTTTGCTCAGCTACACTTCAGGAGCCAGAGACAGGAGACCCTGCCAAAGGACAGTCCAGGTCGTCCAATGGCAGAACTGGCTCGAACAGATATTCAGGGCCTTACATATGTCCACCGGGCCCCACCTTAAGGCAGCCGACAAGTTACTCCAAGGCCATCTCCTAACTCCTAACTCTGGGCTGGACCACACTTTCTTATACCATCAGAATCTCCATGCTTCCTAACATTATCTCATAATCATCACAAAACCCCATGCAGTTCACATTTTTATTGGTATTTAGATAAAATATTTAGAGGAGGCCCAGACAGTCCAAGGTCACACAGCTAAAACGTAGCAGAGAGACTGCATTGCAAATTCAAATCTGTCTGGCTTTACAGTCAGTACCATCAACCACCAAGCTATAGTCACTGCCTTTTGACTGAAGTTCCCTCTCTGTAATCCTGTTAAATTATCCTCAGTAGACGTGCTTTCTGATATCTAAATTAACTCCCTCTATTTGTAACTTAAACCACTTCCTTTCTCTCTCATAGAGTCCACCTTTATTATAAGCTTCATTTACCAGTAGACAGATGTTGGTTCAACCCACTGCCTTTTCTTTTCCAGATACACTGGTAATGTTTGTTTTAGCACACGTGGGGGAAGAAGGAGGAGAAAAGGAGGGCTGGGGAGAGTAGAGGAAAGGATTATGTGGTAGGCAGAGTAACACTCCCGCCTTAAAGAGGTCCGTATCCTAGTTCTCAGAACCGGTGCGCTGTTACCCTACATGGTAAAAGAGACTTTGCAAACGTGGTTACATGAAGGATCTTGAGCTGGGAAGATTATGTTGGATTATTTGAGTGGGCTCAGTGTAACCACAGGGTCTCATAAGAGGGAAGCAGGAATGTGAGATGTAAGCAGAGGTGGAGAGAGACATGAAGTGTGCCATTGCTGGCTTTGAGGATGGAGGCAGGAGCCATGAGCCAGGGAGTGAGGAAGGCCTCTAGAAGCTGGAAGTGAATTTTCCTGTTGACTTGAGCCAATGGAGACTGATTTTGGAAGTCTGACCTCCAGAACTGTAAGAGAAAACATTTGTGTTGTTTTAAGCCCCTCAGCGTGCCCTCATATGTTACAGCAGCAAAGAGAAAGTAGCACACAAGGTAAACAAGAACATGACCCAAACATTTATGAATCTACTCTGGTGGCAAATTCCCATAGAATCATAAAATCTGGGTGCTGAAAGGGCTCCTGAGAGATCACCCAGCCCCACTTCCTCATTTTATACAGGAGTTAACCATAAAATTGACAATTCCTCTGTACCCCTGTGTCCTCAGCTATAAAATGGAATATTAACACTACCTTTCAGGAGTTTGTGAGCAGTACCTAAAAGAGTATCACCTACAGACTTATATACATCTAAGCTATTGTCACAGAGAAAAAAGCCCAAAGAGGATTGCCCATGATTCCAGGCTCAGTTAACCCTCCCCAGGGCTCCCCACGCTAGACATTCCATCCCATCAGCCAACAAGCAGACGTGAATTGAGGTAGGAGCCTGTAGCTAAAGGAAGTGGGGAAAGCTCCTCAAAACATTGCCCTAAGTCCCTGTAGAGCTGGTTCTCAGAGCCCTGGCCCCCATCAGCAGAGCTGGGCCTCGGAGCCTTGTGGTACTGAGGCAGGCATGTGCCCTGGGCCTGCAGGCAGAGTATTACACATACACGCACACAGAAAGGCACAGAGGCACAGAGGCATGCAACATTCCCTCTCCTTTGCCACAGTTCAAATAGCTGCCCAAACCATTCCTACCTCCTCCAGGAAGCCTGCCTAGAAAGGTAGAGAAGTGTCATCTGCTCCTTGGCCTTACCTGCCTGCTATGGGCTCTCCAAGGAGCAGGTGTTTTTCCTCTGCTGAGGTGGGTGGTGCCACTCTCTGTTCTCAATGTCAGGAGCAGGAGGGCAATTTCCAGCAAGTCACCCCTGCGGTCTGCAGTCTGAAACAGCCTGGAGAAATGGAACCGAGGGAAGACCACACACCAGGAGCTGCCTGGTTCCCTTAAACACAATTGCTGTGCTCTGTGGCCTGTGTTCTGTGCCTCATCCCTCCACTTTTGTCCGTGTCACAGGTCTGTTGGGGGTTGTGAGCTAGGGCCTGAGACCATGATGCCCCCTTGGCACAGAACCCAATCAACACCCTGTGAAAATTAGGGTCCACCTGCAGAAGCCAGAGAGTGGCGCCTCCTCCGGTTCTGTCTCCGAGACACCTCGCTTGCCTCACGCTCATCTGGGCCTGTCGGAGGGCATGCCAGCACGCTCCTCAAGTCCTTCCGCACCCTCGCCCCAGCTCCACCTGCCCCTGATCCCTCCAGCACAAAGCCTTCCCTCCCTCGCTCCAGCTACTCCTGCCCCCTGAGGAGCCGCCCTCATTAATGCATGAAGCCCCACACCACCCTCCCGATAACAGCTCCCGGTGCCAGGTGCCCACTGCTCCTGCAGAAGCCTCAGTGGAAGAATTGTGCTGTGATATTTCAAAAGAAATTGAAATCCTCTCTTTACTACTTTCTAAATGAACCTTATAATTTTCCCCTGCCTACAACATCCCAGCATATTGCCTCCTCTGAGTGTATGTGGTGTGTGTGTGTGTGTGTGTGTGTGTGTGTGTTCATGTGTGAGAGAGAGTGGGCACCTGTTGCCAGCCAGCAGCCAGGCTGGGCATGCACGTCTAGTAGATGACACGAAGGACCATCACCCTGGCAGGACAGGGTGTGTGCTCCGTGGAGAGGGGCCACGGCTGTGCACAGCAGCCTCTCCCCACCCAACTCTTCGTCCTTCAGATTGGAGCCTCTGAAATGGAAATGGCTTCACCGTGCTGAGCTCACCAGGGGAAGGGACTAGCTCAGCCTGAGAGGGAACTCTGGGCTGGAGCGGGAGGAAGGGCAGTCCAGGGAGGGTGTAGCAGGAGGCTCTGGAAAGTAATGGGTATGTGGGTTAAAGGGTGGGAGGGAGGTCTTGGGCGGCCAAAAACAGAGGGAGGCCCTAGCAGAAAAGTCACAGAAGGATCTAGAAGAGAAGCCCGGGGACTGGGGCAGGGAGAAGAAGAAGGAGCCCAGGCCAGGGCAGTTGGTGCCGTCCCTGTAGCATCTGGTGCAGAAGTCTTGACCTCCCCAGGCCTTGCTGCTCATCCCGGGAGGCTGGGAAATCAGAGGGCCCTTTTTCACTCAGTAAAGGCAGGGAGAGGTGAGCCTGGACGGGGGGTGAGCCAGGGCCATCCCTGTGCCATGAGAAGGCAGCCAGTCCTCAGGTTTCCCGCCCTCTGGGGACAGTGGTCTTGGATACTAGGTTGCAAGTCTGCAGAACCCTGAGTGGGGCTTTTTCTTCTGCCCCCGAGTAGGAAACTAGGACACAAAGCTGAAAAAAAAAAAGGCATCAAGAACTCATATCCCAAAACAATTGAGCTTAAACCACTCCTCGGGGCTTACTAAGAGCCTGCCCTGCTGGCCCCAAAGTTACGGACTCCTCCTCTCATCAGCCAGGGGTGTGAATCATTCTCCCGTCAGAAAAGGCATGCGTGGCAGGGCAGTGCTTCGCTGGCTGGTTGTCCCGTTTGGGGTAGTGCTGGCAGTTCCAGGAGACTCACAGACTGGGAGAGCCTGCAGGCAGGGGCCCCGGCACCTCACTCTGGCAGGAGGTCTTCTGTTCAGGCAGCAGACCACCGTGCACCTGCTGGTCAGGGAAAAGGGGATGGGAGAAGGTGGGCTGGAATGGAACAGCAGAGAGTGGCATGCACTCATCATGGGATATGGCAAGAGTGGATGAATTTTCCATGGGTCAAAGGACACTGCCGAAGGTAATGGCTTAGGCCATCTTGCTGGTAGCCCCCACAAAGGAGTAGCCTGCTAGGCAAGGGGAGCCCCAGTAAGAGGGGCCAGGAGCTTAAGCAGTTTGGAAAGGCTGAGCTGGCATAGATCTCCCACTTTGGTCGTGAGTTAGCATCAGCGAGAGAAACGGTGGAGAGAAGACCCTGACACCCCCAGTCGGTATGAGGACAAGGCTTGTCCCATGCCTCACCCTCCACAGCTCCACCTGGGGGGTCTCCACAGGGAGGGAGAGAGAGCATGCCAGAAGGAGGCTGTCATCCCCCTCCCTCCTGGGGAGGAGGAGTAAAGGTGGACATCCCTGCCCACTCCAGGCCTCAGGGCCACAGGCTGTGGGGAAAGTTTCAAGCAGGTGTGAGATTCAGAGTCTTAAACTTGATATATTTAGTATCTAAAAAGAAGTTGCAGAATCTTCCCAAGGTGTTAAGGGACAGAAAAGGGAAATTCAATAGAGTATAGTTGACAACAGTGACTTGAGAAAAAAATGTTAAATAAATATTGCATGTTTATGCTGAACTAAATGGAGCCTGAAGCAATCAACCAGGTACATGAGGAACAGACGCCCTTGGCTGAGCTCAAGGATGCTTATTGGGGTAGGGGGTGTACATGTGAGGAGACATAAAGAATAACAAATAAGAAACCTGAATTCCAGGGAAATCCAAACAGTGGGCCGAGCCTCCCACGTAGATGAACCTAAGGTTGTTCAGAAGCTGAGACTCTCCTGCCCTCCGCGGGAGGTGGTGATGGGAGTGGGAGGGAGCCCCCTCCCTCTGCGGCAACTTACACTGCCCCAAGGCCAAGGTCCTGGAAGACCTCAGGGCCCTGCTCCCCACCCTTCATCTTCCCCTTCAACGGATGAGCTCTTGTTACCAGCCAGGTGTTCTCTCCCAAAACCTGCCAGGCCCGCCTTCAGAGCTTCCCTACCCTCCCAGGACAAGCTGAGCATCCCTTTGCTCTGGAAGGAAGCCTTTCCTGACCCCCTAACTGCCACTCAATCCTTCAGGCCCCTTTGTGGCCCACCATTGTGTCTTGACTTTGTTTGCTTATTTACATATCCCTCCAACTCAGTCCCTTAAAGGCAAGGATCTCAGTTCATTCATTTCTATATTCTGGACCCTGGTGATCAAAAAAACTTTGTAAAACGAATGATTCACTAAATCAGAGCTGACGTGATCTGGGAAAGCTTCACTGAAGGTGTGGAGCTCTAAGAGGGAAAGGATTCGAATAGGCAGCTCCAGGAAAGGGAAGACCCTCACAGGGGACAAAGGCCGGGAGATGGG
The DNA here is from genome assembly GCA_029783875.1 of Phataginus tricuspis. Classification (NCBI taxonomy): domain Eukaryota; kingdom Metazoa; phylum Chordata; class Mammalia; order Pholidota; family Manidae; genus Phataginus; species Phataginus tricuspis. The sequence continues at coordinate 12,127,377 of JAQQAC010007117.1, read as the reverse complement.
AGTGGAGGGCGGGAAGAGAGATGAGGGGTCCTGGCCCAAGGAGACCCCTGACGCGATGAGGGGGCCAGGGTGTGCAGGGAGAACAGCAGAGCATGTCCCCCCAGCCTCATTCCCAACCTGCCCAACCCCTCTCCCGACTCTGCCCCCGGCTCCCACCTTCCCCCGCCCCGCCCCAGCCCCAAGGCCTCCCCGAGGCCGCTGGCTTAATCCCTGCGTAGGATTCACTGAAAGCCCAGTGTGGATCAAGCTGGCCCATGTCAGGACTAATGCTTGGAGATTTTCCGAGGAAGCCTGGGCTCTAATCTCCAGAGAAGCCCAAGATTGATTGACTGTCCTTATCTAGACAGGATGGTTCTTGCAAGGAACCCCCCTGGGAAACCACCTCCCTACCTGTCCTTCCAAGTTCTGGGGAAGCCGGAAGCCCTGCCCTCTTCTGGATGGTACCTGCTCCTCCTGAGACCTCCAGGGTCATTCTGGGGTCTTCTTTGATGTCAACCATGGAGGGCTCACCCCACTGAAGGATCCTTGACTCCAGATCAAGCACATTAATTTTGTCACTGCCCTCAAAGAAATAAAGCCTAGACTAGACCTCGGACTCCCACCACTACCCCCCATTTCCTTCTTGGAAGATATTTCATGGTGTTCTGCCATAATTTTCAGTTTCCAATCTCTTCTGCCCCAGCCCCTCACCTTGGGACTCCGTTCAGTGAGTGGGGAAGATGCATTCACCTGCTCGGTAGCACCCTCTCCTCTAACCCATCAGCAGGAGAGCTGAATGCCCTCAGGGCACCCTTTTGAACTCTGGACAGTTTCATAAAGGGAGTGCTAGGGTTTCAGAGGTTTTAAGAAAGAGACTGTGTCCCCTGCCATTCCCCTCACGCTGCCCACCCACGGCTGCTTTCCTGATCATCATCCCTCAACCCTGGCCATAGGCAGGTCACCCGGGAGACTGCTGGGTAATGAGATGCAGGCCCTGCTGCTGTGGACGGAAGCAGGAAAGTCTGGGGTTGGCCAGCATCCCAAAGGTTGAGAACCTCTGTTATGGCAGGTCCAAGAAAACCACCATTGAGCAGATGAGGACCCGAGGATCAGAGAGAATTGACTCGTCCCAGGCCAGCTGGTGCAGGAGGCTGGCCTGGAGGCTGGTCCGCTGGCTTCTGGCCCCGGGCTTCCTCAGCTCCTCCACGGCCACTCAGCAAGGTCCCGTCTTCACACCAGTGTGCCCCGTCAGCACTCAGAGTGGAGGGAAAGTGACACAGCTGGTATGGCTGGTTCTCTGCGGCCTGCCTGCTCCCCCCTGCCCACTGGGCACCCTCTCCCACCTGCCCTCAGCCCCTAGCCGCTGCAGAACAGAACAGAATGTGGCTCCCATTTGCACAGCAGCCTTTGTGCAGTGCACTGCGATGGCTCACCTGCTGGGCTCACCCCAGGCTGCAAGATGCCAGGAGAGAGGAGCTCTGCTTGACGCTCTCCCCAGAGCCCAGCCGTGGCCTGGTCATGGGCAAGGAGCTCAGGAGGTATCTGAGGGACTGGCTTGGTGACTTCATTCCTCACTCTTGCAGGAGTCGTTGCTGTGTTCAAGGGCAGTGCTCAACCCAAAAGCATAACATTAATGGTGGGATTTGGGCACTCTTATCACCAGTGGTCAGGGCTCCCCGTGCTCCAGGAGGGGCTCCTTCCAGTCCTCCCCTCTTGACCACACCAGTCATATTGTGCCCCGGGACCTTTGTATCCCCTCTGAGGGCTCCCCAGGCCTCCTCGCTTCTTCCTTGTGGTTCCAAGCGGTTCCCCTTGACTGAGGAGCCGAATCCCCTCCCCTCAGCTCCCTGTCTCTCCGCCTGTCAGCTGGACACAAAGCCCCAGGCTCCACTCATTTGTGATCCACCATTTATGGATTTCTAGATTGCAGGTAAAGCTCTAGGGATCCTGACTGTCTTTTTCAGCAGCTTCTTTGGGCTTCTGCCAGGCCAGTGGCCGCCTCTGGCTGGAGGTCTCAAGGAGACTTCTGGGGCGGAGGGAAGCAACTTCACTTCTGGGCCTTTTGAAATGATGAGCATGTCAGTGTATCGCACTGTCTGGCTCCTTCCTGTGGCAGATAGTCTCACAGACACCAAGCTTCCTGGGACAAGGGAGAGGCTGTGTTCCAGGGACGTGGGTGGCAGACACTGATGTCCCCAGGCTGGCTGTGATCTTCTGTAGCCTGGCCGCTGCACCTCCTCACAGGAGCCGCATTCGTGAGATAGAGGGGAGCAGGCAGGTGGGAGAGGGATGTCCGCTGAGACCCCTACTATGCCAACTGACTCCAAAGACAGGCACCTGGGAAAAAAAGGGTTGAAAAAAGAGCTGTTTCTTGAGCTTATGGTCAGCCTTGCACATAATCGCCCAGGGCCCGGAGCCCCCATGGCACCTGTTTGTGCAATACCCCTCATTCCCCACACCCTTGGGGTCCCTGGGATGGGCGCTCTGCTCTGCTCTATCCTCTGCTTCTCGGGGGCCCTCCCAGTCTCCCTGCCTTGCCATCAAGAGTATTTGGGATTCTAGAACTTGGAAACCTCACGCTCCTGGGTCTCCATCTTCTTAACCAGTCTCTCCTGCCGAGCTCCCTACCACATCATGTGTTCTGATCCCTCCCACAACCCTGAGGCAGGTTATTCTCCTCCTGGACAGACAACTGAGGCTCAGAGCAGTTAAGAAACTTTCCCAAGGTCAATGCAGAGGGAGGAATCCAATCTGAGTGTGTCTGAGTTTCCACCCTGCCATCTGCCTGCATGTGACCAGAGACCCGAGCACAAGCCAGCGCTGGCCCAGCTCCTTCAGCCTCCTCCTCTGAGCTCCCGAAGCCCCAGGAGCAGGGCAGGGTGAGAAGTCTCCTTAAATCTTTTCTTGAACAAGATGGGGCATGAACCAAGCAAACTTTAAGTGTCTAGTTGAGAAAAACTGAGACATTTATCCTGAGGCCTGAGAAATCTGTTAGGGTTCCTCTCGGGGAGTTAAATAATTCTGGTCGAAAGATCAGCTTTTTTTTCCTCTCAACAATTTTACTAAGAAAAAAATTCGTACATAAAGGAAAGCTCAAAGAATAATACCGTAACAGCCTATATACCCACAATCCACATTCTATAATTAACATTTTGTCCAACCTGCTTTATCAATGTCCTTTTCTAGACTGAGTATAAACTGCAGGCATCTACGCAGTACACTCCTAAATACTTCAGCCTGTATCTCTTAAAAAGGACATTCTCTACATAACTAAGATGTCATTATCACACCTAAAAAAATTAACAATTTCTTAATAACCATCTAAAAGCCAGTCCCTATTCAAATTTCCACAGCTGTTCCAGAAGTGTCTTTCAAAGCTGAATTTTAATTGCAGACTCCAAAGGTCAAATACAGCATTTGCTTGTTGCAACTATTTAGTCTGCTATCAAAAATCATCCCCCCACCTTTATTTTTTGTCACGACATTGACTTCTTGGAATGACTGAGCCGGTGGTCTCACAAAATGCCCCACTTTTTAGCTCACCTGATTATTTCCTTACAGTGCTATTTAACTTGTTGCTTTATTCCCTGTATTTTCTGTAAATTGTATGTTCAATCTTGAGCTTCTTCATTAGACTTGAGTTAAAGATTTTTGGTAAGAAAACATCCATGGTAGCAGCTTCTGAGATGGCCCCCAGAGCTCCTGCCCACCTGGTGTTGACACCTGGGCTGGTTCCCTCTCCTGGAGCGTGGGGGCGTACTTTGTGATTCGATTCTAATGAATACACTACGGCAGAAGTAATGGGATGTCACTATTGACATTAGGTTATAAAAAAAACTGTGGCTTTTGTGATAGGTGTTTTCTCTCACCTTTTCTCTCTCCCATCCCAGGGGAGGCCAGATGCCATAGCATGAAGCAGCCCTATGGAGGGGTCCATGTGGCAAGGGACCGAGGCAGGCCAACAGCCACGTGAGCAGGCTTGGAAGCAGACCTCCCCACTCTGCCCCACTGAGACTTCAGATGAAACCGCAGCCCCAGCTAACAGCCTGGCCACAACCTCAGGAGAGACCTTGAGCCAGCGGCACCCAGCTGAGCTGCACCTAGATTCCTGACCCACAGAAACCATGAGCTAATAAAAATATGTTGTTTCAAGCCACTAAGTTTTGGGGTTATCTTGTTATGCATTGCTATGGACTAAATTGTGTCCCCCACCCCAATTGCAGATATTGAAACCCTAACCTCTAATGTGACTATATCTAGAGACAAAACCTTTAGGAAGTAATTAAGATTAAATGAGGGACCCTAATCTGATAGGACTGTGGTCTTATAAGAAGAAAGATCCCCTTTTCTTTCCCCACCATGTGAGGACATAGCAAGAAGGTAGCTTTCTCCAAGCCAGGAGGGAGCCCTCTTACCAGAAACCAAATAAGCTGGCGGCTTGATCTTGGGACCTCCAGCCTCCAGGACTGTGAGGAATGACTTTCTGTTGTTTAAGTCACCCAGCCTCTGGTATTTCGTTATGGCAGTCCAAGCAGACTAATGCATCAGTCAATCAATAATTAATAACAACTTCTAGGTGATGTTTTCCACTTCATATTTCATCACATCAGAAAGCCCATAAGGCCAGGTTGTCCCCCACTTGTTTTTTATTAGTTGGTTAAGATGGCCCTTCCCAGATCTGGCCATCAAAACATTTCATTTCTCCCTTTCTACCATCAGCAAGTAATCTGTGGGACAATCTCTTGACCCTATGAAATATCTTATTCTTCAACACAATCACCTGATACATTTAATATTTTTATTTATTTATTTTTATTAAGCTATCATTGATATACACTCTTGTGAAGGTTTCACATGAAAAACAGTCACCCATATTATCAAGTCCCCCCCACACTCCATTGAAGTCACTGTCCATCAGTGTAGTAAGATGCCACAGATTCACTACTAGTCTTCTCTGTGCTACCTGTCTTCCCCGTGACCCACCCCCCCATACCATGTGTACTAATCATAATACCCTTCAATCCCCTTCTCCCTCCCTCCCCACCTGCCCTCCCCACCCCCTCCCCTTTGGTAACCACTAGTCCCTTCTTGGAGTCTGTGAGTCTGCTGCTATTTTGTTCCTTCAGTTTTACTTGTTTGTTACACTCCACAAATGAGGGAAATCATTTGGTACTTGTCCTTCTCCACCTGACTTATTGCACTGAGCATAATATCCTCCAGTTCCATCCATGTTGTTGCAAATGGTAGGATTTGTTTTCTTCTAATGGCTGAATAGTATTCCATTGTGTATATGTACCACATCTTCTTTATCCATTCATTTACTGATGGACACTTAGGTTGCTTCCGTATCTTGGCTACTGTAAATAGTGCTGCAATAAACACAGAGGTGCATATGTCTTTTTGAATCTGAGAACTTGTTTTCTTTGGGTAAATTCCTAGGAGTGGGATTCCCAGGTCTAATGATATTTCTATTTTTAGTTTATGAGGGGTCTCTATATTACTTTCCACAATGGTTTAACTAATTTACATTCCCACCAGCAGTGTAGGAGGGTTCCCCTTTCTCTGCATCCTTACCAGCATTTGTTGTTCCTAGTCTTTTTGATGTTGGCTATCCTAACTGGTGTGAGGTGATATCTCATTGTGGTTTTAATTTGCATTTCCCTGATAATCAGTGATGTGGGGCATCTTTTCATGTGCCTGTTTGGCCATCTGAATTTCTTCTTTGAAGAATTGTCTGTTCACATCCTCTGGCCATTTTTTAATTGGGTTATTTGCTTTTTGGGTGTTGAGGCATGTGAGTTCTTTATATATTTTGGATGTTACCCCCTTGTCGGATATGTCATTCACAAATATATTCTCCCATACTGTAGGATTCCTTTTTGTTCTACTGATGGTGTCCTTTGCTGTACAGAAGGTTTTTAGCTTGATGTAGTCCCATTTGTTCATTTTTGCTTTTGTTTCCTTTGCCTGAGGAGATGCGTTCAGGAAGAAGTTGCTCATGTTTATATTCAAGAGATTTTTGCCCATGTTTTTTTCTAAGAGTTTTATGGTTTCATGATTTACTTTCAGGACTTTGATCCGTTTCGAGTTTACTTTTGTGTATGGGGTCAGACAATAATCCAGTTTCATTCTCTTACATGTAGCTGTCCAGTTTTGCCAACACCAGTGTTGAAAAGGCTATCAATTCACCATTGTATATCCATGGCTCCTTTATCATATATTAATTGACTGTATATGTTTGGGTTTATATTTGGGCTCTTTATTCTGTTCCAGATACATTTAACATTTATTGGTAATCTTTACCTGAATCAGTTATATCTCTGAATATTGTCAAGTGATGATTATTTAAAAATTCTATCACTCTTTCCATATTCATCAGGTAATGTTCAGCACAAAGAGGAGTTACCCTCATCAACAGGAATTAACTGCAATTCCTCCTTAAAAAGGTAAATGCTTCAATTCCATTTTTTTAATTATTCATTTCCTGAATAAAGAATTGGTCCAATAGTCGCCTTCAATGGTGGTAAATGAGTTTCCTTTCTCTCTCTCAACTCATACAGTTATTTACTTATTAATCTATCTTATCACCATGGTTGGATGGATATCTATTTGTTCAATGTTTTACAATCAGTTGTTTTCAGCATTCTTTTCAATGCTCAGATTGTCCCGGATTTTGCCAATGAGAGCCCTTCCATGCCAAGGGGCTCAACTTTAAATTCCAGGTCCCTAAAGAAAGGTTGCAAAGGGGGCTCTCTTCCCTCTGCAAAGCAGTCCACCCACCATTCTCAGAAATCCCTAGTAGACATCATGCATGAGGCGAGGAGGGGAAGGAAAAGAATAGTGAGACCAAGTGGGCAGGGGTTACTTGAGCAAGATTTCTGTGTAGGGAATGAAGTACACTGGAAAAAGTAGAAAGTGGGCACCCAGACTCCTGAGTTCTGGTCCTAGTGGCCTTACCAATTTGCTCTGTGTCATAAAAACCGTGACCTGCTTCTCTGTGTCTTGGCATGCACGCTTGGAGGACAAGATCCATGCAGGGGCAATGAGAGGCAGAAAGTCCTGTAGACCTGTCAGTTGGCTCAGGAGGGCCCCAGGAACCACGTACCAACAGGAGGACAGGGAGGTGAAGAAGGACCCTGGTGTTTGCAATGTCTTCCCCACAGCTGAGGGTTTTACTTGGCAGAAAGTTGTAAAAGCCCCAGCATTGCAGCATGGGAAGGAAGAATCAACTTGTCTGAGAAATCTCCCGCCCTCCCCAAGGAGGCAGGAGATGGTAACCTCAGGTTCCTCTGATCCATTCCAGCCTCTGGGACTCTGGGACTCCAGGCCTGCAGCCCATCTCTACAGCCCAGAGGGAATGCAATTAACACACAGCTGAGTTGTGCAGAAGGAAAACTGGCTTTGATGTCCACACAACCACTCTCCATGTGGAATGGGCCATAGAGCTGCTTCTGAGCTCACTTTCCAGCCTCTCTCCTTCTGCCTGAAACTACTTTCACCTCTGTCTTGAACTTCCTAAAAGACAATGAGTGAGCTTAAAGGCCCGATCAATGAAAACCATCACCATTGCTTACTCCTGAACTTTCTGGTAGTATTGCAAGAATGCTGTTGAGGCCTCCACTGAGAATAATAACACAACCTTGCCCCAGTTTGGGGGGCATCAGAGGCTCCTCACATATCATAGCTCCCATTCTTTTCCTTCTGCTCTGGCTCAGCCCTCCTCCTCTAGCAATCCTCTTTCCCCATCCCTTTTGTTCTCCCAGGAGACTGGATGCAAGGTTCTCTAAAAGCCCAAGGGTTAAAAAGTTGGGGGCCTGCAGCTCACATCTCTGTTATAAAAATGATGAAGATACATCTCAGTGAAATACTTTCTCAAGGCCCCACTGCCCTGTGCCCGCAGTAGAGCAGAGAAGGGACAGTGGAAAACCCAAGAGAAACCTAGGAATGCAGCCAGAGATGCTTAGGCATCCCTGTCACTATAAAAGGGGCCCGCACCTGTGCTGGGGGGAGCTCTCTCTCAGCAGCTCTTGACCGTGTCTGTCCCATGATTATTCACAGCAATTATTTAGCCACGACAGGCAGAAATCCCTGTAGAGAAAACAGTCACCACCCAGCCCTCTCTTGGCTCTCTCTGGTGACAGGCAGTAACATTTCCCTGCATACGCTCTCCATTCCAGCACACCCATGCACACATCTCTCCACCCTCTCAGGGGTGAACTGTCTTATGTTGACTTCTCTCTCTCACAACCGTCACTCACACAGGAAGAAAACAGCGCACACGTGTCCCTGCCAGGCCCTCACTTGACCTGAGGAAGTCAGGCTAAGTTCTCAGACTGCCGTGTGCTTGCCAAGCACCGTGCTGCTGCATTTCCAGCAGCTGATACTCAGCGGTGGCAGCCTCATCTCTCTGCCTCTCCTCCTTCACCAGATGCCAGCCCAGCACTTTTGCCTTCTATTCAGTTCAACAGACATCATTTAGATTTACCTACCTTTACGCAGACTCCAGTGTGTGCCAGGAATAGCAAGATGAATAAGGTGTCTTTAAAAAGGAGTTTAAACTATAATAGGGAACATATAGATCAATGGAATAAAATTGACAGTCCAGAAATAGACCCTCACATTTACAGTCAATTGATTTTCAACAAGGGTGACAAGACAGTTCAATGGAGAGAGAATAGCCTTTTCCACAAATGGTGTAGGAACAACTAGATATCCATAACTAGTGAGGTCAGCTCACTACCTCATATCATACACACAGATGAACTCCAAATGAATCAGACCTAAATGAGTTATAAGGCCTAAAAGAACTAAAACTATAAAACTCTATATATAGAGTTATATAGGCATAAATCTTTATAACCTTGGATTAGATGATGGTTTCTAGCACAAACAACAAAATTAAAAAATAGGTAAATAGGACATTATCAAAATTAGAAACTTTTGTGCTATAAAAACACTATCAAGAAAGTACAAAGACACCCACAGAATAGAAGAAAATATTTGCAAATCGTATCTAATAAGCGGCTTCTGTCTAGTATAAAGAAAGAGTGATTATAATTCAATAATAAAATGACAAATAATCCAACTTAAAAATAGACAAAGGGCCTGAACAGACAGTTCTCCAACGAAGATACACAAATGGCCAACAAGCACATGAAAAAATACTCGACATCATTAGTCATCAGGGAAATGTGACTTAAAACCACAACTAGATATCACTGCATACCGGTTAGATGGCTAAAATCTAAACATCATTTAGATTTAAATTCCAAAGATAGTCTTGCAAGGTGTTACCATTGGGGGAACCTGGTTTAGGCGTACAGGGATACGTGGGATGGCTCTGTATGATATTTTACAACTGCATGTGAGTCCGCCATGATCTCAAAAGCTTAATTTTTTAAAAATCCCATGCTGTTTATAATTTCATGTTGCAAACTCCAGAAGATTAAGTGGGCTTTTTAAAGTGTAAGTTTGTATAATTTACATTAAAAAATGTATATAATTATATGTGTGGGCACACACACACACACACACACACACACACACACACACACACACATGTATGGGCTCTTAGAAAGCAGAAAACCATTATGGTAATAAGCTCTCACCTCCCTGATGGCCCTGAAGAGGGCATTGCACACACGGTCGGGCATCTGTCGGCCACTTCCAGTCAATACAGTGTCCCCGTTCCCTCTCTTGTGCTTCACTTCCCCTTTGTCATTGTCCTTCACTGACAAAGCCACTAGAGAACTCTATTAGTTAGGATAATTAATGATAGCTGCTAGAACAAACAACCCCCACATCTCAGTATCTTACATAATAAAAATTGATTTCCTCTCCCAACATATATTTGGGATGTTCCCGATTGGGCAGCTCTCCTGGGAGGTTCTCTCCTTAGCAGTGCTACAGACCCATGCTGCCTCCCCCCTGTCGCCTCAAGGTCACCCCAGCGATACCCAGTCAGCAGAGGAAGGAGAGAGCGTGGGAACGGAGTGGGAGGAGGAGGAGGGAGGGCCTAGCAGTGGAGAACAGCCCTCTGTCCACATTCTCCTGCCATAACTTAAAAACAGGGCCTTGCTTACCAGGTGGCAGGGAGATGTAGTCCTTAGGGTGCTTTTATAGCGTCGTTTCTGCCATTAGGACCCTTCCAACTTGGCCCTACCAATGTCTATGACAGCACCAATGACCACACCAAAGACGCTATCTCCTGATGCTCCCCACCACCCATCCTCAAGATACAAGTTCAACTTCTTCCAAAGGCCAGGAGCAGGGCCCGCTCTGCATCTCTGTCCTGCACCGTCACTCCAGACCAGAGACAGCTCAGCTTGTATCCCAAGTCTCACATGTGCCCATGGAAACAGATGCCTCAGCTTTGGGCTGCAATCTGCACCCTATCCAAGCTTCTGCTACCACTGTCCCTTCCCCCATTGCCTGACACTTCTGTCCACTTGTCCCCCTTAGTGTCCCTGAAAACTCACCAAAAAAAGAACCTCTTCCCTCTTCTATTAGCCCAAAAACAAATGGCCTGGGGCTATCACTGCTCGAAGATCAACACCCTGAGGTGCCCCAGCCCTCCAAGCAAGGACAGCTGAGCTCTGCCCCACAACCAGGCGTGGCCAGCCTGCTCCAGGCGCTGCTTATGCAATGGCCCCAAAAATGGGATAAGGGAGGGAGTTCTGTGCCTGGAGGGGGTTCTGATGGGTTCTGGCTCAGACACCTTGGGCTTACAGTGCCATGGGTGGAGACCCCCAGATGCCAGGTGCATATATGGATTTGGAGCTCAGAAGAGAAATGGGGACCAGGGCACTCCATATATCTTATATCTGGTAGGATATAGATTCAGTTGCTGTTACAAAACCCAAAATAACAGTGGCTTGAATAAGATGCGGTTTTGTTCTCTCTCATAAGCATAAGCAGTCCAGGGCTGACGCAGCGCTCCAAAGGGCCAGGGCTCCCTCAGCTCCTGCTGTCTTGCTGCATAGGTACAGATGACCCCCCGCCATCTGCATTCCAGCCAGCAGAAAGGCGGCCCTGGGTGAGGTGAGGGCAAGCCCCTCGCCTTTAGGGCTATGGCCCTGAGAGATGCTCACATCACTTCTGCTCATACCCCAGAGATGGGTCACAGGCCCCAACAGGCTGACAGGGAGGCTGAGCAGTGTCGTATTATTCCAGGCAGCCACGTGCACAGTTTATTTCTATTGCTATGGGAGAAGGAAGGAGCAGCTATTCCAGGATGGTAGGGATCTCTGCCATACACACCCCATCAGTAAAACATCTTTGAGCACCTATCCCCAATATATTTGCACTTGTTCATCATTAATAGGATGTCAGTATGTGTGTTACATACTTAGAAAGCTTCTTTCCTTTCTTGCTTTTTAGATGAACAATAAAAGCATTATTTTCTTCTTCTACCTCAAGACATCCTCTGGCACACGCCCCCTTGGAGACCCCTAGGCTAGACTGAAGGTATAGATTTATGAATCAACAGCAAACAGGTAGTGGCTGAAGTTCTGCCGTTGGACAAGTTTGCCGAGGAGAGAACAGACGCACAGGCTGAAGGAAGCACCGGGGTGGGGGACTGGGCAATACCAACATGGAGGAGATGGGCAGAGAGAGAGAGGCAGGGGTGATCTGAGAAAATGAGCGGCAGTCATCGAGAAACAGGAGGGGAAATGCGATCGACAGTCGTCTAAGGAAACCTGGGGAGAAGAGAGTTTCAGAAAAAGTCACCTCTGCCGAGGACTGCAGAGGGGCCACTGATGTGCCCAGGGAAAGGTCATTGGTGACCAGGATGAGAAGAGAAGAAAATGAGGATGAATAGGAAGCCAGCATTCGGTAGTATATCGGCTTCTTTGTGTGAGAAAAGCCAGAGCCATGGAAAACTGCTGCGCAGGGGAGCCACAGGGTGAGAGCTGAATGTAAGGAGGGCTCGCTGGGTATTTGTATGAAAAGTGGGTCAAAGGGGCCAGAGCCTGACATCTGCAGGCCCACTGGGATGACAGCCCAGGCCAGACTGACCAGAGGAGAAATAGCCACAAACCCACTGCTTAGGAGAAATGCCAGTGACCAAGCGACCAGCCTGATATAGAAGCTTGTGGAGAAGGAAGAGAAAACTGGCTGCCAGTGTTTTGGGCCCTGGAAGCTGAGAGAATTGAAGTGCCATGGAGACCTTTGTTTGGTGAGGTTCTGATGGGCCCACGTAGGTCTGCTGGCATTGTCCAGGAATGCTTCCTGGAGAAGGTGCTGTGAGAAGGCCGATCCCAGAGGGCCTGGTCTTTCCTCCCAGATCCCCCCACACACCCAGGAGGACAAACCTTCAAGCTCAGAGCTCCGCAGCCCCCCTCCCTGCAGTACCAAGGATGCATTCATAACTGGATGGTGTCCTAGAGGCCCTCCGACCAGCCCAGCTGAATTCACTGTGGTGTCTGGGAACTATGAGGGTGTCACTGAGGGTAGAGGGAGCTGCCTCTTCCCAGGCAGGGTTGGGCCCCGTAATGTGGCCGGCAGCCAAGGCCCTGTCACTGGCGTTGAAGCAGGGCTTATCAAGGGCTAGATGTCACCCTTCTCTGAGGGAGCCACACACACAGCTGTAGGGCTTGAAGCAGAAGTCAGCACTGGCCAGAACCATCTGCAGCTGCAGACACAGCCTTTCTCTCTTGCCCACCTCCCATCATCAAGAAATGGGTCAAAGGAAAGAGAATGTAGTCAATCAGTACGCACTGGAGGAAGGAGGGCACCGCTCTCAACACCAACAGAGTCTGTCCCTAAGGAATAGCCCTCCACTGTGCTCCACCCGGGGGGCTTCCCTGCAGGATCCTGCTCCACCTGGCTTATTGGCTACCAGGAAGCAGGACTGCCCCTCAGAGCCCTCCCTGGGGACACCGCATGGCCATTTTTCTCTCGGACCCCTCACGGTTTGGATGGGGGTTGGCTTGCAGGACAAGACCTGTGAAAACTGTGGGGAGCAGGGTATACAACAGCCATAATAACTCCATCTTAGATTCCCAGACTCCATCTCCGAGACTAAGTTTTGTAAGTGCACAAATGGTTTCACATTCCGAGAAGCGTGTTTAGGTTTTGGTTTTGATTACTTTCACGCCAGCTTTCGCACCAGAGTGTTCTCACCTAGGTCCGCCACTTACGTCAGAGACAACTGCGCATGCGCACAACTCGGTGCGTAATTGGAATCTGAGGATCGCTTCATTAGCATAAAGGGCAACCAATCAGAAGAGACCTCACCCCATGAATGCTATATATACTCTGCTGTTTCCGCAAATAAACGAGACTTGATCAGGAATCTGTCTTGTTTCCATTCTTGTGTCTCTTGTCTTCTTCTAAATTCCCGCTCCCCCTCTCCAGGTCCTTGTTGATGTCCCGGGGGCGGGGACAGAAAACAATCTGGGAAACTGCTCCTCTGAACCTGGATGAACCTTTCCAGGGGGCAGGAGCGCCTTTCTGGGTGCCCTCCTGGACGTGCCTCGGGCTGGACCCGATGCTCTCAGGGTCAGGGACTTCAGCGTGACTGTAGATGCCAAGGAGGTCCCCCTCGGAGGTCCAGAGGGGCTCTGGGCTTGGGGGGCGGTTCTCACCAGAGACACCAAGGGGGAGCTCCGCCCACCGTCTCACTAGGAGCAAGGCATCTGACCCAGCTGCCTCTGATTGACACTCGCTCCATCAAATCATTTTAAAGATAAAATAGATAACTATGATTCTCATAGGAAGAGCTGAACAAGTCCTGATATTTGGGCTAAATAATACTAAAGCATCAGGGATAAAAAGCTACGTGTTACCCTGGATAACTTTACGGGGCTGATCCTGATTTTCTTGAGTGGGAGTCTCTTACCACTGAGCGAGCATTGGCTGTACACCAGGCCTACCCACTGAATCTTGAAGGATGAAAGCAAGTTAAAGGAAAGGGCGGGAGGTGTTCCAGGCTGGGGAATAGCATGTCCAAAGAACTAAAGGAGAGAAAGCATTCTCTGCTGGCCAGGTTAAACATGTGGTCAAACTCTTAGATCAGTCTGACCACAGCAGAGGGAGGAAGGAGAAGTAAGCGCTAGCCAGGTGACGCTGTTCTCATGCGATGGGGAGCTTGAGTTTATCCAGAGGGCAAGGGAGAGCCGTGGAAAGATTTTAAGCAGAGACAAGACATGACCAGATCTGTTTTAGAAACGTGGCAGGGTGGTTTGTTAAGAATGTAATGTAGCGGAATAGCCTATCAAGAGACTAGCTGTATCTCGCTTTCACCCTTGCAGGCTCCCCGGTAAAGAATGAAAGGTATTTCCCCCCCACCCCTTTCTCCTGATGCCCACCCCAGGAGGGGAGACAAGCTATTATCTTGGAAGCCTGGGCTCTCCTTACCCACAGGGGAACTGACAATGTCTTTGTGTGTTGTAAGACAAAAAAAAAAGGAGCAGGTTGCCAGGCTGGCCTGCGTCTTTGTTATAGAAGGTGTTGGGTTTGTGCTGACAAGCGAGGAGGGGAACAGACATACAGAGGTGAGGGTGTGTGTGGGGGCTTCCAGGAGGCCGCTGTCCCTAGCGCTTGGTTGGTGATGCAGGTAAGGAGAGAAAAGAATAAAGATTGTCTCCCAGGTTTCCAGCAGGGCTGGTGGGAAGTGGATGGAGGGACTAGTCACTGAGTAGAGGAGATGGTGTATGTAGGTCTTAGAAAGAGCAGGTTGCCCCAGATCTGGGCAGGGAACAGCTGTGAGCCTTGGGGAGGGAGGAAGTCTCCCAGCACCTAGATGCTGTGCTCCCCCTTGGTCCCTCCTGCCCAGGCAGTGACCAGGCAGAGCCTCTCCCGGGCTCGTGCAGAAGGAAGCGGACCACTTTTTGCACTAGTGGGAAATACCCAGAGCAAGCTCCGACCGGGACTCAGGAGGCCTGGGCCACCTCAAAGTGCTCTGTGAGATGGAGCCCATCCCGTGGACTCACAGACCTCATTTTCCTTGTTAGTAAAACAAGTCCATTGGACCTGATGTTCTGCAAGGCTCCTTCTGGCCTGCACCTTCTGTGGGGCAGTGAAGACACACTCTGGTGCCATTCGGAGCAGAATGCATCGTCACAGCCCAGTGACAGGTGCACAGAGCAACCTGGAGAAGTGCCCAGATGCCAGCCATGTAGGGGTGTTAGAGGAGGATTCCTAAGAAGGGAGCTTGGATCCCAGCCCTGGGCCCCTGGGCTGTAAGTACATTGAGGGCAGCAGTCATTCTCTGCCCTGCCTCACCTTCATGTCCCCTGCTAGGTGTCGGGCCACTGCCTGGGAGGGGGCAGAGCACAGCGGACACTATCCCACTTACTGACCGGCCCAGCCACAACAGTGTTGAAACCTGACCCCGCACAACCCTTACTCTTGAGCGGAATAGCGGGGCTTCCTGAGCATTTCCCACTGCCTCTCAGGGCTGCCCTTAAATAACATGGCACTTTCAGAGGTTGCCGCTCATTTTCCAGTCCCTTCCTCCAACCAATTCTCCTCTGTCTCCTCCTCTGTTGTCCGCAAGTCTTGCTTTCCTGATTGCTGAATTCATCTTTCCTGATTACTTCCCCAGGGATTGGACTCCCCTGAAGAAAGGGGAACATTTGACCAGTGGCCTGATGCCCTGGAGGAATGGGAAGGGAAGCAGTTAATGGCAAGAGAAATGTATGAGCAAACTGCTAAGGGCCAGGCTTTACAACTCACCCAGAGGAGAGTCACATAAGGGATTGTTACCTCCATTTTACAGATGAAGAACCTGAGGCTTAAAGACTGAAATAACTTGCCCAACACCAAAGCAGTATGCAGGGAGGGAAAAAAATATTTTCCTCTATGCATCTTAGGCTCTCCAGCTTGGGGTCCTATAATTAGACTGATCCAAGACAGATTAACAAGAGAAGAACAAACAAATTTATTAATGCATGCATCAAGCATGCACACCTGGGAACCCGAAGGGGTGGTTAGACTTGGGCTTATATACCATCTTAGGCTAAACACAGGAAAGAGGCCTGCTGGACAGAAGCAAGTCATGGGAAGGCAACCAGGGAACACACGGTAAAGAGTTGTTAGTAAGGTTCGTTACAAAGACTTAAGTCAGTGCCTTGTGCATTGATAAGCTGTTGAGAGTCTGCTTTTCCCGAACAGGAGAGGGAGACACTTTTCAAATGGGAATTTCCTTTATCCATGTAAATTGCCTGTACAAAAGGAAAACTTATTCCCTGTTTTAGAGCTTTTCCTGTGCCTGCCAGTTCTCAAGGCTTGTAGCTCTAAATAATCCACATGCCAAAGAGGCATATTTTGGCGGGGATGGGGGTAAGGGGTTGGATATTTAATTACGAGACAAGATTTAAGTCCAAATATCCTCGGCTTTCTTTGTGTTTCCCTTCCAGTCTCTCAAAAAATGCTTATTGACCATCTACTTTGTACTGCACGCTGTACCTGCTCCGGGGAGTGAGAGACAAGTGAGGCAATGTGTGGCCTCCAAGCCCGGGTAATGCAGACAGGAGGCAGCCACATAAACAAACAGCTGGATGAGAGGCACTCGCGGAGGCAGGTTCAAAGTCCTGCGGGACCGCAGTGCAGGGCAAGCTAAGCAAGACTTTCCTGGGGAGCTGACATCCCAGGACAGTCCGAGAGGATGAGCTGGCCTACCAGGCAGAGAAGGCATTAGTATCCATGAAGGCACCTGATGGTGAAGACAGGCTGTGCAGTTGCCTCAGCAGGCACAATGGCTTTGCTTCTCCCGAGAGCGGATGCTTCCCGCCAGCATCTGTGGATGCAGGACTGGTGTGAAGGTCAGGGTGGTGCCCTTTCTCCTCTGGCCCCTTTTTTAGGGACCTGGATCTGGGGACTCTGCCTAACATCTGGCTACCTGCAGGATGGCGTCGCCGGTGTTGCAGGTCCGCTTGACGGCCGCGGCCCCCCCTCTGGCCAGATCTTCAGTTTAGCTAAGCACCTGGATCCCTTTGGGTTTGATACCATCTAATTGGTTGTGGCTAATCCCATATTAACTCTCCCTGCAGGAGCTAGAGGGACCCTCCCCACCCTCACGTCCCAGCCCTCACACAAGCTTCTGTTATCATGTTTATGAGCCTCCACAGCCACCGACAGGCCAATTTGCATATAAATAACCTGCCAGTATGGAAGGCTGCAAGAGGCCCCTGGTAACGGGTCTGTTTATTACTCTTGAGAGAGAAGAGGAGCAGGAAAGCCTTGTGCTGGGTGGCCTAGTCTGGACACCCGCTGATTAGCTAAGAAAGTGTGTGTGACTCTCAAGCTGCAGAGAAGGGACCGACATACAGCCTCTGGGCTCCTTTCTTTTAGGAAACCACGGGTCATGCCGCCCGGGACTCGAGACCGTACGATCCACCATTGTCGCCTGAACCTTCACACCAGCGGCCAGGTATGGCCCTGGGCTTGGTGCGGTTGGGAGATGTGAAGTAAAGGGAGATGGGCCATGTCCTCAGAGAGCTGTGTGACTTTTATCTCCTAGACCTCATAGGTGATATCAGTGGGTGGAGTTCTGTGGGCTGAAGATACAGCTGCTGACACCTCCATTAAAATATGGGATGGCCCAGCAGTTAGCTGAGAAGGCAGGGAGGGAACCCCCTCTGCTGTGGCCTGGTATCAGAGAACACAACCAGCCGGGCTTACTTCAGACCAGAGGCCACATCCCCAGAGAATGGAACACTCGTTGTCAGCGGGAGTCTGGAGTCTTGGAGGAGTTAGGGGTGAGAAAAACAGATTCAAAACATGGGGAATCTATGAGCAGAAAGACAAGGCAACGAGACTATTGGCGAAACAATTAGAAAAAACCTCCTAAGCCATAAAACCTCTCCACAAAGGAACAGAAAACAGTTTTCTTTGTGAATAAGCATGAAACCAGATGCAATCCGCTAAGAGACTGCAAAGGCCGGACAGAATGTCACCCCTTATATAGTGTAGGGAAGAGAAACTATTTTCCCTCTAACCTCTTAGGTTCAATGGCTGGGGCCTGAGAATCAAATTGATAAAAGACAGATTAATAAGAGAAAAGAGTTTTAATTACCTACGCACACAAGAGAGTTCACACACTCAAAAATGTGGCTTAAAAGAGGCAGCCAGAATTTAGGGGCTTATATACCATCTTAAGTGAGGTTGGTGGGGCTAAGTTCTGGGAAGGTGATGAGTAAAGGTAAAGGAGGGGTGAGTAAGTTTTGCTGGGCGGATGGAAGTCACGCCTTCTCCTTTGCTAAAAGCTGTGAAGAGTTTCCTCTTCTGCAGAGGGAGACACTTTTACAAATAGCGATTTTCTGCATCAAACTTTTGGTCCACTTTGAGAGCTTTTCCTGCCTCTGCTCTTTCTTTATGGCCACCTTCCGCTCAAAATACCCATATGCTACAGGGCCTGTTTTGGGTAGCATATTCTGATCTCCTGAAGTAGCCAAGCATTTGCAACCCATCACAGCATACCCACTGTTTACACACCAAGATAGACAAGAGAAAGACCTCCAGCAAGAGCCATTTTTCACACACAGTTCTGCCTGCACCTGGTGACTGGGGCGATGTCTGTGTTAGCATATTGTCTTTATCCAGAGGAAACACAAACTCTTCATAACTTATGCTAGGAGGCAGTTTTGCAAACGGGAGCAAGGAACCCACCAAAGGTAGGCTCCTACCCTCCCATAGGAACAGGGAGAGGGGCCCATATCTCCCCTGATGTTTGCATTTTGAAGATGACTCTCAGGCTCTTGGGGAAACGCCTGAGTTGTGAGACAGGAAAGAGACTTATCTAGCTATGGTGAAGATTTACGTACACTTGAAAAGGACAAAAAGAAATTCTGAAAGAAAAAGGAGAGGGAAGGAGTCTCCTCCCTTGTTTTCAACAAGAATTAAGTCTCTTATTTTAGTTTCCTTCCAGGACTGATAGGCTCAAAAGGAGCCGGGTCATCATGGGAAAAGCACCGCCCGAATCGTCGGACCTGTTCGAATCCCGTCTCTGCCTGTGCCACAGGGTGGACAGGTCAGCTCTCCTCCATGAGTTGCTTTCCTCATTTTGAAGTGAGCATTATAATTGCTACCTCAAAGGCCAAGAGGAATAAATGAGGTAATATTTTTAAGTCACTTGGAACACAGTGGGCACTCTGAAATGCTTGTTTTTGAAACTAAAGTGTATAATGGGTTGGAAGAGTAGGATGAAGATTAGTTCACCAAATCCCGAAACACTGAACCTGGGGGACTCTTTCAACACCTACATCAGATGGTATGGGGCAGATCATAGGGGAAAGCTCCTCTGAGCAGCTGGGAATAAATTCCGGGAGCTCATTTCCCTAAGAGGTGTTCCAATGTGAAGATATAAATAGGTTAGGGAAGGGTTTAGGACCCTCGTGAATGCTAACTCTAAACGGGCAGTCAGGGAAGTGGCAGGTGTTGGGGCACAACACTAACTCACAGCTTGACAGTCTCTGGGGCAAAACCTTTTCTGTAAAGTGGTCTTGGCAATACTGTCGCAGGAAGCCCTGGCTAAATAGTGTATCATGGGTTTGGACTTAGAGATAATTCTTCTGTTTCTGTGCTTCACACCCCATGGGTCCCCCAAATCTACCCGGATGATAGGTTGAACTTGCAGTGGTACCATCTCCACTGCACCCTTGCCATTTCTGCTAAAAAGCAGCATTTTTCAGCCTCCTTCCTGTATCAGGACACCTGCCCACCTGGGCTCCAGAATGGCCCCTTCCCTTGAGATGTGGGAAGGAGGGCACACCGGGAGACCACAGTGGTCAGATTTCATGCCCCTGGACATTCTCCAGCCCCCTGCCCCCTGCAGCTGTGGGCACTGCCTTCCTGTTGCCATAGCAACTGGATTTCCAGGGAATGGCCATCTTGGGGAGCTGCTGGTGTCCTGTGTTCTTAAGATTGCTCTGTTTCTTCCAAGGCCAGATGGTGCAGCCCCAGGTTGGGGCTACTGAAGTTGGAGAAGAGGGTGTTCTACAGTGAAATGGCACTCTGGGGTTTTGATTCTTTGAGGCCAAGGATTGGATGAGAAGAGCAATAGGCCATGGGGGCCCAAGGTTCCGAGGTTTTCCCACTTTGCTTTGGTGAAGCTATCCGCCCCCCCTTGGCCAGAACCTGCGGAGAGTCTGGGGGCTGAAAGGAGAAGAGCTCCCCCCACCCCTCACATCTTCCTACAATGCTTCTCCCCTCCTTTCCTAAAGTCAGATAGTGGCAAGGATGGGCCCAGCCAAGCACACTGGGGAACGACACGTGATGTGAGAGAGGGCGGTGGGCAAAGAGACCAGCAGGCCTGACAGCAGGAGGCGGGTTTCCACGTGGGGTGACTGCAGCGAGGAAGGGGCCTGGGGGAGCAGATGATGACAGGATCAGGACAGAGTGGTGGGGGTGACAGGGCCCACAGGGAGGGCTGGAGCAGAGCTAAGCCAGGAGCTGGGGGATGATTGAAAGGCGGCTCGGGAGGGATTGGGGAGGAAGACAAAGGATTTGCTGCTGCGGAGCCCAGAGCCCCGCTGGAGCACTGGGCGCTTTGATGCAGGAGATAGCCGCCTGGGCCAGGGCGGGGGCCGAGGGGTGACTTAGCACCTGGGAGGCAGGATAGGCAGGACCAGAGCTTCGGGACGAGCCAGCTGTGGGCCGAGCCCATTCATCCCCAGCTGAAGGAGCAGGAACCAAGGAGGCCTGGCTGCGGGCACAGAGCTGGCTCCGGAATGCAGCCCCCCCAAGCACATTGTGCCCACAACATCCAAACACATTCCAGGGCAGCTTTTCTCCGGGAAAAGGAAGCGTGGTTCAAAGAGAACATAATGAATTGGCTGAAATAAATAGCTAATTAGTTCCAGATAGCATCAGCAAGCTCAGCGGGCCGACAGCCACCTCCCGCCACTGCTGGACACAGACAGCCTGTCCAGGGCGCAGGACTCTGAAAGGGGGCCCCAAAGCCGGCGGACTCAGGCAGCAGCCATCCCAGACGCTGCTCCTCAGTTGTCTGGACCGCCCCCCCGGCCACCACTGAGAGGCCTGGAGGTTAGAGAAAGAACTGGGCATGGGACTAGCACACAGGGGTTCATTCCCTTCAATGGCCTCTCTGAGTGTGTTTTCCAAACTAAGATAGGAGATAAAACCAAACGAACACCTGCCCCCACTGCTCTCAGAGTTTTTCTAAAAATCAAATGAGAAAGGGTTATGAAACCCTGGGGACTGTTATCCACTAGACACTAACCTCCATGAGGGGAGGGGTCTCCTTTTTGCACCCCCTGTATTTAACCTAATGCCTGGCACAAGGCCCCTTGAATGTTACTGACCAAATGTGGACTATTCACTCCCCAGTGGTACCCCTGGTCATTCACAGACGGACTGAGCTCCAGAGAGTTGGGGTCCAACCTAGGGGTGTGCTGCTGCTTTAAAGCCAACCTCAGATGATGTTTGGATTGGCTGTGGTTTTGAATTGGCCTAGCTCTGTAGTCCTGGAAGACAGAGAACGGGGAGTTAAAGTTTGACAGAGAAGGGTGGGCCATGAACTAGATTTCCCCTCCTTGGTCCAGGGGCCACCGGTCAGGAGCAGAGCCGGGCCCCTCCCCTGGGAGCTCCCTGCCACCTTTTCCTGCCTGGCCTTCTGATTCAGAAGCAGAGGTGGGGAGGGGCAGCGTCATATATTATTCAGTCTGATATTTGGAGGCCACAGAATATATCAATCATCTTGAGCTGCATACATGTTCCACGTTAATTATAATTTAGCTACAACTCGGAGTTAAGTGGCAGTTGACTAGTTGACATGTTTCATAGACATGTAATCAAACATTCGTTAATTTTGATTCTGCAGGGTTTTTTGGCATCACGGGGCCCATTAATTCTTTCTTCAGGCATCGAACACTTCTGAAGGTTCTTGCAAAGTTCAGAGAACACAGGCACCCAAGCAACTGGGGAAGGGAGGGGCAGTTGTGGTCCCAGGACACACTCTGCCCTCCCAGAGGAGGGTGAAGCGTGGCCTTGTATCTGTGCCCAGAAACAGTCACTGTGTGCTCTGTGATCTTGAGCAAGCGGTGTGACTTGTCCGGGCCTTAACTTGGAAGCCCGAGAAGCAAGAGATGGAGGCTGGAGAGGGAGGATGATCACCAAGCCTGCTCTCCCCAAAGTCAGAGCGAGACTGAGAGCACATGAGCGGAGCTCAGGGCACGTCTGGACACCTGGAAGGCCGGCCAGGGCGCATGCTCGTTTCCGGGCACACAGGGCCTAGGAAGGCTGGGGCTCTGGTGCAGTGTCTTCTTTCTGACACCAAACGTGTGTGGTTTTTCCACACCACAACCAATTCTGCAATTCTCTGCAACCCACTGGGTGTCCCATAATTCAATCCCTATTCCAACACTACTGGTGTTACAGGGTTGAGTTCTCAGTTCTTGTCCCCGCAGCAACAAAGAATTGAAAGGCAGAGACACAATAGCAAACCAGAGGGGAAGTTTTATTTGAATCCACTCCAAGAAAGGAGTGGGCCACTCAAGGTAGACAAAGGCCCCCGAACTTTTAGGAGAGGGTCTGCCTATCACGACCTTGGCGGGAGGCACTTCTTTGATGGACAGGGAGCGGTCATTTGACTGACAGCTCTAGTTAGAGGCCCATTCCTCTCCGTGCCCAGGTCTCTTCCCAAAATGCACACAGAAAATTCCCTGGGGAGCAAAACTGCAATTTTATTTTAATGAGATTATGATGGGATGTGGTTTGGGCACTTCTTAGTTTTGTTGTTTGTGCCTGATTTGGGATTTGGTAGGGGCCAGTTTGGCCTTGTCCGGATAGGCAAGAAGTTATCTCCCTGCAAAGTCTTTGTTGTCTCCCTGTGGGACTCCCCTACCTTGGCAGAGTTTGGGCAGTCTCTTCCTTAAAAGCCATCTTCCCCCTCCCTGGCTGCTCATGTCTATCTTTTTTCTTTCTACCTAACACTGGAGTTTGTGTCAGACCTCACAAGTTTAAGGGCTCAGTCCCATGAGATTGCCCCATTCAGACACCAGTCATGGGTCCTGGGGGCCATACACACTTCTGACAGACTGGCTATAAATCAGGGGTTCTCACAACCTCCTCTTAGGAGCAGAATGACTCACAGAACTCAGAAAAGCACTTCGTGTACAGTTACCAGTTTCTTATAAAGGACACAACTCGGGAAGGCCCAAATGGAAGAGATGCGTAGAGCAGGGAGAGCTTCCATGCTCTCTCTGGGCACACCACCTTCCCAGCACATCTATATGTTCACCAACCCAGAAAGAACCTCTCCAAACCCTGTCCGTTAGGGGTTTTTTTCGGAGATGTCATTGCATAGGCAAGACCGATCAAATCATTGGCCATTGGTGATCAGCTCAATCTCCAGGCCCTCCCCACCTCCCAGGACTGGAAGCTGGAGCTCTTTTATCATGACTTGCCTTTCAGGCAGCCTGCCCATCCTGAAGCCCTGGAGACCCCCACACATTCCAGTCCAGCTGGCGTCACCACATTAGCATGCAAAAAGACACTTATCATTCAGGAGATTCCAAGGGTTTTAGGATCTGTTTGCCAAGAACCAGGGACAAAGACCAGATCTGTATTTTTTTATTATACCACAGGCAACTAGCAGTGTCACCCTGTAGTCGTTAGAGGGAGTTTTAAGTGTGGGCTGAGCTTGGGTTTCTCACAGATTCCTTCCTGATGCGCATCTGTGGGCCACCCAGCAGGCCCTGGGGTTCCCTCTAGTTCCCTCTGTGTGCCAGGCAAGCCCCACGGTGCAC
>JAQQAC010007117.1:12053744-12103184 GCA_029783875.1 Phataginus tricuspis | reverse complement strand
CCTTATTCCAGGAAGGGTCAGCCTGTTTTGTTCTAGGCCAGCCTTCCACTGATTGGAAGAGGCCCCTGCATTAGGGAGGGCAATCTGCTTTATTCAGTCTGTCCATTTAAATGCTAAAGTCAACTAAAAGCACCCTCACAGAAACACCCAGAATATCACTGGACCAAATATCTGGGCATCCAAGGGTCCATCAACTTGACACATACAATTAGCCATCACAAAGGACAACTCCAGGGATGCCACAGCAACAGAGTAGAAGGAACCTGGTTTCTTGTACCATGGGGCTACCATACCAGCCTTGTCTTAGGAGAGAGAAATAAATTACTTTGTGTAAGCCTCCATTGTTTTAGATTTTATTATAGCATCACTGCAGCTGAAGCTATATCTTAACTACAGGGTCTTAGTGCAATTTTCACTCAGGAGGTATATTCACCACAGATGGCCCAGTCTATAGAAAGGCTCAGCCCCTAGAAGGTTCTCCCACATGCCTCCTGTCCATCACAGCAGGACTTGCACTTCACAGGTCCTTTCCTAGGGATGGGATATCAGAAGCAGGAACCGCCTCCCATTGGCATATTCAGTGGCATCCTAGCATATTCCACACTCAGAATGCGTTTTTAAAAAATCCTTTCCAATACTCAGCAAAATTATTTTCAGTAATAATCCTGAAATAAAACAAATAATAATAAGAGCCAGAAAAGAAACATAGTGAAAATGTTCTTTTACTGAACTTCATATATATATACATAATTTTAAAATGTAGTATTTTAGGTAAATAATATTCTAGTAATTAATAAGTGAATTTTAATAAAACACAAACATTTGCAAATGGCACAATTTAGGCAATACTAAATAACACCAATGATATTGTATTTTATCTTTTGGAATCATTCTTTAGCTTAAAAGCAATTAGCAGTCCTTTTAAAAGAATAATACATTTTAATTTTAAAGATATTACTTAAATTAAGCAAAATATTTCCCCTATGAACTAAAATTTGCACTTACCAAACAAAAACATTATATTTTATGGCGTGCGTTTGTGCGTTTGTTTCATTGTTTTACATTTTAACATACGTAAACTTCCAAGTGGTCACATAGAATGACAGAATTGAGGTAACTTGAGATTCGCTGCTTCTTTAAAATCACTGTGCTGTCACGGGTGAATCAGAGTCTGTTGTTTAAATGCAAGGCGATGTATTACCCCAGGGGGTGGAGACACACTTCACCTGAAGCAAATTCAATTCCAAACAATTATGGACTGACTCATAAAACTGAGCCCATGTGTGTCAGGGGGCAATTGAAGAACTAGACATTCTCCAAATTAACTTCCATGTGCATGCAATGGTTATTAAAGAACAAGTAATAAAATCGTGTTTGTTTGAGATATAATTGACATATAACCGTGCATTAGTTTTAGGTGTGCAACATAATGATTTGATGTTTGCATATATTGTGAAATGATTACGGCAATAAGTCTAGTAAATACCCATGACATAGTTACAACTTTTTTTCTTATGAGTATTTTTAAGATCTGCTATCTTAGCAACCCTCAAATATACAATACCATAGTGTTAACTGTAGTCACCATGCCATACATTTCATCCCCAGAACTTATTTATCTTATAATTAGGAATTTGTACCTCTGGCAACCACCTATCTGTCTCAGTATCTATGCGTTCATTTTTTGTTTTGTTTTTTTAAGATTTTACATGTATGTAAGATCATATAGAATTTGTGTTTCTCTACCTGACTTATTTCACTTAGCATAATGCCCTCGAGGGCCATCCATGTTGTTGCAAACAGCAGGACTTCTTTGTTTTTTCTGGCTGAATAATGCCCGTTGTGTATATTTATCACATGCCCTTTATGCATCCATTCATGGGTGGACACTTAGGTTGTTCCATGCTTTGGCTGTTGCAAATAATGGTGCAGTGAGCATGGGGGTACAGACAGAGATTTCATTTCCTTAGGATAAATATCCAGAAATAGAATTACTGGGTCATATGGTAATTCTATTTTAAAATTTTTGAGGAACCTCCATACTGTTTTCCAAATAGCTACATCAATTTACATTCCCATTAATGGTGTGCAAGAGTTCCCTTTACTCCACCTCCTCACCAACACTTGCTGTCTCTTGTCTTTTTGATAATAGTCATTTTAATAGGTGTAAGGCAACATCTCATTATGGTTTTGATTTGCCTTCTCCAATGATTAGGCATATTGAGCACCTTTTCACATACCTGTTGGCCATTTGTATGTCTTCTCTAGAAAAATGTCTATTCAGGTCCTCTGCCCATTTTTTAATCACATCATTTGGGTTTTTTATACTGAATTGTATGCATTTTTTTGCATATTTTGGGTATTAATCCTTTATCAGATACATGGTTTGCAAATATTTTCCCCCATTCTGCAGGTTGCCTTTTCATTTTCTTGATGGTTTACTTTGCTGTACAAAGCTTTTTAGTTTGATATAATCCCACTTGTTTATTTTTGGTTTTGCTGTCTTTGCTTTTGGTATTAAATGCCAAAAATTCATTGCCAGGATTGATGTCAAGAAGCTTACATGCTATGTTCTCTTCTGACAGTTTTATGGTTTCAGGTGTCACATTCAAGTCTTTAATCCATTTTGCATTGATTTTTGTGCATGGTATGATAATGTCCAGTTTCTTTTGTGTGTGGCTGTCCAGTTTTCCAAACACTACTTATTGAAGGGACTATCCTTCCCATATTGTGTATGCTTGGCTCCTTTTACATAAATAAATTAACTATACATGCATGGATTTATTTCTGGGCTCTCTATTCTTTTCCATTGATCTGTGTCTATGGTTTTGCCAATACCATACTGCTTTGATAACTATAGCTTTGTAATATAGTTTGAAATCAGGTAGTGTGATACCCCCTCTTTTGTTCTTTCTCAAGATTGCTTTGGCTCTACTGAAGCTTACATATATATTATTAACACTCAGTAGTAATTGTCACAATTTTTAGAACTTAGGCCAACAAAAGACCTGCCAGGGAATATTTTATCACTGATACTTAGCATTTCCAGTATATAGTGATAATAGAAAGCCAATGGAATTTTACTTGGTGTTATGTTTTATAAATTCTCTGCAGGGAGCATAGACCCTGTTGCCTGCATCTGGGCTGACCACCACTGTCCCACTCTACAGTGACTCAGCCTTTGTCCTTAAGTCCCCTCATTAGATGTGGAAGCCTAATTATTTTTGGCTCAGGACATTTATCTTCCTTAGGAAGACAAAGACATGAGGACCCAAAACACTCTAATTTTCAGGTCTTGCCAACCAAAACACATTTGTTACTTATATTTCATTTTACATTGTACTCCTTGCATTTTCTGAATGGGCTAATGGTTAATTACCCTTCCTTATTACCCAAGGTGGATAAGCACAGCAGTGGGCTTTAGGAATGACGGCACGCTCTCTGTCTCTGGCTTGAGTGAGTTTTCATTAGAAACCAAAAGAGCCTCACAGGGCAACAGCCTTGACTCTGGCCAAGGAACCCATAGTGGTGTGAAGAGTGGGGTCAGAGGACACAGAAGGGCTGGAATCTGGGGGAGGGAACGTGGTCCTGGGACATGGAATCCAGCGGACAACAGGGGACAAGCAAGCAGTCCAGCATCAAGAAAGCCAGTCATTAATAAGAGCTACTGGTTAGCTTTTACTTTCTTTCTTCTTCTTTTTTTTTTTAATGTTTCTCTTTTCATCTCTCCAACAACTCCACAAGATGAGCTCAGGGACTTAATATCTGTCTGAGTTCCCTCAACTAGGGAGGTAGGATTTGAACCTGTGGCTTTGCCCCTCACCACACTGCCCCCCACACTGCTCCAATGCTGTCCTGTAATCAGCCTGGGCTCTGGAACTCAGGGGATCTCCAGGGGCTAGACTCAGAAGAGTCCTGGACAGGGTCATGAAAAGAGTGAGTGTGAGGCAGGCATGACCGGCTCACTCTCTGTGCTACAAGTGCCCAGTTCTCAGACCTGGTGTGCCCAGTCAGGACCACACTGCCAACAGGCACAACTTGAGGCAGTGTCCCTGAGCACCAAGACAGGGATGTTCATTCCCTCCCCTAAGGACCAGGATTGGTCTGAGAGAGGGAGCAGAGCTCTCTCCAAATGCTGAGAGGGAGCAGAGGGACTGTGATGGACCAGCGTCCAAGGCCACACTGGTCTCACCTCTCCAGGGTGCTAGTTAGAGCCCTGGAACAGCTCAGAACACGTTTCAGGTGTGACAACCATGTGGCCTCTTAAGCAGCCCCTCTTCTAGTGAGTTGGAACTGGGCAAAGACAGGAGGAAGGACCCCCTTCTGGGTGAATTTCAAACCCTGGAACACATTTGAATAGATTTTTTGAAGACTGAGAAGGCCAAATACCCGAATTTGTTTGTGTCAAACTGGATAAAATGATTCAGGAAGTTTCCAGCACTGGCACCATTAGCAGCAGCATTTCATTCATTCAACAAATGTCTGTCAAGGGCCTGCTATGTGCCCAGCACCATTCTAGACATGGACAATTAGCAGAGAACAGAACGGAAATCCCTGCTTTCACAGAGCTCAATCCCAATGGAAGAGAGAGAGACAATAAACAAATTAAAAATATGGGCATGAACAGTGCAATAAGGGAAACCAAGTCAGGGCAAGAAGGCCGATGATGACAGAGGTGGTCTTTCGAGACAGGGGTCGGGAAAGGCTCTGTGAAGTGGGGGCTTAGGTGCCAAGAACCCTATTTCCTACCTCCCTCGCTTAGGGTGTAAGGCCCCCTAGAGTCCAAGACCACAGACCCTGATCTGAGCACCCATTACTAGAAGTGATGAGCAGAAGGGGACGTCTGTGAACCCCAGGGCCCGACTGTCTCTGAGCTCAGAGGTGCCTTGTGGGGAGACAGGGAGAGGAAGAGAGCCGCTGCCTTCAGGGCGATGGAGCGAGCACATGAGAAAGGGCACGAGGCATACACACGGAGCAGAGGGACAAGTGCCGACTAGCACAACGGGACTGGCCCTCTGTCAGGCAGGCTGCGTGGGGGCGGGGGGGCATCAGTGCTCTCTACGGTGCTTCTCCAGCAAGTGTGACCTGAATGTCATGGGCTTCCTAGCTGGCAAGTAAAAAGGTGGACCCACTGCCTCCTTAAGGCCTAAATGTCGATGCTCCAAGCCCCTGGCTGTGTGCTGGAGGGAAGCCCAGTCTTTCAGGGGTCCCTGCTCCCATATATGCCTGAGACTCTTCAGGGAAGTCCCGTGTGGGCACAGAGCCACTGTGGCCTTGTCCTCCACTCTGCTCCTGTCCCCCAGGCCCAGCAGCATTCCTGAGCTGTCACTTCTAGTCCCCAGTCCATGGCCAGAACCTTGCCCTGGCCAAGTGCGTTACCACGGTAGTGAAGTCCAGAGTCAGTGACTGGGAATGCTGCCCGTGAGTTTGCCGTCACTGGAGAAGATGAGACTTGTCACTCTTGCAAAGTGAAGGGGCAAATGCTCACATCACAGAGTAAAACAAAAGTTGGCGCCTATGATGTCAGCCAGTTCCAGGCAGCTCTTCCACTGCCCGGGAAGGTTATGGGGAGGCCTCCGCCACGGACCCCATCCCTGGTGGCCATGCCAGGGCCTTCACTGCCCGGGACAGGCACTGCTCGAGTGGCTCACCCTCCACTTCGACCCCAGTGGTAACCCTGACTTTGCAAACAAGGGGAATGCCTCCTCTTGCTCAGCTGTGAGGTGTCACACAGCAAGGGTTTCTGGGCAGCCACGTGGTACAGGTATTTCAGTTCTTGGACATAGATGGCTTCTTTATGTTAAACCGCACACATGCGGCCAAGGGGCTGGGCAGAAAGATGTGGTACATCAGCCCTCCCCTGTGAAAGGGGGGGCCCGTGACCGGGTCTGGCTTACTGTTCCACACACCTTTTCGCTCATGTGAATTTGTTTTGCTGCCCCTGTCATTCTCCCATGTTATCTGCTTTCCTCTGGATCTCCTCCTTCCCAATACTCCCTCCAGCCCCACATCTATCAGACATAATGTTTGGATCTATGCCTCAGCAGTAGATAAGGGCTGTTGTTAATGCCTGGAAGCTCCCTGGTTCTGATGTAAATCCATGCATACATGTTGGGAGAGGTACCACCAGACAATTCCGATGGTCAGAAACCTGCCATCCCCGTGAGGGGTGGTGGGACTGAATCCAGCTTATGCCAAGAGGCTCAGAATGTCCTGTTGCACACATGTGCATTTAGCTTGCAAAGGTGCAGGTTTCTACAGTGAGCATTATCATCTTGAAAAACCACTTGTCTTTATAGGCAATTGGTTGAATATATGCTGGCACATACACACAGTACTATGTAGATGTAAAAGAAAAAAAAGACGAAATCACTATGAACTGATTACGGAGTGGTTTCCGCATGTTATTGCATGAAGGAGGCAAAGTGCAAAAGACCATATATGGTATGCTATCTTTTGTGTAAGAAATAAAGGAAAATAAGAAAATGTATGTATATCAGCTTATTGCAAAAAAAAACACAGGAAAGATAAGCTAGAAAACAATGAAATTAGTTATAGACAAGGATTGGGGAGGAATGGTGTTGTAGACTGTATACGTGTGTCCCTCCAGAATACTTGTAAGTCCCCATGGGATGGTGTTAGGAGATGGGGCCTTTGGGGCCTTGGCCACAAGAGTTCACCTAGTCACCTCCCAAAGGTGTAAGCCCTCCTGAATGGGATTACAGAGCAAAAAAGACTGTAATCTATGAATCAGGAGGCAGGCCCTCACCAGCCAGCAAAATCTGCTGGTGCTTTGATCTCGGACTTCCAGCCTTCAGAAGAGTGAGAAAGAAGTCTCTGTTGTCTTTAAGGTGCTCTGTTTATGGAAGTTTGTTTTAGCAGCATGAATAAACTGAGACAGAAATTGGTGCCAAGAATTGGGGGTGCTGCTGTGACAAGTACCTTAAAATGTGGACCTGGCCTTGGAATCAGATAATGTGTGGATGCTGGGAGAGTTTTGAGGTGTGTGTTAAAAAAGCCCATATTGCCACGAATGGACCATCAAAGGCCATTCTGGTGATAGTTCAGAAAGAAAAGAGAGCTGCAGAGTAAGCTTCAAGAGAATAATACTTAAGTAGTCCAGAACAGAAGGTTGATAGGAACGTGGACAGTAAAGGTCATTCTGATGTGGTCTCAGATGGAAATGGGGGACATGTTCTTTGACAATGGAGAAAAGGCAGCCCTTATTATAAAGCAGCAAAGAATTTGGCTGAATTGTGTTCATGGTCTAGTGTTTATGGGAAATAGAACTTGTAAGTGATGAGTTTAGATATTTGGCTGAGGAAATATCTAAACAAAGTGTTGAAGGAACAGCGTAGCTCCTCTTGACTGTTTGCAGTGAAATGCATGAAGAGAGAGATGACTTAAAGATGGAACTGTTGGTGCAGCTATTATGGACAACTGTGTAAGTCCCTCAAAAAATTAAGAATAGAACTACCAGATGATGCAGCAATTCCACCTCTGGGTATTTATCCAAAGGAAACAAAATCAGTATCTTGAAAAGACATTTGCATCCTATATTTATTGCAGCATTATTTACAATGTCCATGGAAACAACCTAAGTGTCCATCAACAGATGACTGCATTAAGAAAATAGGATGTATGTGTGTGTGTGTGTGTGTGTGTGTGTGTGTGTGCATACACAATGGCATATTACTCAGCCATATAAAATAAGCAAGTCTTGCCATTTGCAACAACATGGATGTTACCTGAGGGCATTATGCTAAGTGAAATAAGCCAGACAGAAAGACAGATGCTATATAATTTCACTTGTATGTGGAATCTAATTTTAAAAATCCACTGAACTCATAGATACTTAGTATAGATGTGGAAGGGGGAAGATGAGAACTTGAATTGGTAGTATTGGTATGAGCACATGATTTCTAAAATATGTGTGTGTATATAAATGTTTGCATGGACATGTATAATCTATGTGGGTGCATGTATATGCATAACTGCATTTGTATTTGTATATACATGCATGTGTTCCTAGCTCAACCACTGGAAGGACCAATAAGCAGCAATGGTCACATCTAGTCCCAGAATCTTGGTCTCCAATATCACTTCCCACTAAAAGGAACCAGGACTCCTCAAAAAAATGGCTGATCCCAGGACAAAGGTGGAGTGGGCACAAGACAAGCCTAGAACATTATGCCACAAAGTGAGAAGTTGCTCAAAAAAAAAAACAAAGGGGGAGCATGTCACCAAAAAGAGGAGCTACCTTGAAGGGGCTCCCACTGACCCAATCTGGGACAATTTGAACAATAACAAAATAATGAACTAGAATAATGAATTATAAACCACTGAAAAAATATGAATTTATGAATCCATATCAATAACAGATATATATTTAGAGAGATGATAGATAGATGGATACATAGATGATTTAGATAGGAGATAGATATACTAAGATGATAGGTAGGTAGGTAGGTAGCTGATTTAGATAGATGAGAAGGAAGGGCTCTTGCTTAGAAGGATGCTCAGGGCTAACTGGTAGAGAGAATTCCTGGAGTTGGGAGAGTAGCATTTTACAACTGTCATGGCAAAGACTGAGACAGTTAAGAATCATTAATGATATTAAATCTAGAAGAAAATTTTGATAAGAAATGGTCTTAAGGTGTCTTCCCACAGACTGCTTACTAGCAGGGAGAGGGGAAGGGTAATTAGCAGTGGAGAAATCAGGTAGCACCTTGACTGGACAATCAAAATTAAGTTCACCTGGGAAGGACAGCTGGCGATTCTGTGCCTCCAGATGTAACACACCAAGAAGGACACACATCGCCTACGTTGTATGGATACCGAGAAAGCACAGCCGTAGGCTAATCATAAAGAAACATCACACAAACACAAAATGAGAAATATCCTGTTAAAAACATGGGGCACTGTATTCTTCAAAAATTTCAATACTGTACAGGACAAAGAAAGGCTGTAGGGATGTTTCAGATTAAAGGAGGTTACAGAGACATGAGAATCAAATGCAGTACCTGACCCTAGAACAGGGCCGACACTGGAGGGAGAAATGCTTTTATTAGATCAAACAAAAACATTGTAATTGGAGAATAGATGAGATAATGCAACCCCATCAAGTTGATAACTATACTGTGGTATGTAAGAGGATATCCCTATTCATAGGAAATACCCAGTGACGTGTTGGGGGTGCATAACTTACCACAGATGGCTGAGAAAAAACATTATGTATGAACAGATACATGGATGACTGTGTACAGATAGTTTGTACACATACACACTCACATATATAGAACGAAAATAAATGATAAGGTAGATGGGTAAAGTGCACGTGGATGCTCTTCGTACGGCCTTCAGTTTTCTAAATTTTTTTGTGAGTTTAAATTATTTTCCAATAAAAGGCTTTAAAACGCCTTCCGATTTGCCTTGCGCTGGCCCCGTTCTGGCCCATTCGTGTGCACTGGCTCTTTTAACCCTCCCCGCAACCCCATGAGGTAGGCAGGACAGGCATGGTTACTGTATTTCCCACTTCACAGATGAGGAAAATGAGCACAAAGAGGTTGAGTAACTTGTCAAGTATCACCCTCTGGCGATCAGAGCTTGGACCCTTCCCGATGTCGAGTCTAGGCTTCCTCCTGTGATAACTACGCACATTTCCCCGTCCTATCAGAACCCACTTACAATGCTTTCTGCCTATCTCTCTAGGAGGTAGCGAGTTCCATAGTTCTATTTCCATGAGTTTATTACTCAGCATTTGAAACCCAACCAAAGAGTCAGTTTCCCCACTGATTCCCTTGCCCCTGTGTCCCCCCCCCCACCCCAGCACTGCTACGTACATTTACTTCAGAACTGATTAAACATATTATCATTTCCTATTGACTTCTGTTTGTCTCCCTGAAGGGCAGAGACCAACTATGGTTCCTCTGACCCTCAGCCCCAAGCTCTGAGCCTGGCTCTGAATGTAAATGACTGTGGGGTTGAATGAGACCTCCTCTTCTTTGACCTAAACTCACCTCCATCAAGTCTTGAAGTGATCCTTTCATCATCGAATTGGAATTAAGCAGGATTAAAGTTAACACTGTCCCGTCTCCACTTCTCTGGCTCCTTGCATTTCTTCCAAGGGATTGCACATGCAGGGAGAGCTTAAGTCATAGGGAAGCCACATGGTGATTTTTTCCTAATACAACTAAAAAGAGCTTCCCATGGAAAATGGTGGAGAGGGGAGGGCAGCAACCTGGCCAACACATAGGAAGCAAACATATGGCCCAAGTTTAGGGCATGGGGTGGACAGAAGAATAGAAGTCTGAGGGGGATGAGAGGGCAACTACCTCCAAGCCACAGGTTCCCAATCAGTTCAAGGATCAGCCCTTAGGGAAATGAAAATTTTGGTAGAGTAACATTTAACACAATTCAGGTGACCACTTGCCCCATGAAGCAGCCCAGAAAATAAGCATGGGAAGGACATGACACCCCCATTTCAGGAGACCTGATTGAGATCCACCTTCCTGACTCATGGCGCTCAGGGGGCTGGGAGCTGAGATCTGTCCAGCACGGCTCTGTGCAGAGTGTGGGAAGATGGAGCTTCCAAATAAACCCCTGGATTTGAGACAAGGCTGAAATCTTATTTGAAGGGATTTGCTTTCAATTTTATTTTTTTAAATGCATTTTTAATAACAAGCCTATTCAATCAAAAGGAGGTATTTGACGGCTTGGAACAGCAGGGGGATATTCCTCAATGCACTTTGGGTCCTTTCCTAAACCCACTTCCTGTGATTCTGCCAGCTCAGATCTCTCCCTGGCCGGGAACCCACATTCACAGTTGCATCAAAAAGAATAAAATACCTAGGAATAAACCTAACGAAGGAAGTGAAAGACCTGTACTCTGAAAACTACAAGACACTCCTAAGAGAAATTAAAGAGGACACTAACAAATGGAAATTCATCCCATGCTCTTGGCTAGGAAGAATAAATATTGTCAAAATGGCAATACTACCTAAAGCAATCTACAGATTCAATGCAATCCCAATCAAAATACCAACAGCTTTCTTCAATGAACTGGAACAAATAATTCCAAAATTCATATGGAACCAGAAAAGACCCCGAATAGCCAAAGCAATCCTGAGAAGGAGGAATAAAACAGGGGGAATTACGCTCCCTGACTTCAAGCTCTACTACAAAGCCACAATAATCAAGACAATTTGGTACTGGCACAAAAACAGACCCACAGACCAGTGGAACAGAATAGAAAATCCAAACATTAACCCAAACATATACAGTCAATTAATATTTGATAAAGGAGCCTTGGATATACAATGGGGAGGTGACAGCCTCTTTAGCAGCTGGTGTTGGAAAAACTGGACGGCTACATGTAAGAGAATGAAACTGGACTACTGTCTAGCCCCATACACAAAGGTAAACTCAAGGTGGATCAAAGACCTGAATGTAAGTCATGAAACCATAAAACTCTTAGAAAAAAACATAGGCAAAACTCTCTTGGACATAAACATGAGCGACTTCTTCATGAACATATCTCCCCAGGCAAGGGAAACAAAAGCAAAAATGAACAAGTGGGACTATATCAAGCTGAAAAGCTTCTGTACAGCAAAGGACACCATTAGTAGAACAAAAAGACATCCTACAATATGGGAAAATATATTCATAAATGACGTATCCGGTAAGGGGTTGACATCCAAAATATATAAAGAACTCACGCACCTTAACAAACAAAAAGCAAATAATCCAATTAAGAAATGGGCAAAGGACATGAATAGACACTTCTCCAAAGAAGAAATTCAGATGGCCAACAGGCACATGGAAAGATGCTCCACATCGCTAATCATCAGAGAAATGCAGATTAAAACCACAATGAGATATCACCTCACACCAGTGAGGATGGCCAACATCCAAAACACAAACAACAACAAATGTTGGCAAGGATGTGGAGCAAAGGGAACCTTCCTACACTGCTGGTGGGAATGCAAATTAGTTCAACCATTGTGGAAAGCAGTATGGAGGTTCCTCAAAAAACTCAAAATAGAAATACCATTTGACCCAGGAATCCCACTCCTAGGAATTTACCCTAAGAATGCAGCAGCCCAGTTTCAAAAAGACAGATTCACCCCTATGTTTATTTCAGCACTATTTACAATAGC
Source organism: Phataginus tricuspis (assembly GCA_029783875.1). NCBI lineage: Eukaryota > Metazoa > Chordata > Mammalia > Pholidota > Manidae > Phataginus > Phataginus tricuspis. The sequence goes on along the minus strand of JAQQAC010007117.1, from coordinate 12,091,026 downwards.
CAAGAAATGGAAGCAACCTAAGTGTTCATCAGTAGATGAACCATTATTTTTATAAGAACCACCCATTATTTTTATAATTTATTTTGGTATCATTAATCTACAATTACATGTGCAATATTATGGTGATTAAACTACCCCCTTCATCAGGTCCCCCCCCACCAACCCCATTACAGTCTCTGTCCATCAGCGTAGTGAGATGCTATAGAGTCACTACTGGTCTTCTCTAAGTTGTACAGCCCTCCCCGTGCCCCCCCAACATTACATCTGCTAATCGTAATGCCCCTTTTACCCTCTTATCCCTCCCTTCCCACCCATCTTCCCCAGTCCCTTTCCCTTTGGTAACTATTAGTCCGTTCTTGGGTTCTGTGAGTCTGCTGCTGTTTTGTTCCTTCAGTTTTTGCTTTGTTCTTATACTCCACAGATGAGTGAAATCATTTGATACTTGTCTTTTTCGGCTTGGCTTATTTCACTGAGCATAATACCCTCTAGCTCCATCCATGTTGTTGCAAATGGTAGGATTTGTTTTCTTCTTATGGCTGAATAATATTCCATTGTGTATATGTACCACATCTTCTTTATCCATTCATCTATTGATGGACACTTAGGTGGCATCCATATCTCGGCTATTGTAAATAATGCTGTGATAAACAGAGGAGTGCACATATCTTTTCAAATCAGGAATTTTGTTTTCTGCATGATCACCCTATTTTAAATTGCACACCCCCACATTCTCTATCCCCCTCCTCTAATGTAGATCTTATTACCATTGCAAACAACTAAGAGCTCAAATGATCTGCTTATGATCTGGCTCCCCCAGTGGAAAGTGAGGCTCTTTATAGTTGGGATTCTTGTCTCTTCCCCTACCACTCATGCAAGAGCACCTAGAATAGTGCCTGGCACATAGTTAATACCCCCAAAAGATTTGTGGAATGAATGAAGATGAAAGTGAATATTACTGGCTCCCAACTTGACCAACTCCATCTGCCTGGGTCCCAAATCCAACCCCCTTCTAATAGGGCTCATCCCTCCAAGTTTCCTTATCTCAGCTCCTGGCTTCTGACTTCCCTCCTGCCTTTTGCCACTCCCGTCACCCACCTCAACTTTGTCCCACCCCCAGGATGACGGATGAGCCAAGACACGTGGCCTAAGTCAGCATCTCCTACAGTTAGTGGGTCCTCCCGTCTCCATAACAACCTTCCTTGATTTGGAGACTCGTAATTAATGCCCCAGTCCCTCACAGCCTCTCTCTTTCAGGCAAAGCAATCCTCCCTTACCCCCACCCAAAAATATCCTGTACTATTATGTGCAAGCAAATAAGCCATTGATTTGGACAAAACAGGTGATCCTGGAGCCACCAGGGAAGCCACCTGCAGCAGAAGCTTGTTAGGGCAGGCAGGGTTCCTGCCCAGCACTGGGGCTGCCATGTGCTCAGAAATGGGCAAACCTGGCCAAGGCCTCCTCCCCACAGACTCCTCACCGAGCCAGCACAAAGAAGGGTGCCTTTTTGAGCTTGCTCCCTAAATCAAAGGAACGTATGCTTTCAGAATCCTAAGTATGTGAAGACGCGAAAGAGAAATTCAATAGACACATGTCCCATTCTGCCAAGGCAATTCTTTCTAGGCTCGCTGATGTTAACATTCGGAGCTTGTGTCGAACAGCCCCACACAGACACAAGGATTTCTCAGAGCAATAGAGCAAAACAGAAACACCAGTCATCTGTCTTTTGAGATTTTCAAGGAGGCTGCACCCCATAGCTGGGAAGACACATTAAGTCAGGTTTCACGTCTGAGAGACACCACATCAAGTTGTGGGAGCAGAACTTTCAAGAGGCCTTTCCTCCAAAGCTATGAGAGTGAAGCGGGCAGATTCCCACCCACCGCCCAGCGCCCTTGAGCGCGGGTGGTCACAGCAGTTCTGCCAGCCCACAGGAGCGAGGAGGTCTGCAGGCAAGCTGGTGAGGGAGAACAAATCCTGGCTGAGCAATGCTCCCAATCCCTCTGGGCCAAATTCAGCTGAAACGAGATGCTTTTCAAAAACAATTGCTGGATAAGTGGTGGAGAAAATAAGATCACCCTGAACATGTGGAAGAAAGAAAGGAGCGGCTCTGGGAATGCAGAGACGGGTCCTTGTCCCTCCGCAGGGCAGGCCGGGACTTGGCTGGTTCCTCACACACCTTCGCACCGAGCCATGGGCTTGGACACGACTTGTGTGGGTTGTCATGACAATGAAATTGAAACTGAGATAAACAATAGCCACTCCGCCAACAACCTAACCTCTGAGCTGACCTGTCATTACGATTGCAGCCGCCTGGGTCAGGCGCAGACATCAGGAGCTGAGCATCTCTGGGGCAGGCTTTCTGAGCAGGTGGCCAAACACGAGGCTGGAAATCAACTGGGGTTTTTTTTTTTTTGTCCCTTCTTGAGCTATACGAGGGCATCCAGCAGCCTCCTACGAAAGGTCCCCAGAGCCTGTGGAGGGACAAGAAAGCACAGAAAATTAACGCAATGCACTTGAAGACACACAGCGCACTGGCAGAAAAGGCTAAGAGCTGGTACTCCGTCCTCAATTCAAGACCCCCAGAAATCATCGCTCACTGGGGCTAGCACTTCCGAAGTTCAGCAGGGCCCTCTGGCCTTCCTCACCAGATGGACCAACGCAAAACTGAATTGTTGTCTCTGTTAGAACTTGAAAATCCCTTTGCAGTTTCAAGGCAAATGCAAATACATTCCTTCTGTGCACTGTGTCCACCCTCCCAGCCACTCCCACTTGCCTCCGATGGGCAGCCTAAGCCCTCGTCCACCCCTGCAGGAGCTGAACACCAGGAAAGAGACTAGAATATGCCCCCCCAAGAGCCCAGCTGGGCTTTTTAAAATGGTACTGTTATTTATATTTAATAGCAGCCTCCGAAAAAGCTGCATATCCTAGGGCATGGCAGAAATGGAAATGCTAACTGATTGTTATTCTTACAGAAACTTAGAATTCAAAAGTTTAATCATCTTCATTAGCATAATTTGGGCGACTTCGGTCCATAACCTCACCCTGGAGTTGATTATTTATGGCGCTCTGAACAGAAGTCAAAAATTAATTTTGATTTAATGTAACAATTCCATCCCAAATATAATTCATAATGCAGATAAGTTTGTCAAAAATAAACCAGGCTGCTTTGCTCATCTCAGAACAGGGAACCAAGGAAGGAATAGAAAAGAGAATTCCTAATCTTTCCTCCCTGTTGTTCCCGCTCTCCCTTCCGCTCTTCAAGTCTGTGCCTGCCCGGGGACTGGCTTCAGAACAGGCTGGCACTTCAGTGTGCATAGCAATCTGTGGATTAAGACAGACGGGCCAGGAGGGAGTGGGGTTCCCCTGGGAAGGACGTCTTTCTTCTCCTAAGGGTTTAACGAAGTAAGCCTCTTTCTAGTAAGATGGAATGAGAAAAATGATCACAGGGAGTTAGTTGGGCAGAAGGGCTGTGTGTGGAGAGCATCATCTAATGCCTCGCCTGTGTGTGAAGTATATCAGCCTACAGTCGGCTTTACTGCGTTCTGTCCTCACAAAGAGAGATCAGGCGAGAGCAACTGAGGCCCGGGGAAGCTAAGCAACCTGTCCACGTTCCATGGCTGGCCTGAAACACTGTTCTCCTGCCTGTATGGACAGTGCTTTCCATCCGTCGGCAGGTGGAGAGAAAGGTGCCTGGCCAAACAGTCCGTCTCCTGGCCGAGGAAAGCAGAGTCGTTATGGACTCCTTCAAGGGCTTGGGGTGACAATGGCAGACAATGCCCCCAGAGCAGGCCCAGCAGCCTTCAGGGTGTGACCAGTTCACCAGTTTCTAAAAGCTCAGAGGCAACATTCTTCGCCCCTGCTGGGAAAGCTCGGACCATGTAGATGCCGCCCACGTTGGGCAGAAACTGCCACTAGGAATCCTCCCAGCTGATGGGGTCAGTCATGCTGGCGTTCTCCTTACCCACTTCACAGAAATTTGCTTCCAAGATGTATCAAGCCCTCTGCCAAGGAAGCAATACCTTCCATGGGCAGCACCAAGGAGCCAGACCGACATTGCTGTAAGGGCTCTTCCTCTGCGCTAATTCTCTGTCTGGGCCGCTAAAGCCACCCAGACGTGCCAAGTTTTAGTGGCAACCGGTTTGCCTGCCAGTAACCAGCACCCTCTGCCTCCTCCCGCAAGCACCTTCAGGCTGGGCAGTGCCAGTTCTCCCTTCTCCAGGCCAGGCGGAGCTGGGCTGTCTTGGTGGGCAGCAGAGCTCTGTGCCAACACCAGGGCCTACCCAGCGGCTGGCAGCAAAGTGACCAAACTCAGACTCTGCGATTCGGCTCTTTGGCTTCTGCTGTGGAAAAGAGCTGGCTGACAGGAGGTAAAAGCTGTTGGCAAAATATAAAGTTTAGGTTCTCTTGGTCCCAGTTCAGCTGGGATGGATAATCATGAGCTGGCTTGGCTTCTGGGCATGAACACTCCTGTGTGCGTGCGTGTATCTGTGTGTGTACGTGCGTGCATGTGTGTGTCCTCACGCTCAGTCACATATTCTGATGGTTATAAAGTCAGGATGAAACCAGGCCAAAAGGTTCTTGTGAAAGAGAAACCACCCAGGGCCTTGGATAAAATCGTGACCAATCTTAGATTGGGTCACCATGATGCCAGAACAATGTATTCATTCATCCAATTAGAACAACTAATTTGTTCATCCAATTCAAATAACCACCTGATCCCACCAAGGGGGGGAAAATGTCAGCTGTTAGAGCCTTTGTTGACCAAACCCTCAAGGAGTTGGTTGATTGAGGTTTTATCAACTGAAGGTCATGCTGCTGTATAGATACAACTTTGGAAGCACTTCTTCCAGAGCAACACTGCTGAAAGAAAGGTTCTCTTCTGCTTCTCTTGGTGACTAGGTAATATTAATAACAATAACAACAATGCCTGTATCTGCTTTGAGCCAGTACGCTATTGTATATTTCATATACTTCTTTTCAAGTAGGTCTCACAACACTATGAAATCAGTTTTATCAACCCGACTTGAAAGATGAAAAACCCGAGGCTCAGAGCAGTTAAGTGACTTGTCCAAGGTCACACAGCTTGTACATGACATATCGAGGCCCACACCCAGATCTATCCAGCTTTCCTCTATTCCTATTCAAATGTATGCAGTTTTCTCCCCAATTAGATTGTAAGCTCCATGACAGACAGGACCCCGATTCCCACATCTAAGACCATGCTAGCGTACAGGCACAGAAGAGGCTCTCGGTAAATATCTATTGAATAAGTGACTGACTGAAGGAATGAATGATCAACCCCACCCTATCTGTGTCTTGGAAGCAAACAGCTCCATGTCCAGCCCCCAACCTGAAGCCCCAGCACAGAGGTAGCCAAGGATGGGCATCAGGGTGCGGCACTCCCAGAGGGCAAGGGTGAGGTGTGCTGCAGTCTCTGCTGCCAGCTGGGCACAGGAGGGCAGAGACTGCCTGCCTTCCTGTCTCCGGGATGTTTGCTGTACCCCACCCCAGTGCAAGTTTCCCATCAGTCCTGTGCCTCCCTGATAGGCCCCTGTGCGGGGAACGCCCTGTGCCTCTCAGCACCCATTATCATAGCACAGGCCCCCAGGCTTCGTCTTGCCAAATAGCTGTTGAAGCCAGGCACCGGATGGCCTTGGCAGTCTTGCGGTCCAGGCAGACAAGTTTCTGCCTGAACTCTGGCCATGCCAGTGACTGGATGGAGGAGCCGGAAAGGAGATGTAGGCAAAGCAAAGTGCCTTCTCATCTCTGAGGCCCAGCCATACAGGGCCAGGGCAGAGGACAGGCTGGTGTTGGTGGGGAAACACCAGGGAGAATATACTTCCTTTGGGCAGATGGGAGCTCGGGTCTCCCATTCGTTCCCTTGCTCCCAGGCATGCCTGCCCTCAGTGCACCTGGGACTGACCTGCACTTCATGGGCCCCACACACGAAGCTCTCTGACATCACATCTGATCTGCCACGTTCAGGATGGTGGCGCCTCCTGATGGACAAGGCGCGAGTGGAGAAATCCAACAATCTGATGATTCTCTCCGGGGCTCAGGAAGGAGTCGGCGACAGCGCTCAGCGTCTCCGATGCCGGTGTTTGCAGAGACCCTGGCCCTGCTCATCCCTTCCTCCTTGCTCCTTTTCCCAGGGCATGAGAAACCGAGCACCTAAGAAGGTGGGCTTAGCCCTCCCCTTGGCAGGGATAGGGACTTGCCAGAGATGAGTAGGAGGGACTCTGTAAGATAAATACCTTGGGTTTGCAGCGTGCTTTCCATCTGACAAAGCATCTTCTCCTCTGAGCCTTAGAGCTGCAAGATGAGCAGCGCTGTGTCAAGTCCGCGCGGCAGGTGAGAAGGCGGAGGCTAGGCCGAGGCCACGAAGGCTGTCTAAGCCACCTTCCCTCTCCCATTACCCGGGTTCCGGGCCCCTGGAGAGCAGGATAAGGGAAACGGTGGTGCTAACAGGCCGTGTAATAGCAGCACTGCTCACTTGGTGGAAGGTCGGGCACCACTCAGGCTGCAGCGTCCTGCCCTCTGTGCTCTGTGAGCGCCGGGACGGGTAAGGGCCTGACATGGTTCATTCTACGTGTCAGTCTGATTGGGCCGTGGGGTGCCCAGACATTTGGTCGAACATTATTCTGGGTATGTCTGTGAGGGTGTTTTGGATGAGAATGATAGTTGAATCATAAACTGAGGAAGGCAGATTCCACCCCCACCCCCCACCCAACCTAATGTAGGTGAGCCTCGTCCAATCAGTTGAAGACCTGAATGGGCCAAAAGGCTGCGTGAGAGAACGCCTGCTGCCTGCTGAGCTGGGACCGTGGCTCTTTCATGCTTTGGACTTGGACTGAAACGCTGGCTCTCCCTGAGTCTACCAGCTTTCAGACAGGGACTCTACCCGGGCTCTCCAGACTGATGGCTGCACTCATGTGAGCCAGTTTCTCACAGTAATTTTCTTTCTCTACCTGTGTATCTGTATCTATATCTATTGCTTGCTTCTCCGGAGAATCCTGGCTCATACAGGGCCCCAGGCAGGATCTGACCGGGGAGACGCGCCAGAAAGCTACGCGGAGCTGAGGCAGGCAGGCCTCCCTCCCCGGCATCAATCAAGAAAGGAAGCGTTTTGCGCTCTTGCACCGACCCCTCCTCAGAAGCTGCATTTTCTCCCACAAAGCATTCTTCGAAAATATTTATTGACACCCACCTTGTGGCAGGCACTCTTTTTAGACAACAGGTATATCGGTGGATGAAACAAAGATTTCGGCCCTCATGACACTCAGTTCCCATTGCCATTGTGATGAGGAAATTAGTATATTATAAGGTGAGAAATACTATGAAGAAAATTAGAAATTGATCAGGGTACGGGGCTCAGGTGTGTCAGGGTGGAGGCCAGTGACAGCCTTGGGCAGGTAGCCAAGGCAGGTCTCAATGGGAGGTGAGATTTGAGTGGGCTTGAAGGAGGTGAAGGGGCTGGCCAAGCAGGTATTTGGAGGAAGAGCGTTCCGGACAGGGAACAACCAGTGGGAAGGCCTGAAGAGGAGAGATGCCCAGTAAGTGCAGGAACTGCAAAGGGACCAGCGTGGCCGGCACAGTGAGAGCAAGGGCAGGCAGGGAGGCGGGAGATGGGCCGAGGCAGCAGGACGCTGGACCACGTAGGGCTGGGCCGTCGCAGGAGCTATGGCAGGGCTTCTGGCAGAGGAGGACATGACCTGATTTAGATTTTAAAAGAATCCCTCTGGCTGTCTGTAGAGAAGAGACCATCCGGGACAAGAGCAGAAGCAGGGAGACCAGTTAGAAGGCTCTTGTCACTATCCAGGCCAGAGAGGGTGTTGGTCGGGCCTGAAGTGCTGTCAGTGGTCAGCTTCTGCATGGAATCAGGCAATGGGTGGAGATGCCACCCCAGAGCAGAGCAGACACGTTTCAGGGTCCTGGGCCCCTCTGCTCTGCCCAGGGTCATGCCCTGATGACATCTTCTCTCCAGGGCCCCCGGGGGTGGGGGGAAATACCTAGCTACAGCTTGGTACAGTCTTTCTGTGGAGGGGTTTGGGGAGGATGATGAGAAGGACAAATTCCCTCCCCTTCCCCAACATCTGGGGCAGTCATGAAGGGCTGATGACATCGGAAAAGTCCTAGAGCTGGGGTTGGGGGCCCAAAGGAAGAGGAGAACGGTGTCTCCCAGGAGTACCAGTAGTGTGCTGGTAAATGCTTAACAACTGGCTCTCCAGGAAAAGATGTGTGTGTGTGTTTAATTCCACTGATATAAAGGATGTATTGCATATATTTTACAAATAACAATAAAATATGCAACACCCTTTAGTGTAAATTCCGAAGAGCCGATTGGTTCTCACAGCCGATTGGTTGATTTTTGCACAACTCTCTAGCTGTAGCTAACCTGTTGCAATTGACAAACGAGTGTAGTTTCCACATGAATGTTGGTTGATATTTGCATTTGCATTAATGGGTAAAGAGAAAGTGAACAACAAAGTTGTTTGTTGAAACTTCCTTTGTTCGTCAATTATGTGAGCAACTTCTTTGCATCAGATAATAGTTTTCAATTACTGCAAGAATATTTTGTCAATTTTTTGCCCTATTTACAACATAACAGCAACACATACAACATATTTTTCAGTTTAATCTGCATTATTAAGATTTCCTCCATCACTGTGTTAAGTCTAAACAAATAACAAAACAATAAAGGAAGCCCTGACTTAGAGTATTTGTCAGTTTCCACGTTGTGATTAGTTTCTCACTCTGGCTGATTTCAAGCTACCAAGGGAACATTACTGAATGTGGATCTGGGAACAGACACTCAGCAGTGAGCCATTATACAGTATTTCCAACATGCCAATGTATGTAACTCCAAGAGCACACAGATTGGAGTAAAATAGAGAAAAATAATTACGTCTTAGTAATGAGTTTGAGTATTTATTACCTTTGTGTTTAATACAACTTATTTAACTGTAGGTTTATATAATTTTTAATAGTGGTAGTGTTTACCAACCAGTTCACAAAATTACTGGAAGTTTAAGGACCAACTCATGGGCCAAACAGGTCAGTTCCAGCACCTCACTGCCTGTAATGGTGTTTTCACAGAAATCACCCGTATTCCCAGCTGAGAGATTTTGGCAGTAGCTACCTCCACACAGAAAAAGGGAAAACTGTGGCTCGGAGGGTAAGGATCATTGCCCGAGGCTCCTGGCAACTGAGGTCCTCAAACCAGGGTAGCCTCCCTCAAGGGGCAGTGTGTCTGGCATGGGGTAAGAGAGGGTGGGGAAATCAGAGAATCAGAGGCAGTTTCGTTACCAGGGCATGAGGGCCGTAGAGGTTGTGGATGGGAGGCACATTCAAGCCATAGCCCACATTGCCACCACAGGCTGCCCCCAACCTGCCCAGGCCAGCCCCTCGGGACAGGAACTCAGTGGCTCTTCATGGAAAGACAGCCCCACCCGAGTTGCACAGGCCATGCTGCATTCAAACATTAGCTGCAAATCATGTGCCAGTTAACATAAATTACAAGCTTTTTCCCAGGAGGGAAGATCTACCAGTGCCTGCCTTCTGAGCTGGGCTCATAACAGCGTCCCCATATGGGGATGGGGCCTCCAGGAGTCAGGGAGCTAGTATTACACAGTCCCAAAATGTAGGGAAGGGCTGAGAGAGGCACCAAGAGGCAGGAGCTGGCAATCCAAAGACCATAGCTGAACCTGTCACCTGCTGCACCTGCTGCCCCCAGGGCAGCCGCCCCTGGCCCCCTTCAGTCCTCAGGGTCTTGTTTCAGGTCCCCAAGTTCCTCCTCCTCTCACCTGGGCCTCTAAAATGCCTGCTTGACCTCTGGGTCCCAGAAATGAAAGTTATGGCAGCCTCTCCAGGCCCCCCCAAGCATTGGACATGGAGGAAGGAGCAGCATGTCGTTGTCCTCAACAGCCAGGAAGACTGAGTGGTGGCCCTGAGGGCAGGCGCTCTGGAGTTGCGCCCAGCTCAGAAGCAGCCAGCAGAGCAGGCCTCCCGGGGGACTCGATGCTGCCTGAGGACAGCAGGGAGAGTGTAGCCAGGGACTGGCCACAGAGTGGCCCACACCCTCGCTACTATGTACAGGAGGGAGAGCCCACCCAACCCAGAGTTGTCTTTTCTGAATCCATTAGCTGTGTAACCTTGGGCAAGTTAAAGAACCTCTCTGAGTATCCATGTTCTCCATGTTAAAAAAAGAGTTAATAATACAATACACTTTTGGTTTTCATAAGTCTAGCATTTGACTGTTGGGTTTTTATTGTTATTAATTATTTAATGATCTGCCTGTTTGCCTGGCAGCACCCACTTGAGGCCCCCATTGGCCTTCCCAGATGCCCTGGGTCTCCTGCTTCACCAACCCTGATGAAAGCTTGGGAACAAAGAGCCGATGTCTGCTCCTAGCCCCCCGACTCCTCAGTCCAGAAGCATGTTCCCCTGAGTTTTCCTTCCCAGCAGGACTTAGAATCTGAGTTGCTGCTTCTCAGGCCTCACAACTGGTGGGAAAGCACCAGGACCTAGGCATGGGAGAGCCAGTGGGAGGTGAGTGGCAGCTTTGGGAGAAACAGGGGTGAGGCACGCAGATAAAGGGAGGCAGAGACTGAAGTGGGAAGGCGGGAGGGTTGGAAGCGCTGACGCAGCACCAGCTCTGCACATTTCTGCCATAAATCACTTTCCTGAGCTGCCTGGGAGCCCTCCCAGCTGGAGGGAGAAGACTCTGGAAATCCCAGATTCGAAGTTCAGAACGTTCCCCTGGCTGGGGGACCTTGGGCAGCACTTGGCTCCTGCTGGGGTCCTTAATTTACCCCACTGAAAAATGAGGAGCACTAGCCGCTCCTCTTAGGTCCTGTACAGAGACTGTGTCCCCAGGGCCACTGAGGTCCCCGCACAGAGGGCACAGATAAGCAATGGGATTGTTACTTGTAATTATTTCTAACAGTAGTAATAAAAAAAAATTGCATGGAGCTCAGAAACACGCCTGCTCTGGGGTGTGGAACAATAACTAATGTTTATAGAGTGCCTCACAGCATGAAAATCACATCACACGTATTTTTCTCATTTGATTCTCACAACAATGCAGTCATGCAGGTAAAGCAGAGCTCTTTGCCCTTGTTTCCGAATGAGGGATTTCCAGTTCACAGAGGGAAAGGGGCTGCCCCAGGGCAGGAGCCAGGCAGGTGGGGGAGCAGGAACTAGAACCCAAGTCTGGTGATTCTAGACCCTTCCTTCCCCTTCCCCTTTCCAGGTCTCACACTGAAGACCCCGGACCCAGGAAATAACGAACCCTGGGAAGGCAGGGTATCAAAGGACTCTGGGGGCCTGGATCGGCTCCCAGATGTGCCACTTAGCAGTGTGGTGGCCTCGATTACTTCCTTGGTAGAAGGGGGTAATACAAACAGTGCCCCCCTCCTAGTATCTGGGGTGCATTAGGAGAGAGAACAGATTCAGAGGGCTGAGCAAAGCCCCAAACACAGAGTGGTGCACAGTTAACCTCAGCAATTGGGACTTCCTGTGCCCAAGATTAAAAGAAAGGGGGATTTTTCCTCTGGCCTGCCTGCCACTCTAGAGACCAAGAGCTGGACATAGTGAACCCCTGGTTCTCCCACAATTTGAGGGGCCCATGAAGTCATGTCCACGACCTATCTCATTTCCTCCTGGAGTCCCCTCCCCGTGGGCTTCCAAGCCAATGGCTGGCGTCACCAGGCAGTCAGAGGACATCACAAGGGGGATCTGGGAAACTAAGAAGCTTCTGTGTGACCTTGGGCTAAGAGCTGACCTGAGTCCCAGCAGGCCTGGGATGGAAGATTTGCTTCTCACCAAAGCCACAACTTGAACCTGGGATCTGGATCCCGAATGATCTGAAACCCGACTCTGCCTCAGTTTCCTCAGCTGTAAAGTGGGCATATAACAGCCCTAGCGGGGGCTGGACATGGTTATCTGGTCAAGAGTTCCCCTCTCTTTCTTCACTGTGGAGGCCAAATAAGACCCAGGATGGCAGACCGCGGGCCGAGCTACCTAAAAACATGGCTTCTCTTCTCTTGTGAACATCCTGGGGTTGGGCTCCCTGGATGGGTCCTGCTCAGGACTGCAGGGAGGGCGTGATGGTCACAGGAGCATGGGGGCCCCGCACACTTCTGCAGGGCACCGCAGATGCCTCCACCACCCAGGACGTACCCACCCACCTGACGCAATGGACCCTCAGACACTGCCCAGTCTCCCTGGATGACTGCCCGAGTGCCCGGCTCTCCTCCAGGGTCCCCTTGACCTCCACCAGAGCTGCACTCACCCCTGTGGCAGGCGAGCTAGTCGGGTGATGCATTCCGAGGCTGCGAGGTCTCCACCGTTAAGTGGTGTAATTTAGCCTGGGTTCTGTGTTTTGATTTTGCCCAGCTGCGTCTGTGTGCATTTAGATTAATCCTGTTAGCTAGCAGGAGCCAGGCTACCTGCTGTTTATCAAGAGGGCCTTTGAGCTGCAATTCCTGTTTGATGTGCAGCCACCTTCCCTGAGCAGAGAAGCCTCTCTCTCTTTCTCCTGCAGGAGCTGGAGAGGCTGAGAGGCCCACTGAAAGAGCCCTGGAGCCACCTTCAGCCTCACCTGGCCTTGCCCAGGGCCACCACCAGCCCACACTGCCTCTTCTGTCCTCGGCAACAACCCAGGGACCTACTTTACCGCCAGGCCTTTGATCTGCTGCACCTGGAATCTAGAAGGCTACAGGATCGCAGCTGTGGCTGCTCTAAAGCCAGCAGGGGGCGGGGTGCTCTAAGCAAGGTCTGTTTATCCTCCCTGACTCTCAGTTTTCTCACCTGTAAGATGTCCAGCCCACTTATGCAGAAGCACATCCTGGAGGTGAAATGAGAGCGCACGCTGACAGCACTTGGCCAGGGGTCAGCCCCACTGTGCCACCGGGTGCAAGGCAGGAGTGCGGTATAGCGGGCATCTCGGGCAGGGGGCAGTTCTTCCTCTGGTGAGTCACCAAAACATGTGGCCTCTTTGTTTCTTCATCTGTAAAATGGGTGCAGTACAACCTGCCCCATCTACTCACAGGGTTGAGGTGAAGCCCCACTGAGACCCACTTTCACCCGTCTTTCAAACTCTTACCAGGTACTTTCAACTTCAACACAGCATCTAATTTCATACTGGGCAACCCAGTGAGGGAGAAATTGCCACCCCAGGCTATTGATAAGGAGTCTGAGGTTAGAGAGGTCCACTGCCTCCAGACTTGTACCCTATCATCTGTGCTCCACCCGTGGGGACACTGGCTGGGTCAAGTTCTGTCCCTCCACACAAGGGCACACCAGTGGTGTGATGGTCTTCATATGGAGGTAGACAGGCAGGGGCTGCAGGTGGGCCCAACTGCCCCCATCCCAAAAGGGACCCATGGCTCTTGCCGGGGGTCAGCCTTCCCCTCTCGCTACTCCCCAGGGGGCTCCAAGCTGTACCTCTTCCCCTGGGAAGCTATTCCTCCAGGGAAATTCCCCCCGAGCAGGACTGCCTACCCTCTGGGTCTCCACCCCTGTCTGCATCTCTACCTGTACCACACCCTCCACACTCAGATTTCTTCTATGGGCTTATTTCTCTCTTTTTTTTTAACAGCTTTATTGAGATACAACTCACATATCATATAATTAACCCACTTCAAGTGTATGAGTCAATGGTTTTTAGTATATTCACAAACATGTGCAAGCACCACCATTTATTTCAGAACATTTTCATCACCTCACAAGAAGCCTCCTCCTTTCCAGCCACCCCGTCTCTGTTCCTCCAGCTCCAGCAAGTCCCAAAGTGACCCCTAAGCTCCTTTCGGTCTCCACAGATCTGCTTATTCTGGACTTCCATAGGCACAGAAGCATTTAATACATGGACTTTTATAACTGACTTCTTTCACTTAGCCTAATGTTCTTGAGGCTTCAGTACCTCATTCCTGTCTGTAGCTGAATCTTATTGAACGGGTAACCACCTTTCGGTTATCCATTCATCAGCCAATGAGTAGTTGGGTCGTTTCTACCTTTGGGCTCTAGCGATCATCAAGCTGCTATAAATATTGCTGCAGAAGTTTTTGTGTGGCCAGACCTTTTCAAGTCTCTTGAGTATATTTCTAAGAGTAGAATTGCTGGGTCATATGGGAACTCCATGGGTAAACATCTGGAGAGCTGCCAGATGTTTTCCAAAGTGGGTGCACCATTTTACCTTCCCACCGACCATGTAGGAGGTTCTGGTTTCTCCACATCCTTGGTGACACTTGTTATTGTCTGTGCTTTGGTCACCATCCTACTGGATGTGAACTAGTATCTCACTGTGGTTTGGGTTTTCATTTCCCTGATGACTAATAATGTCGAACATCTTTCCATTTGCCCAGGCACCGTGTGTGTATATCTCTTGGAAAAATATATATTCAGATACTTTGCCCATTTTTGAATTGGGTTGTGTCTTGCCAATGGGTTTCAGTCCCGAGCAAATTCACGATGGATTCAGTGTGACCAAAGAAATGACAGTAGAACGTTCTTGGGGTGAAAGGGTTATATCCAACTTTATTTCCATGGTGGCAGGTCAATCACTAAAATCCCATCCACTCAGAGCCAGTCTGCAGGCAGCAAGCTGGTCTCTGCCTCTGGGCCTCTCTGCCTGCACAGCCTGTCCTCTGTGCTGCCACCACTCCAGCCTTTGCTCTGCTTTCCTGCAGTCTTGCAGCTGTGCCACCATGTCGCACCCAGAGCACTGGGCGGAGCTCTTTGTAAAGAGTCAACAGCCATGTTTTGCCCACAGGTGTGCAGTGAGCTAGTCAGCCAGGGTCAGGTGAGAATCCCGGCCACAGGAACTCTCATTTTATCCACAGTTGTCTTTTTATTATTGAGTTGTAAACTGTTCTTTGTATATACAGGCCCCTCCATCTCAGATCTGAACCCCTAACTGGGCCTCGCCTTATGGCCCAGGGGGAAGGCTGACTTGGGTTCAGATCCCCACTCAGACACCAGATAGTAGAGAATTCATTAAAGTCATTTATAAAGTAGAGGAATAATACGTGCACCCTCACTGTGTTTAGGGGTGCTAGGTATGGGGCTGAGAGCCTTTCCCACTGAGAGGTAAAGAACTGTTATTATATCTGTCCTGCAGGGGAGGCAACTGGTACAGGGAACTTGCTAGAGATGATGCAGTTAGCCAGCGGCAGAGCTGGGAGTGACCCCACGTGGGTGGCGTCTAGAGCTAAGAGCCACAATGGTGTATTGCCGTCCCAGGTAAATTAACACAATCAATGTGTGTTACGTGAATGAATGAATGCCTTCACCGATGTGGACCTTACTGCCTCACAAAGCAGTCTGCCCTACTGTTGGACGCTTCTAGGTACTGCAAAATTCTCTTTCGTGAAGCAAAACTTGCCACCTGCCCCTCATCACAACTCCGTCCCACTGGCCCTGCTTCTGCCTGCTAGCAGGTACCTGATGCCCTCGGGCTTGGGTCACTGCTGCCAACTCCAGCCCTGGTACACAGGAGGTCCCCTCCCTCCCCAGCTCACACTCAGGCACAAGTCCCAGCCCTGCCCACTGGACCCCAGGGCTGAGTCTGGGGAGCGACTGCCCCCCACTGGTCCCCCCAGCCCTCCGCAGGGGTCAGGGGCTGAGGCTCCGCAGGGAGTAGAGGCCCTTGCAAACAGTGATGCGGAGATCATGGGCATTAGATCTGTCACCCCCGTCAGCTGCTGGGTCAGCTTGTGCAGGAGCTAGGTGAGAGCCAGAGGACGGGAGGGGGTGCACACAGGGAGCCCCTCATTCCAGCAATCAGAGCAATCCCACGCTTGGTTAGCTCTGCTAGTGATATCGCTCCGGGGCTGAACCCGAGGCCCTGAGGCTGCCCTGACTAGAGGCCATGAGACCCAATCTCTGGCTGTGAGGCCTGGCCCGCACCTGCGATTCAGCGGAGGCTGGTGGGGGACTTCCCTGTCTGCCCCCGACCCCGTCCTGGGGAGCCCATTAGCCTGTCATGCAGTCAGAAAGCGCCTGAGTCCACCACTGCCCCTCCAGGACATGGTGGGAGCACCTTCTCTGTCTCTGGGAAGCACCCTGCCTGGGCCCCTTCACCACTGCAGGGGTCCCAGGCGGGTGCCCCATTCTGCTACCCTCAAGAACTCAGGCCTGGTGGGACAGGCTGGGCTGCTCCCTCCTGCCTCTGGGACAGAGACCCCCAACAGTGCAGGGCCGGACCCCCAGCTGTGCTCTGGCTGCAGGGGAGCTCCTGGACCACCAGTTCCAATAGCTGCAAGGCAGTATCACAGTGGAGAGCCTGCTCTGGGGTCAGGCTGATGGGAGCCTGACTCCTGCCTCTGCAAGTGATTTCACTGCCATGGCCTCAACGTGCATTTCTGCAAAATGGGACAGTGGTGCAAACCTTGCCCAGTTGTGAGGTTTAAAGGAGTCATTCACACCAGTCCCAAAAGTTAAGTACTCTATGACTCCATGTATTTGACATTCTTGAAATAAGAGTGATGGAAATGAAGAAGCGATGGGTGGTTGACAGGGGTCCAGAAAGAGAGAGGAAGGGGGAGGTGAGGATGGGTAGAAAAGGACAATAGAAAAGACCCCTGTGGGATGGGAATGTATCAATGTCTGTATCCAGGTGTGACACTGTACTAGGCCTTGTGAGAACAGGGGGTGCCCGGGCTCTCTCTCCATGATCTCTTACAACTGCATACGGATCTACTGTTGTCTTCAAAACAATGTCTGATGTATAAAGACAAGAGTTATTTTCTGTCTGGTGAAGAGTAAGCATCTGTGACATTATCTGTTCTCGCTCCCCATGCCCCGTGGTACCTCTATGAACCAGTGTGGCCTGGGAATTGGCATCATATAAAACTGCCACCACAAGTGGCAGGGAGGGGGATAAGGAGGGCCTGGTTGTGTGTTTAGCATCCTTTTTTTCTGTGCTTCCATGGGTGTTTAATAAGTGAGGGAGGGAGGGGGCGAACAAGTGGCCATTACAGCCCCTGAACTACTGACCCCTCAGGAAATAAAATGGGCTGAAAGCAAGAGACACTTGGGATAGATACAGGTCCAACTGTGCAGCCTCTAGACGGGCCATCCCAGGTCCCCGCCTGGCCTCGTCCACCCCAAGCTGCTCTGTGGGGTACGAGGGGGCAGGTGGGCAGCCTGCGTGTCTGTGAGGACAGCAGCGTGACACACTTGAATCTGTGCAAGAGTAAATGACACGGGACAGAGGGAGCCCCAGCTTCTCCCAATGGCATGGGGAAAATGGAAACCCAGCATCTTCAATTTAAGGTTTAGTTAGATAATGCCTATTGGTGCCAGAAGAGTGCAGAGTGGATATTAAATCCTGCAGGATTTGGAATCAGAGCATCCGCGCGGAATCCATAAGTAGAGGGAAGCCGCCAGGAGGAGCTGGCCGCTGTCCTCAGCTAACAGGAATCCTCCGGGAAGGAGCTACCAGCACAGGCCTGGGTCCTAGAGCCCCCACCAGCCCCTCCAGGAAGGCAAGAGGGGTTGCTGATCGCTGGAATTCTAGGAGCTGGAACTGCTTTCCTTACCGGCAGCCTGAGCAAATTCTTGCCATCATACAGACGGGAAGGTCAGGGCCCAAACGCACCCCAGATCCTCAAGTCAGAAAAGGAGCTCATGCTCCATCTTCTTCCCCCACTGGTCAGCTCCTACACTGCCTTCACAATGGCTCAGCGGCCCTTCCCCAGGAAGCTCCTGGACTACTCACTTGCATTGGCCAGGGCCCAAGGGCCCAGGCTTGGGCCTTGCACTCACCGCTGCTTATCTTCACCAAGGACTTGCCTGGCTTCCTCCCAGGCTCTCTGAAGGTGTCCCCCGACCCCATCTCCTGCACCCTCACTCTCAGGCCACAGGGAGACCCAATAAACATGGGCTGCACAGGTGGGGTTTTCACATTAAATTTGTATTGATTCTTGAGCAGCTGATGCATTTTGTGTGTGAAATGCATTCACAGGATTCCAGGCTCAAGAGGTAGAAAATGGTCCAGGTGAAAGTCTCCCTCTGCCCTGCCTTGCAGCTGGCCCAGCTCCTCCCTGGGTAGCCAGTCTCCTGTGTAAACAAACGTGTGTGTGGTTCCCCCTTTCTTAATGCAACAGCAGAATATGCACCGCATTATTCTTCCTTCCCTCACAGCCTTTCTTGGAGACTGTTTCTTGTCACTGCACAGAGGATGTCATCGTGTTCCCAGACATCTTGGAGCCAGGCCTGTGACTTTGGGACAGGGAGCCCCTGGGGCAGGGGGCTGCGAGGACTCCTGGGTCGCCCTTTTCCCTCAGATGGGTGTGTGGTTGATTGGGCAGCTTGAGATGTCTCCTGTGGCTGACCTGGGCCAGCAGGCTTGGGAGTGTGGACCCAAGGCCTCAAAGCCTTGGGCAGAGCCTACAGGATGGCAGTAGGGACCATCAGTGCCTTCCCTGGGGCCGGGATGACATCTCTGGCAGGCCCAGCACAGAGGCTCGGGCTCAGTGGGGAAGGAGGATATAGAAGCTTATTAGCTTAAGCAGGATGAAATGTGTAAATTAATTACCCCGGCCACCCATGCATGTAGCAGCCGGCCCTGCACGCTGGGAGGAGAAACATTAGCCTCCATCCTTCTTGCAGCTTGGCAAACCTGTGGCTGCACGTCCATTTGGGAAAGGAGGGACCCAGGCTCAACCTGTCCTCAGGAACAAGAGCCGGGAGGTCCTGAGGGCTGGGAAGGTCCTCCCCTGGAACAGCAAGGCTGGATTCTGCAACCCGCAGCAGCAGAGGTGGGGGCCAGAAGAGAATGGGCCAAGGGAGGAAAAGGGCCTGCCCTCAGTCCCGCCCCCACCCCTTTCGCTGAGCCCCCACTCATCCAGGGATACGAGGCACAGGCCCTATGGGACGCTTTATTTGCTTCCTTTCATTTGATCCTGACAAAAACCCCAGTGGACTCCATCATTAGCCCCACTTCAAAGATGAGAAAACTGAGGACCAAGAAGACTGAGACACTTGTTCTTTGGGCCCAGCTGCTGACTCTCAGAGTTGGGATTCGGGCCCAGGACAGCACACTACCTCCCACCAGGGCAACCAGGCAAGGAGCCATCTCTGGGATCCCATCACCCAAATGAGCTTTCCGGGCTTCCACACACATAGCAGAAGCCCCTCTCTGCAGCCCGGCCAGCAGAGCTTCAGTCTGTCCCCCACTGCAGCTGGGGCCTGCTCTGCCAGCCACCTCCCCTGCCCACGGGCCCAAACAGCCACGTCCTGTCCGTGTCTCCATGTCTTCACTGGTTCCTCCGCCTCGGATGCTACCAGCAGCTCCGCGTGCCTCGGCCGACCCATCGGCCCATCTCCAGCCACCATCCTTGTCCACCTGGACCTCAGCTCTAGCTTCACCCCAATCCATTCCAGTGCCCTCTGCCCCAGGCACCCATCTGCTCACTCACCCTCCCGCAGAGGCAGCTGCTGCACTCACAGGAAACCCGGCTCCTTATGAGCACCCTGTGATCAGGCCCTGCCTGCCAGGCTGCCCCCAGACCTCCCCTCCTCCCTGCCCTGCAGCCAGATGGCTCTGCCCTCCTCCCCAAGGCAGAGCCCGCCCTCCAAGGCAGCTCCCTCTACATGGCTCCCCTCCCCCAATGGCAACATGGCCGTGCCCTCCTCAGGGGAGGGCTCCCTCCCCAGGCCCCTTCCCCTGCCCTGTGGGCTGTGCTCTGCTGGGCGCTTTCACCATCCACATCGGCCCCCGGGGTCATTGGCGACTCTATCCTCCACTTCCCCTTCTAGCTGCAAGTTCCACGGAGAGCAGCAACACGCGCCTTCCGTATCCTCCAGGCCCAGGCCACGGCGCACCATGAATATTTGGAAATGAACGCAGAAGCTCCCCTCGGGTCCTGCCCGCACACCAATCCAATCCTGTCTTGCCTGGGCCTGCATGATGGACCCATAAGGGCTTCAGGTCATCCAACCCAGATTCCCTCTCTTGGCAGGTGCCCGCCTAAGCCATCAAAGACCCACAACCTTAGGTCTCAAGGAATACTCCTGAGTCCTTTTCACTGACGGGCTCTCAAAGGCTATGCCCTCCACTGCCAGGTTGCCTTCTGAAGTGCCAATCAGTAATGGCGTTTGCAGTCCATCGGGGGTCTTACCATGATGATGGAGTCACCCTCTGAGAAATGTACTTTGCTCCCCAAGGCCAGCTTCGAGGCCGGTGGGGAAACAAGCTATCAGTCTACTTGGGATTAATTTCTTAATAATTCTGAGCTAGCCAGAGCCCTCCCCTTCCTCCCTCAGCTGGCTTCCAAACTCTCTGGAGGGTCTCAGGGACCAGGGCACCACTCTTGTTCCATGGGGAGGGTCCCCACCACTACCCCTTGCCGGTGGGTCCTGGCCTCCACTCCCTCCCTATCTTTGCCTCTTCTCAGCCTCAGCCTCGGCAAGGAGATGAATTAGGAACCGGGAGTTGACACATCCACCCAGCAATTGGCGTTTATCTCTCTTGTTTATGTGGCTGAACAACAGTTCATTTTCCAACTTACTAGCCAATACTCAGAAAGATAAAACTGGCAGCGTCCCTCCTGCGAGGGGATTTGAGTTTGATGGGAAAAGTTGGCCCGGGCAGTTGCTGGGCCCACCCCTCTGCCTGTAAGCGCCCGCCCTCCCTGGATAATCATCCCCCATTGTTTGGATGGGGCCCGCATTTCTACCCCTCTGATCTCCGTGCATAGTCCATCAGGAGGAAGGTACAAATGGTCCCCATTTCGTGGGCTGGAAACCTGAGGATGACAAGCCCAGGGGCTCTGCTGCGGACGGCAGACTTCAAGGGCTCTGGCCTTCCATCTCACACTTCCCCTCGTGGTCGGCCCTCTACAGTCCCCTGACCTTCAGAGGCTGCAGAACTGAACCTGATGTGCCCACCCAGACCCTCCCTCAGCCTGCCCACCCGCTGGCAGAGAGAGCCCAAAGGGAGCAGTACCCACATGGAGGGCACCAGCCCCAGGTCCCACCCCAGCCTCCATGCCAGGTTGGGCTGGGTGTGGTTTCCTGCTCAGCTGGGGGCTGCTGTCATGTAATGACACATTCCACAGTCTAGGACAACGAGGTCTAGTTAGCTGATGCAGGAGGGGAGAAAAGGGATCCCCTGGTTGAAGAAGGGCTGTGGAGCCCAGTCCAGACTGCTGGACTAGGGGAGGTGGCTAAGGGCCCATTAACTGCGGTGAAATGCTGCCACCTGCTGGCCGAGCCTTAGAACTGCAGGAAGCCCGCGGCAGGTTCTGGGGCGGTGCAAGAGGGCAAACAGCCCAGCTGCGGAAGATAAAAAGGACTGGGGGCTGGAGAAAGCACGCTTGGTTGCAGGTCAACAATAATAATATCACCATGTTTCCATTACTGAGCACTT
Organism: Phataginus tricuspis; assembly: GCA_029783875.1. Lineage (NCBI taxonomy): Eukaryota > Metazoa > Chordata > Mammalia > Pholidota > Manidae > Phataginus > Phataginus tricuspis. The sequence goes on along the minus strand of JAQQAC010007117.1, from coordinate 12,069,656 downwards.
GCTATGCCAGGCACTTTGCACACATTGCTTCTGCTGTTTCCAGCAATCCTTAGGACGCTGTTACCCTCTTACGAGCTGGGTAGCTTGCCAAGGTCACACAGCTGGTGAGTGATACAGTCGGGATCCTCACCCAGGAAGCCTGGCTCCCAACTCCGTAGTCCAGACTCAGAAGCCCACATCTCAGCTCCCCACAAGCTGAGATGTCCCAGACACCCCTCCTGCTGTTCTCCCCACCTCTCTTGTTTCTTTGACCATCCGCCTCCTCCCTTCTTCCTCCAGATAACTGCTTCCTTCCCAGCCTCCGAGGCCAGGTGAACAAAACTCGGGCACTGCTGATATCAGGGAGTCCATATTGCAGTAGGTCCGAAGACCAGAGCAGAGCTTGGGCACTTCTGAGGCCCCGGCCTCCTCTTCTGACAGGTAAGCTTTCTCCCTGGGTAAGGGGCCCAAGGTGAGGAGCGGAAGTTGGGCTGGGTAAGGACACCTTGAGGGTTGGAGACCCCAATCCATCTGGCTCTCAACCCAGTCCTGAGCACAGAGCCCCAGCTGGGGCCATGATCACTTTTCCAGTCTCTGGCTGTAGTCCTTGCTGGACAGACTATCAGAGCTTGGAAAACTCCTCAAGAATGAACGTGAGAAAACCCCTCATTTTGTAGATTGGAAGCCCAGGCTGAGGGAGGGCAGCTGCCTGCGCAGCTCACACCCCAAAAGTGATGGAGCCGGGACGAGAACCCCCGACCCTCCGACAAGGCCCCCTGCCGAGTCCCAGCTCTGCCTCCCCCCTCCTCCAGCCCAGACCCCAGTGGGCCCTCCCCCAGCTGCCAGCGTGCCCGCAGCATGCCCACAATCACCTAGAGCTCAGAGCCGGGCGAGGACAGGGCCCAGGGGAGCATGGGCCAGGGCCTGGCTGGGCCTGGGAGGGGTGAGAATGGAAACAAGGCCTTGCTTCCCTCCTTCGTCTCCCGTTCTGGGGAATGCCTCCCTTCCCCTCCTCTCCTTCCCCTGAGCAAGCTGGGGCCTCAGCTGTCCTGATGCTTCTGCTCATGCTGAGGTGGGAGGCATTCTCAAGAAGAGGGCTTTATAATCACAGCTCTTGAGGCAACGGAACTGCCAGGGACCGGTGAGGGGGAGCACAATGCTGGGGGAGGCCCCACCCAGGCCCCAGCAGGACTCAGGGCCTGTGCCCACCTTGCTGGCATCCACGTGGCAGGCGGCCACTCCTGGCAAGACCCCAGCCTAGGACAGGCCGGAGCCTGGCTGCCCCATGGCTCTCAGCCCCGGGGAATTCAGCTAGATCTGGGTCCCTGTCTTTTCCCCCTCCTGTGGAGCTAGCAGGCTTGGGGAGGGGCCCCAAGGTGGGGCCAGGGCCTCGCTCAGAGAATCTGGGCATCCCTGGGGTCCAGGAGAGTAACTCTCCTCACCATCACAGCCACAGGGACTGCAGGTCCCAAGGAAGGTCAGGGAGGCTGTGGGGCACCGGGTGCCCTCTGGGGTGGGCCTGTGGGCTAGGGTGGGACACTCCTCAGCGGGCACTGCTCCTGGACCCCATCTGGCCGGTGGCAGTCCCTCCTTCCTGACAGCGCCTGGGGGTCCTCCCTGGAACCACTGGACCCCACGCCTTCCTTTCCCTTCTGACCCTCCTTCCCTTCTGTCTTCTTCTTCTGGTGCATTTCTCCCTTCCCTGTTCTGATTCCGGGGGAGCCCCCTTCTGGGGAGCCCGGCCACTGGTCCAGCTGGGTGGGGAGAGGGAGGAGGGAAGGGTGTTGCCCCTCCGCGATGGACTAGCAGCGAGCTCCTTCTGGTACTTTTGCTAGTTGGGGGGTGGGGAGGGGACAGGGCTGCTCCCCTGGTGTCATTTGGTGCCTGGTGGGGAGCAGAATAAGGGAGGATGGTGAGACTGGGCAGGCCTGGGGGATCCCGGCCACATCAGGGACAAGGGGTGGTTTTCTTGCAGCACCTTTTCTTCTCTACCAAGTCACGTCTCCACCTGTCTTGCTGCCTCTTCCAGGATGCCTTCCCTGCCAGCCCCTCCGGCCTTCTCTGGGCTCCCAGTGACCGGAAGGCTTCACCTCCTTCCTCCATGCCCAAGCCCAGGACGGCACTGCCTTCAGGAGCCTGGCTCTCCTGCCAGGCCTTCGCTGTGGGGTCCCTTGCCCAGGAAGCCCACTCTACTACTGGAAAAGCTCTCGGGTTTGAAGGCTCCGGCCAGCCTCCACCCCAGCCTGCACAGAGCCCCTTCCGGATCCTGCTCCCCTCCAGGGACGGGTAGGCTGGCCAGGGGCTCTAGGCACCCAGAGCCCTCCCCTTCCCCACCCGCCCCCTTTCTGTTCAGTTAGCCCAGTCCCCACGCTGAGCCCCAAGGCTGCAGAAAGGGCCGGGGAGGTGGGGAGGCCCGAGGGGGCCCTGTGTCTCCTGCAGGGAAGTGGGCAGAGGCACACACACTCATCAGAGGCGCAGCAAGTGTGTTCAGGAGAATGGCAGCCGGTCCCCCAGGTGACCCCGAGGGAAACACTTGTTCGACATGAAACCAGAGGGTGATCAAAGTTTTATTTGGTGAGGAAAGCCAAAGCTGCGCGCCTCCCTCCCTCCCTCCCGCCCCGGCAAGCCGGCTGCCTCCCCAGAGCCCTGTAGGCCCTGGGGAGCGGGGCCGCGGGAGGAGGGCGGACCCACCTTGCTGTGACTGGTTTGGTCTGGACCCCCCGGCAACATGCGACGTGGAAGGCAGGCAGAGGGGAGAGGAAGCCTGGGTCACGGGGGCAGCGGATGAGGCTGGGCCTCTGTAAGGTACCCTTGGAAGTGGTCCCAGCAGACACCAGCCCAGCCATGCTTTCTCCAGCCTGCTCACGTCCTATAGCCCAGGGGACACAACATCACAGACCTAATGAAACTCTACAGGTACATGACGGTTCCCTGCGGGCAGCTGGGCCGGTGGCGACTGTCATGTAGTATGTTGAGGGAGTCGCTTATCTCAGCAGCAAGAAGAGAGGTTTCTTGGCCAAGACCATCCAATAGCCTAAGTGTCCTCGGGGACCTCGGACTCAGGGTAGGTGTGAGACCCAAGGTGAGTCACGATGATGCGGAGACACGGAGAGCTGCCCCTCGGGGGCGGTCAGGGGCTGCAGGCTCTGCCAGCCTGGGCACTGGTAGGTAGGACCAGGGCAGAGCCCATAAAGCCAGTCTCCTCCTGCCAGGGCCAGGCTGCCGGGAAGAGGGCGGGCCCGTGTGGATGCCCGAAGGGCAGCTGTCTCAGCCACGCACCTACTGACCCCTCATGGGGGAGGCCCATGGGGAAGTGGCCAACAGGCCTGAGACGGCGGTGGGGGGGGTTCCGGAGAGGCAGGCTGGTACCATGCGGGCCCACCACCAGCCCCAGCAATCCCACCCAGGAAGAGGAGGGAGGGGAGAGAAGCCCCCCTATCTCCCACCCCCGCCGCGGCTGGCCTCGGAGCGCGGGGAAGGTGGCGCCCGTCGGAAGTCACAAGGAAGGAGAGGGGCCTGGCTGGAGTGTGGCTAACGCGGAGGAAGGGCAGGCCAGGACGCAGGGCTGGGCTCCGCCCACCCCACGGGAAGCGCAGAGGGAACAGCAGGCTCAGCTGGGGAGCGTGGGGACGGTGGGGCCTGGGTCCCGCAGTCTGCGCTCAGGGGGCCTCGTTGGATCCGACCCCATTGCCTTTGTTGACGTAGAATGGCCGGTAGTGAGACTGCAGAGGAGACAAGACTGGTTAGGAGGGCAGACAGCTGCTGTGCCTACGAGCCAGACCCACCCCTTGCCTAGCCACCCTGAGAAGCAGCAGTGATCAGAGCCCAGCAATTCCAGGGCCTGGGGCGTAACCTGCCAGCTCTGCCCACCCTGCGACCAGGGGCAGCCCCCCCATCAGCCTCTGGGTTCATATCCCCTTAGACTTCATTCCCATCAGCTGGTTGGTGAGCTTGAACCTCAGGCCCTCGTCAAACTTTCTCTCTGGGGCCTGGAAGGGCTTTGCAGCACATGCATACAGTGCTTTGAGCTCTGCAGAAACACACAGCCCCGGACGAGTGCTTTACGCAGATGGACTCGTGAATTTGTACCCGCCAATCAAATGGGTTTATTATCATACCCATTTGATAGATGCACAAATCAAGGCCCAGAGAGGCTAAGCAACTTGCCCAAGGTCACCCAGCTGGTAAGGAGAGGTGCCGGGATTAGAGCCCCAGCAACCTGACTCTACCCGCACCCCCCACCCAAGTCTCCATATCACTTCTTGAGTCTCAAGGGCTTCCAGCGTTTGCCTCTGCTCTCTAAATAACTCTTCCTGGCAGAGGGGGTACAGGAATAACAAACAACCGCCCCAGCCCAACACAGACTGTAGCCCTTCTGCCTCACTCATCCCAGCCCTCGTGGGATTCAGGGAGGGTCTGTCAGGACAGAGCCTGCGACGACTTTCCCACCAGCTCTGAGCATTACATCCTGCAGCAGTTAAATGACACCAGCGCTCCCCTCTGCTCACCAGGGCCCTGAGAAACAGCCCTCCGGGCTGAAACAGTGTTGTAGCTGTTGCTTGTCCACACAAGCATCCTCAGGCCCTTAGAGGGTCTCTGGACGTGACTTTGTTCCTGAGCTGAGTCAGAGTCGGAGCCCACCTCACACCCCACTGGCCCCAGGAGAGGTGACACCAGGACTGTTCCCTGCCCTCGGCCTTGCCTGCCTGCCGACTTGAACTATAGTCTCCTTGCCTACATCTGGTCCAGAGCAAGACTGGCGAGCCCGTGGGATGCGGGGACTGAGTCCTTAGCTGAAGTTTAAACCACCTATGAAACAAGGGAAGAGATGGAGACCCAGGGAGGGGGAAGACATAGCCAGAGTCATAGCTACTCAGTGGCAGAGCAGAGCCTGGACCAGGTCTCCTGACCCTCCAGGGGCCAGCCTGGACCCCCAAGGAGTCAGCGAGGCAAAGTGAACAGACCTGGAAGTGGCCGATGCCTCTCTTTCAGGAAGGCTGGGGCTATGAAATGGATCACAGGCCTATGAGTGGCACCACCTTGCCAAAAGCCCAGAGTGGCGAGTGGGCAGGAGCAGAGCTCCACGGCCTCTGGGCAGGGCGCTCTCCCTGCTTCCCCCACCCGTCCCTGTCCCTCCCCCTCCTTGGTTCGGGGTCACAGCGCATGAGAGTTGGAAGGGCTATGATTTCAGCCTGGCCATCCAACTCCTGTTACAGAGGGGACGCCGGAGGCACGGGGAGGAGTGACTCACACGCAGTCACACACAGGTCGGTGAGAGACTGGGGCCGGACCCCAGCCATCCTCACTCCCAGGCTAGCCCTCTGTGCACATGGGCCTGGCCTCCATTCTCCCAGGACTGGGCACCTCCTGGGGACACCAGAACCCTGCCCTTCCAGGCATCTCAAGGTGACAGTGGGCCTTCTCTGCCGGGACCCAGGCTCTGGGAGGTGGCGGGGAGGGGAAGGACCAAGTCCAGGAACGGAAGCCTTCTCTCTCTCCCCACATCTGCTATTATTTGCAGTCTTGTTGTCCCAGTGCCCCTGGGCCCAGCTCCAAATTACATACACAGTCACTTAGCTCCCTTCACCAGCAAATTGAAGATTGCCTCCAATAAGCCAGCCCCAGCCGCTCTCTGTGGCCCAGCTCAGATCACCTCCCCACGCTCTGACCCCCAAATGCAAGGACAGCAAGGAGCTCGGGGCTCCAGCCCCTGTCCCAGCAGGGCCCCTGTTGCCACCCACATCCCAGGGCAGCTGGCTCCAGGGCATGGTGTGCGAAGGGCAGCCGCTGATGGCTGAGGTCTTGGGCCAGAATGAGGCATCAGGTCTTTAGAGTGTGAGGGGACCACCTCACCTCAGCACTGCACTGTAGAGATGAAGAAACACAATCCCAGAGAGGGTATCTACTAGCCCAGGACCTGACAGCCAGCAGGGGACTGGATCCCAAGGCCGGGCTTTCCTCTCATGCCACTCTTCATGCCCCTGGTTAAGGGTCATCAACTACTGAACCCTAAATGTATCTGTACCTAACTTTGCAGCCCCTGCCTCACCATGCTATCACCCCAATGCTGTCAGAGCTGGAGAACCGCCCCCAGGCACTTCAAACCCCCAGAGCTGTTGGGGACCAAGCCATCATTCAACACGCATAGGTGTCCAACTACCATTTGCCAAATGAAAAAACCACAGCTGCCCACTTTACACATTAGAAGACAGAGACCTAGAACGTGTGTGCTTACCCAGGCCCCAGCCTATCAGCTCTGGGTCTTACTGCCCCTGGCTACAGGCAGGAATTCAGGCCACTGCCTCCTCCTCCACCCCATGGCCACCTGCCCACAAGCCCCAGGCAGCCGAGGACCCGCTGCCCCTGGGGAGCCCCACTCAGTGCCCCTCGCTTACCAGCAAAGTCTGCTTGCCGGATTTCCAAGTCTGGGGCTGGGCCTTGGGGCTCTGGCTCCTCATGAGGGAGGGATAGCCTGCGGAAGCAAGAGGCTCCAGTCAAGGCCCTTGGGGCCGGAGCAACGCAGCTGCCATCTCCAGAGAGACCACCAAGCTCCATCCGGCCCACTGGCGGGCGCAGCCACCCCCGAGGAGGCATGCAGCAGCCGGGGAGCCGCAGTGGAAAGCCCTGGGGCGGCTGGCTGAAGGGAAGAGGCACCAAGGCAGACAGGAGGGGGACAGGCGGGCCGGGCAGCAGGGGAGCGTGGCCCCCAGATCCAGGTCAGGACCACCCCACTCTGAGGGGATGTCCGCCCGTCCACCCCGAAGGCTCATACCACTGACCCCTCCTCCCCTTCCCGCACCCCAGGAAAGCCGCTTCCCAAGCATGAACGGCCGGATTTCCGCCAGGAGGTGCTCATTCCAGTGCGGCCTGGACAGTGCCCCTCACTGACCGCTGTGTGGGGAATTCTCATTAACTCTCATCCCCTTTCTGTGAGCTCAGCAGTTTGCTCCAAGCCGCACGGCGAATAAGCAGCAGTCAAGATTTGAACCCAGGCTTGCTGGACGCCAAAACCCACTGTCGTGTTCCCCTCGCCGTTCTGCTGCCTCCTGCCTGTTCAGGAGCAGGAGGCCCCAGCCCACAGCCAGGCAGCACTTTCTGTGTGGCCGCCGTCCAGGGTTAAGGCAGCAAGCCCAAGAGGCCCAGCACACACGGGCACTGCCTGGGCCTGGGCCTGATTGCACCTGTCCAAGGCAGGCCTGCCCGGGCCCACCTCCTCCCCTGCCTCTCCCCTCAGCCCAGCAGGCTCTGTAAGGAACTCTGGTCCACGGAGCTGTGGAAGTGCTCCCGGTGTCAGCCACCTGCCTGCAGGGACAGGGTGCCTGGGAAGGAGCAGGCTGTGACCTGGATATGGAGGAGCTCCGGACATAAACATGACTTGTCCCTGACTGGGCAGCTGGGGCCCTGGCCTGGTCTGCTCTAGGGAGGATGAGCTGGCCAGACCCAGGAAGCACCTGCAGGCTTCCATGAGGCTGACCCTTCCTGGGGTTGGCCCTTAGCAAAGGGGCAGAGACAGAACAGAGAACCTGGGTCTCTCCCTGCATCCAGAAGTGGGGCAGCCTTGGAAAGAGAGGGCGCCAGGGGTCCTGTGTGTGAGATTGGGAGAGGGGGAATTCAGGGCTCCATTCTCAGTTCCCAGAAAGAAAATCCCATGCCAGCCATGAGAGAGGTGAGGACAGGGATGGGGTGGGAGGTAGTTGGGGACACGAGCCCTGCACAGGAGGCAGAAGTCCAGGGGGTGGGGGGACTAGGGATGGCGGCAGGGACATGCATCCTTCTTCCAAGGGCCTCTGGGGAGGAGGGACCAGGACACCCCAAAGGTGGCAGAGAGCGCCATCGGATGTCCCACCTGCCCTGCTGTGAGAAGGAAAAAGGGAGGGAGGGAAAAGGAGCAGGTACCAGGATTATTTTTAAACAGCCCACTGCGGTCCAGCGGTTTGGAAAACCTTGTGGTGGCCTGTCCCAAGGTGGTGAGCTGATAGGGGACTTTCCTAGTGCCTGCTGGGAGAGAGAGAGGCATTAACCGCATGGGGCTGGTCCCAGGAGGGGCAGGGGGAGTCACACCTCAGCACAGGGCACTGCCCACTCCCGGCAGCCCTGAGCGGGCTCTCTGCCTCCCTCCAGGGCTGCTGGAGCAGGTTCAGGGGCCTCAGTCCTCGCAGGGGGGCGGGGAGGGCTTCTGCTCGCCCACAGGGCAGCCCCTGGCCAGAGCCCCACCTCCCAGGCCATTGCCAGCTCGCTGGTCTGCGTGAAGGCGACACGCTGTTCACCCTCACTGTTTCTCCGGGGCTCAGCATATTTGAGGAGCTTTCCTAGGGCAGGGCCTTCGACAGGGGAGGCTCTGCAGGCTGATGGGAGAAACCGGGGAGTGCCCAATCACCCCCGGGGGTGGCCACCTTCCCTGACTCGTGGCTTTTGATCCGGGCTGGACCAGAGAGCAGGAGGACCTGCTGGAAGCCAGATAGGTCAAGGCAAGTCCCAGAGACTCCCCGGCCTGGCTTGGGAAGAGTACATCCCGGGGGCCCCTGCAGGTTGTGCCCCTCTGGTCATTTTCCTTTCTTCACCCTGCTGGTCATTCCAAGATCCCTGGGACCCAAGCCTGGAAGGGACATCTGGATAGGAAATCCACCTTCTGAGGCCACTGCTTGGAGAATCTGCCTGCCTTACTCAAGCCCTCTCTGCCCCGTCTCCCTGAGCCCACCCAACCTGCTTAGCCCTTCTTCCAGACCAGACGCCTTGGGTGCCAGAAGACAGGCTGCTCCCACCCCAGCCAGCCACGGCTGTCCTAGGGCCCTTCAGGAGAGATGTGCGGGCCCCTGGCCCTGCTGTAAGCTGGGTTTTGGCTCGGGCCTGCCCCTCAGGATGACCCCAACCCCAGGGGCAAGAGGTTGTGACCACGCAGCCTTGTCAGGGTTCTGGGAAGCAGAGTCAGACCCCGGGGGACCTCATCAGTCACCCTGTCCCACCTGTTCCAAAGGGGCTCAGCAAGACCCTGGCTCCGGGGAGGGGGGTGCGCCGGGGGGCACAGGAGGGGCCGGGGGGGTGCTGGGGGTGCTATGCGGACACAACGTTCCAGAGTCAGCTGAAGCCGGGGGTCTTGGATGAAGAAAGTTAAACTTTCTGCGGTAGGAAGACTCAGAGGTCAAGCCTGACAGAAGCGCCCTGGGGGTGTCCAGGAGTGCGGGGTGTAGGCAATGGCATGTCCCCACCCTGAGGACTGTCGTTGCAGCTCATCTCTAGGGACCGGTGTGTGGTGAAGCTGGCCCCAGGGAAACGCTGGTGTGGCGCAGCGCCAAAGACACGGGCGGAAGCAGGTCCCCGGCTCTCAGGCCAGAGCTCTGTCCCCGGCCAGCTGGGAGCTGGCGAGTGAGGGGCAGAGACCAGCGCTTGGTGGGTAACAGGACAGGCAAGGCAGGGCGGGCAGAGCTCACCTTTCAGGGAGAACGAGGAGCTGCCTTGGACCGCAGGCAGGTCATCAGAGTTCTGAATAGTGGAGGAGTACTCCCAGACCCGGGAGGTGTAGTTTCCTGGCAGGGCAGAGAAAGGGTGTCAGACCCCCCACAGCCCCGCCGTGTCCCAGCCAGGATAGATCTGTGCCCCTCTCCTGCCCACACAGCCCCCGTGGGCCCTGCCCATCCTCTACCTTTGGTGCCATAGAGATTGTTGAAGTTCTTCTGGTTGGTCTCCTTGGAGAGGCGGCCTGGGGACCCCGGCTGGTACGAGGTCCTGGCCCCACCTGCAAAGCAGACGAGGAGAGGCCCTCACCGCAGGAAGGGGTCGCTGGCTGCTCTCAGGGCCTGTGGCCTCTGAGCCGAAGACTGTCGGGCAGAACTCCTAGCCCCCAACAGCCCCCACTGCCTGTCAGGCCCAGAATCTACCCCAAGACAGCTCCTTTGGGTCTGGGATAAAGCAATCACTTAACTTACCATCCAAATCCTGACACTTTTGAGAGGGAGAGGGGTGCTATTAATAGTAATGCCAAGAGCATCAGGTGTAAACTTGGAAGGTCCTGGACAGACTAAGACACAAGGTTACCCTGCTTGGGGTGCTTTGCGGACCACTAGAGGCTAGAAAAGCCAACACTTCCCTCCTGGGCCAGTCCCTGCATGACTGAGACCCCAGAGGCTAGGAACCTCGGTGCCTCTGAGGAAGGAGGGCCATGCCAACTCTGGGAGGAGCCCTTTGGCCCTTGGCCAAGTGTGGGTTTGCCACCTGGAGGCGCCCACTACCCTGGGGCCCAGGGTCCTCTCCCAGGTGACCCCTCCAACCACCCCCCAACCAGGGGAGCCCTACACAAGGGTGCTCACTGCTGCCCCCACATCAGGAGTGCACAACAGGGTGGCAAGGATGGCAGAGTGGGGCCACGTACCCACTTTGCAGACAGGGAACACTCCCCATGTGTGTCAGGGTCCTTCTAACAGCTCCCTGCTCCCACCTCACTGGCAGCCCTCCCGGTTTGGTCCCGGGCCCAGCACCTTGTGGTCCTCCCTTTACACCTTTGTGCGTGGGTTCCCCTGGTCCCACTGCCCTCCGCCCAGCACAGCCATGGCACAGGGCCCCTCTCACGGGGAGCTGGGAAACCCACCTCCCCAGGAAGTCCCGCTGCCTGAGCGACTCCCCGAGCTCCCAGCCCCGGGCCGGTCTCCCCGCAGACCCCCGACTCCTCCCTAGCCTCTCCTGATCCTGGGAGCCCCCCAAGGTTAGATTTCCTCCTCGGCCTGTCCCCTGTTGCAGGGGCAGGGACACCGGATGAACCTGTTTCCTCCACCTACAAACGTCACAGCCTGACTCAGTTACAGCTGGAAGCTCTCCTCACATTGAGTCCAGCTCCTCTCTTCTGAGACGGGGCTACTGAGGGGCAGGGACCCGCCCTCGGTCACCAGGCCCTGGCCCTTGGGGTGACATCTAGGCAGGTCTGTGCTCTTCCCCCCACGGCTCCTGTCCCCCTCCTCATGCCCCCAGTATTCTGCAGAGCAGGGGAGTCAAGCAGGCGCCAGTGGGGCACTCGGTGCCACATCGGGGTCTCTTCCTCAAGGGACTGGGCTGGGGCAGCGGAGGTCCCTCGGTGCTGAGTTCGTCTCTCCGAACCCCCTGGGCCCTCCCCTTGCATGCACATCCGCCTGTGTGACTCAGCGCTCAGCGCCTCGAAGCCCCCTCCCCAGCCTCTGTGCCCTCTGCCGGTGCCTTTCCCCCTCCCCCACCCCCAGGTGGGTGCCCAGACCTCCATGCGGGCACACCCACCCTTAGGTAGCGGGCCTTGCTGTGGCTTGTTGCTGGTACCAAAGAATGTGCCAGGCTACCCCAGGGCAAGGACAGGCATGCACTGGTCTGTACCCCACCCCACCAGGCTGTCACCAGCAGGCTGGGCTCTCCAGGGCGGGGAGAGGGAGGGCTGAGGTCAGGAGGCATGCAGGGGAGCACGGCAGCAGGGCCTGCGGTCAGTCTCCTGCCCTCGAGGGGCAGAGTGGCTCTGGGGGAGCCAGTCCTCCCAACAGGGCTGGGAAAACCTGAGCGGAAGCCCAACAGCCTGGGCCTGGTGGATGCGAGCTGGTAAAAGAAGCACCAGGAGATCCTCTAGGAGGAGAGGAAAGGGTGTGGGCAGAAGGGAAGCCTTGAGGGGCAGATGCTGCAGATAATTTTCTCTAAACCAGGACGATTCTCAGACAAGCTCTTGTTAATGGCTCCACCAGGACAGCAGGTGTTTGCAGGATTCTCCCAGACCTGGAAGAAGTCCTGGAAGGTCGCTCTGCCCTTGGGGAAACTAGCTGAGTCTCCCCACAGTCTGTGGCCCTCATCAGCAGGGCTCTCTCCCCTACCCTTGGGCGTCAGGTACATGGAGTATCTCTTCATGGTATCTGGCGCACTCCACTCGCTGCTGAAGCTGTTCGTGTAGTTGTTCATGAAGCGATGGTCACCGCCTGGGAAGGAGAGGTAGGGTCAGCAGATGGCAGGTGGGGAGGAGGTCTCTTGCAGGCCTCCCTGGGCTTGGCTGAGTCAGCCCACGGCCGTCTGTCCCAGGAGAGGCAACCTCAGAGAAGGTAACACCCTGTCCAGTGCCCCCTTGGCTGCCAAGCTCCTGGGGGCAGAGAGAGGGTCTACAGTGAGCCATCCACCCGCCCTTGGGCCCACCCTTGTAAGTAAAACCATGTGCTCAGCACACTGCTGTTTATAAGGTGCTACTAATACCCATTTCTTATTTGATGTGGACATACCCCCTTGGGCTAGTATGGAGAGCCCCACCTGACAGGTGGGGAATTGAGGCTCATGGGTAAGTGAAGTCACTCATCCAGTGTCACATGGCCAGTAAGGGCAGGGTTGGGGGTTTGGTCTCTTGTCTCCACTCCTTGGCTCTGTCCCAGCTACTAATGGTGGCCCAAACATTGGCCTCCGTAGCCAGGGATCCAGCCGGCTTGGTGGAGGCATGCAGAGGGCAGTGAGATGCTCAGGAGGGGCACGACTCCCCCCCACCCCCTGCCCACCAACTGATCCCAAACCCAAACAGACCTGTGGCTGCATGGTCACCTCCCCCGAGCTGTCCTCCACCCTATCCTTTCAGTTGCTACTCGCCCATCTCCTACTCCCTCCACCTTCCCCCTCCCTGTCCCCTGGCAGAGAGGATGAATGAGAGGCTCAGACCCTCCTCCTTCATCCCCACCACCTGTACCTACCTAGCAGGCACCTGGCACCCAGTAGGCCCTCCACGGCAAACACATATCCTAATGTTAGCCCAGCCCCCTTCCTCACTCCCCAAGCCCAGGCTGAAGGTGGTCTGTGCCTCTCAGCCCCCAGGCCTAGGAGGGTGGGAATGAGTCCCTGGTCTGGTGGGCAGGCTGGCATCGGGGAGAAGAGGGTGATCCCTCTGAGGTCGGACTTCCCAGCCACCTGCCCCTGCCTCCTATGGCCGGACACACTCCCGATAACAATGCAATGGCCACAAAACCCCAAGTCGGGGGCCCAGGGTGCCGGGCACAGGTGCAGGCTGCTGACCTCAGCAGCACCCATCCCGCTCCTGGAGGCCACCTCCCTGTGCACCTGGCACAATGCACAGGGCCACACCTGCACAGAGACCACAGCCAACACAATCGTGACCTAGAAATGGCACTGTACGTGGGCAAGCAGTAGGGGGGATCCCTGTGAGGCTCCCAGGCCCCCCCAGCCCAGTCAAGCCATCCACATAGGCCTTGCCGGACCTCGGCAGAGGAGGTACCCCAGGGACCATGGTCTTCACCCTCTCCACCCCTCTGCACAGCCATCAGCAGCTGCAGCATCTCAGATGAGAAGATCCAGGCGGCTGAGCAGCAGAGTGTGAAGCCCAGCTGCACCCCCTGCTTTGCTGTGTGCCCTTGGAGAAGCTCCCTCTCCGGGCCTCCACCTTCTCATCTGTGACATGCAGTCCATCCCACAGGGAAAGGAAGAGGTTGTGAGGAAAGAGCTCTCACAGAGTGAGCACACAGGGGGCACTCAGTCCCTGCGAGCCATCGCCGTGAGCGGCATCACCGCCATCACTAGGAAGAGGGTTTCCGGATCTGAGTGCTGCTTAAAGCCAAATGACTGTCCTGCTGCAAAGGGTCCTCGGGTGTGATTCAACGTCCCCTACGCTTCACAAGACACTGTGTGATGTCACCATGACCAAGATACACAGACGGCCCCCTAAAGCCCAGCTCTTCTGCACACTCTTATCTCCTTCGCATCCCCAAAGAATCACATTCCCCATCTGGAGACCAAAGATGGGGATTCCTTCCTTTGGGTGTTTGGGGCCAGAAGTCATTAGGCAGGATGTATCTGCAAGGCCTGTGTTGGGCCCGGGCTTTCAGGGAAAGTGCCCCAGCTTCAGGCCCTAAAGGGACTGGGCTGGGACCGGTGGGAAAGGACTTAATGAGGTAGTTTCTCATATTGAGAGGCTTTCTGTGAGATGACTCAGTTGGCCTTGGCAGAGGATGGCGTGACCCAGAAGACAAGCTGGCTTCAAAGGAATAGGTGAGTCACCGAGACACACATGTCCTATGCCCAGCCCAGCCCACCAGGCCAGGTCCAGCCTCTGGGCTCAACAACACCTAGCACAGCCATGGCGACAGGCAAGTTCTCTCTCCAACCACAGAGCAGTTCTAAGTCACGTCTACTGGAGTCTGCAAAGACACCAGTTTGGAGTCTGGCCCTTAGCAAGCGTCAGCGCCCAACTACTGGACTGGGTCCCACAGTCAGATGTTGATCTAAATGAAACCAATCCCTGAGCTTGACGGATGACCACAGAGAAGAGGTCTTCCTGAAGCCCATGCCCAGATGCTCCCTGCCCTGAGGGCCCTTGTAATAGCTGCCTAACTTCGGCAGCAAGTTCAGTGCAGGTCTGTAATCCCTGAATCCTAGTCCCAGCATCTTAGGTAGGGTGGGTGACTGGGAACAATGAGGGGCCAGCTGGCTGGACACCAGCCTGCATCAGGCAGCAGGAACTGACCTGGGAAAAAAATGCCCATGGCCTAGGGGCCCGCCCACAAGAGGAGACCTACCATTCTCCATGTGGTTCCTCTCAATGAAGTTACGGCTCAGGTCCGCCTTGCACATCTTCTCAACGTGGCGCATGCACACATTGAGCAGATCATCCTTGAAGTTGCCGAGTGACTGCCCTAGGCCCTCCCCCTCCAGCAGAACATGATAGGTGGGCAGGGGTGGAGGGAGGGAGTAATTGCTCATCAGTGCACCAAATTCCTACCAAGAAAGGAAAGAAGCCATTAACTGCCTGGGTCTTTTGGAGCTACGGGGGGAGGAGGGGACCCTCCTCTGCAGGGGGCTCTTACGGTCCAGCTAGAAGTCTCAGTGCTAGGAGCCAGAGAAGCTGGGTTCTAAAAACAGCTCTGTCATTAACTAGCCCCACTTTTCCTCTCTGAACACTAGTTTCTCCTTTTTCTGTAAAATGAAAAGGTTTAACTAAAGTCCACTAGATGCTAACATCGCCAATGGCACTAGTGGTCAGATATGTGACTCCATGGTTCCTACCTCTAAACTGGATGCAATCTGCCTACCCCATGGGGGTTTATGGGGGTGGCCCAAGCTGTGATGTCTTCTTGAGCAAAAGCCCTAAAGAAAACACAAGGGACCGCTGGAGTGTTCTGAGTAAGTGATGGTGGTACCTCCACCTTTATGGGCCACTCTCAATCCTGCCTCCACACTCTGGCACTTCCGCCTTCCCTTCCCCTCACTGGAGAACTCCTCTCCCTTCTCACATCCTTGGGGTCTTCAGCACCCAGTTCCAATTCCACCTCATCCACAAGCCTGCCTTGGATTCCTCCAGCCTGCTTGCCCTTCTCAGAGCTTCAACAGGCACTTATCTCCTGAACCATATGCTTTATCAGTTAATTACATACTCTTCTATACTGTTCTCTAACTGTACATGTCTTATCTTCCCAGCTGGACTGTAGCTCCTTAGGGGCAAAAACCATGTCTTGTGCTTCTCTACTCTCCACAGCACCTAGTAGAGTGCTGACCGTGCAATAGTACCCAAATGCTCTAGCAGACAGAAAGATGGATGGATGGACAAACAAACAGGCAAGATCAAGGATAACAAATATGCATCACTTCCATGCCACTCCTCCATATCCCAAAGCAGACATCACTAATCAATCACAGAATAGAACTCTTTCCTACTGAGCCCGCAGCACTGTTAGTACATGTCAACTGAAGTTTGGCATAAGGTGATAGTTTCCTGCCACCTTTAGAGTAAGGTGGGGAAACGGTTTGGATGGAAAAACTAGACAGATGGAGTGGAACTTGGATGGATGGATGGAAGAATAGACAGATGATGAATGGTGTATGGGTAAATGGATGGACACTGGGTGTTGGATGAGGGTCTGGAAAAGTGGGTGAAAGGACTGAGGGACTGCCCGGTGGAGGAGTAAAAGGACTGAGGGACTGCCTGGTGGAGGAGTGAAAGGACTGAGGGAC
>JAQQAC010007117.1:11988241-12053734 GCA_029783875.1 Phataginus tricuspis | reverse complement strand
GACTGCCTGGTGGAGTGAAAGGACTGAGGGACTGCCTGGTGGAGGAGCTGCATGTTACCTGCAGAAACAGCACTGAGTCACTGATGCTGTGCATCTGCTCCCTGGTCTGTTTGTCCTCTTGGAGCACCTTGGCCCTCTCGTCCAGAGCATCCACGATCACCTTCACTTGGTCTACAGCATCCTGCTCCCGCTGCTCCAGCGCAGCCCTCACTTCCTCCTTCTGCTTCTCCAGATCCCTCACCAGGTCCCGGAAGTTCTGCTCCAGGATAGCCTTCTCATTGGTGGTGAAGCTCTAGGTCCAGATGATGGGAGAGAGGAGGGAAGGTCAGTAACTAAAAGCCTCCCTAGAGGGCTGCATCTGTGCCCTCAACCCAGAGTCATGGCATTTCTACTGCCTTAACCCAGCAAACCTGTTTGGCCAAGAATCTCATTTGGCCAACCATCTATTGATAGAGCTGGTCAGGTTTTTTTGCAGTCCATCCTTCCTTATGGCTCCTTCCCCTTGGAGACATAATTCCACCCTTGGGCAACTCTCCGGGCCCAGAAGATCCCCCCATGAATCACGGGTGCTCACTGAAACCTCATCTATCACCAAACATCATTCAGAAAGTGAAATGATGAGCTATTTGTGTAGGCAGTATCAAGAGTCAATGATTTCAACTGTGGTTTGCAATTATTCAAAGTCTGGCAGACATAATTCTCACCACACTGGAGCAAATAAAGAAAAAAATGACATGTCTGGTGGGAGAGCAGACATTGAAGGACATTGGAAGATACACTGGAGGACAGGCAGGCTTAGGGTCTTTATTTTCTGGGATGATGTAAAATGAGCTTTAGATAATGGGCAAGCTCCTGCCTGGGTGCCTGGCCCACCCTCAGAAGGGGATTGGCGGGAAGGCCAAAGCAGGTGGGAGAACCTAGAACAAGGGTGGGTTGCAAAGGTGGGTCTGAGACCGTGACCAGGAGCCGAGACCTGCCTCCACCCTGACTACACCTGAGAGCCCCAGGTGCAGAGGGCTGGGCGCTGCTCACCCCTGAGGCCCAGCAAGGCAGAGGGCCGGGCGCTGCTCACCCCTGAGGCCAGCAAGGCAGAGGGCCGGGCGCTGCTCACCTTGATGCGGTCCTTCTCCTTGTGCCACTTCTCAACTTCATCCTCAATCTCAATGATCTTGAGTTGCAGCTGCTCCTTTTGCAGCGACAGCTCTGTCTGCAGGGAGTGAGGTTGGAGGAAAAGTCAGATGGGGGAGGTAGAAGAGAACCAGAGAATCAGAGAGCAAAACTTGGGCAGGGCTCACCACTCATCCCTTCATTTGGCCAGTGCTTATCAGACCTCCGATAATCTAGGCACCATGCCAACCACCAAGGATCCAGCAACAAGTCAAACCCATCTCGCTGCAAACTCAGGCCTCTGGGGCTGCACATCCCAGGCGTGTCTTTATAAGGGCCAAACCTCTGCCGGCTCCTCCACCCAGTGTGGGCAGAACGGAAGCTCATCTATGGGGTTCCCACTCCTTTCAATGGACCTGAGGGAGAGGGAAGGAAGCTCCTGCCTCTTTCAAGCTTAGGGCATTAAGGGGACCCAACCCAGCTTGGTTCAGCCCAGCCCAGGGAGTGTCCTGTCACAGTAACACCGCACAACGTTTCTGTGGCATGACGTGGGGCCTGTGTTGCAAGCAGGAGCCTGGGTTGCCTCTGGCGGGGACTCCGTCTGGGCAGGCACAGCTGTAAACCTGTTTATGTGAAAGGGAATGCAGTCTGCAGTTTGGGCAAGATAGGGACTTCTATTCAGGGGCCTTGGGGGAGGAGAGATGCTAGCGAGTGACGCAGTGACAGGTGGATGAGAGAGGAGCAGAGGCTCCAGCAATCCCTGCTCAGGAAGAGGACACGGGGCATTGAGGCTGGGCTTGGTTGGGAAGAGAATCTATCAGGAGCGCACTAGGATGTGAGCTCTAATGGATGTACAAAGTATGAATAATCTTTTCCTCTGATTTGGGGAAATGCTCTCATCTGAAAAGCAGCTACAACAGAGACAGAAGAAGAGGCATGAAACTCAATCCAATTCAGCCAAGCCAAGTGGCACCTTAGGGCTTGTTGCTGACGCTCTCAAAGCACCTTCCAACTTGGAAGACGGGAGGGTGGCCTCCACCTGACAGGAGAGTCTTCGGAAAATGCCTTGGAACACTCATGCTCTCCCCATTATACTGGGTTTTGTACACCGAGTCCCACCATTCTCTCCCACCATCTCTTTGAGGGGCCCACAAGATTAGATGAGAAGCCCCAGACCACTGAGAATATGAACTCTGTGGGCAAGGAGTCGCCGTGCCTCACACCTCCTGAACATTCCTCCAGGCCAGGGAGGGTGCCAGTGGGCTCCCTGCTGCAGACCCCTGGGGAAGTGGCCTGATAGTGGGGAGAACTTTCCTGGCTTTCTTGGAAAAGGTGCCCAGAGGGCCAGGGACCTGGTGGAGACAGCAGAGACCTGGGCCGGAGCTGCAGAAGCCCCTGATTCACCTACACCCCCTCTGCCCACATTGCTGGGCCTGTCCAGGCCAGGGGACTCTTAAGTTCTCCTCTGTAACCATCGGCCCCATCGGCAGTGGGCTGGAAGCCCCACAACATGGAAAATGCTGTCACCAGAGATGGAAAATGTCTGTCAAAGGCAGAGTAATGAAGAGAGATGGGCGTGGAGATGAAGTCTCTGGAAAATGGCCGGGGAGAAGCCAGCTGCCTGTAGACACAGTGGCAGGAGGGGGGAGAGCAAAGAAACAAGATCCCACTGTGGATGCAGACACTCGGTCCTCAGGCTCTCTGACGATGCAGAGCCCAGAGCCCAGAGCCCAGAGGGAGGCAGATCTGAGGCATGAGGAAGAAACCAAAAGGCTGGGCAATGGGTCCATGCAGGGCAATTTTCCCATCCCTAGAGAGCTCCTGAGTTAGGCCCGGAAGCAGCTGTCCCATGCCTCTGAGCTTTCCTAACCCAGCTCAAAATCTGGCACTTGGGTCTCTCACCCCATCTCACCTCTCCCAGAAGCAGGTCTGATGGACATGAGAGCAGAGAACAAAAGTGCATTCAGGCCTGGGGTCAGGAGAGGGCAGCCCTTCCATCAGATGAGCTTGGGCAGTCCAGGAGGGAGCCCACCCGGAGCTCAGCACCAGGAGTCCACAGGTGTGCATCCAGTCGCCACCATCTGCAGGCAAGGGGCCTTCCCAGGTTCCCTAAGTTCTTGGCACCTTAGCCGCTCCGTCTTTCATGGACAGAGTAAGAGGCTCGCCTCTCTGGGAGGTTTCAGGGTACACCGGGATCTGGAAAGTAAATCTCTCAGAAAGTGCCTGACACAGAGGAAGCCCTGACCAGTGGTCCCAGCGTCACTGTGTGTGCGGTGCCTTCCTGGACCGGGAGGTAATCCTGGTCGCTGTCACTTACACCAGGCTTGGGAGAATGAGTGCAGTGTGACAAGTAGGTCAGCAGGACACAGGTGAGTGAGGGGTGGGGCAGGTGTGACCAGGTGAGGGCTTGGTGGGGCTCAGTAGTGAGGGCGGGGTGTGCTCTCATGTTGAGACCCAAGTGTAGTGCGTACATTGTCAGGATACCGATTAGAGTGTGCACAGAGAGGCCAGGAGGTCAAGACATTAGACTCGGTGCAAAATAGAGGCTTAGATTGTGATTAATTGAGCTTGGAGGATATTGGGGAAAGCAGAATAGACACAGGAAAAAGGACTGACTATGTGCAAGTAGAAGTTTTGGCCAGAGAAGGTGAAGGCCTGGGGAGAGGAGTGCAGAGGGGCTCAGGGGGTGGGCTGGGGGCAGGAGGGGGATGAGGATGGTGTGGGGCCTGCAGGCGAGGAAAGGTCTCACCCAGAGGAGCATGAATTCACAGGCCAAGAGGGACGAAGAAGACATCAAGTCCAGAGGAAGAGGGACAAGCCTAGGCCAAGGGCGGGGGAGTCAGCCCCTGGGAGCCCATCCTGTGTGAGGGAGGGAAGGGGGCAAGGGCAGGTGGAGGTGGGCAGCAGACAGAGGTGACGGCCAGTGACCTGGGAGGGGAGGACGCAGAGGCGGCTGAGCTGGGAACCGTGAGGGCAGGGTGGACATGGAGACGCGCTGTCTGCAGCAGTGGGCGGGGGAATCCGTCCGGGCGGAGGAGAGACGGGTTCCTTCTTTCTTTGGGGCATTGGGGAAGTCGGACACCAGCTGACAGGTGGCCTTGCTTCCACAGCGTGCCTTGCAAGACCAGACTTGCAGGTCGCAGTGAGAGCCTGGAAGGGACCTTGGGCTGGGAACTCTGTGCTGCTAGACTGATCATTCCTCACCTCTGGGATGAGGAGGGTTTGAGGTGGGACCTCTGCAGATATATCCAGCATGTTTAGCTCTTGGCAATTTTTCCCCCACTGGAAAAGGCAGGATAGAGGAAACAATCTGACATAGGAAGGCTCCAAATATACTGGATTCTTTTGTAACACTAAGAGGAGGGCCCCTAATTGTATTATTGATCATCTACTATGTGTCAGGCATTCCCTCTGTAACTTGCAAAAGCCCCCCATGGAGGTAGGTGGTGTTACCCCATTTTACAGGGTGTTACCCCATTACCAAGGCCTGGAAGGGTCCCATAGCGTCCCTGAGTCCTCACAGCTGGAGAGTGCACAGGCCGAGTGCCAACAGGACCCTGATGCTCTCACGGGTCTCTTACCCTCTCGGCTGTTCCCTGAGTCTTCTCAGACATTGCCTTCCCCATCATTCTTGCTGACTTAACTCCCCTCCTCGCAGATGGTGCAGTTGGGTAAGTCCGCCTCCTGCCGTTTCCTCCCCACATCCTTGTCATCAGCCCTTGAGCCCCAGCTTTCTCTCTCCCTCTCTCCCTCCTCCTTTGGAATCTAATTAAATCCCCCGATGCCTGGTAGGGCCTCAGCGCCCCACAGCCCCACCCCTCCTCACTTCCTCCTACTCCCCGTTTCCTTCCCTCCACCCTGCCCAGGCCTGATCCTAAAAGCCTCCTTTGTTCCCTTCTTCCCCACTTGCCAGGTTGCCTTTCACTCTGTTACCTGGGACGGGCCCTGTGTAGGCTACCCAGCCTTAAAATCCTCCTGGCTTGGGTGAGCCAAGGTTCCCTGAGAGCAGAGGGGGTGCAGCAGCTGGTGCCTGGGCCTGGACGGCGCCTCTGGGTGGAGACACACCTGAGCATTCACCTGGATATGGGGACCTGCACTGGCCCCCAGAAAAGGGAGATGGGGCTGCGATCCTCCCCTGGCCTGAGTTAACCACATGGGCCTCTGGCTGTGACATTTTCCTAATGAGCCAGTTAATTGCCAAATTTGTACTCTCAGACCAACGGTAATTATCTGGATAAGAATCTGAAATGCTGGCTAGATATCACCCAGCTGTCAAACAGCCCTGTATTAGTCTGTTTCTTCTCCTTCCTCAGGCGTCAGGATAAGGAAAGGGCAACATGGGGTGGCATCCCCAGGCCATCTCTGCACCAGCAGTGACCCTTGAGGAAGTCACCCCACCTCCCTGGACCTCAGTTTCTTCCTGGTGAAGTTGAATGAGACTTCGATTCCCAACCTGGCCACACATTAGAATCCCTAAGGGAACCTTAAAAATACAAGTCCCAAACTTCCACCCCCTGAATCAGATCCTCCCAAGGAAAGGCCCGAGAATCTGTGTCTTAACGACTTACCAGATGATTTGGGCCTAAGGAGGCTGTCAGGAGCCATGGGACCTAGTGACCCCAAGGAGAGCCCGTCCATCCTATGCAAACCAAGTTTTAAACGATGAAGAGGAAGCAGCCTGGGCTGTTCAGGCCAAGCTGAAAGTCTGAATCCCGGCTTCACCACCCCCACACTGTAACTTTGGGCAAGTTTCTTGGCATCCCTGAGCCTGTTTCTTCATCTGTAAAATAGGTGCAGGAACCCGCCCCCACGGGACTGTTGTCAGGAGCAGCCACGTAAACACCTGGCACACAGATGTGCTCTGCAAAGACCGGTGTGTCTCCGGCCACCTGCCTGTTGCTTGCCTTCCCTGCCTCCTGCCTGTAAACCTCTTTTATTTTGCTGGCTCCCCTCAGCACCCATAGAGGCCATCCAGCTCCTTTCTCACCCACCCTGTCCCCGAGCAGGAGTTTTCCCCAAGACCTCGGGAAGGGCAGTCCCAGCCCCCCACACCCCCAGGCCTTTAGCCTGGTTCCTCTTCCTGAATCCCAGCCACAGCTGTCTGCCCAAAGGACTCTGCTGCTCACCCCACAGCAGCACAGCTCCAGAAGCATGAGGGCCAGTGGCTGCAATGCCCAGCAGCCCGGGAAGCTCAGCCTTCATGGGAGAATTGGACAGTTAGATAAGAAGCAAAGCCCTGGGCCGTGGTGAGAGAGGTGAACAGAGCATGAAGGATTCAGGAGACTGGCTGAGGCCTAGTCAGGCCATGCTGCCCAGCCAGGAGCTCATGCCCGCAGGGCAGTGCTAGGGCTGAGAGCTCCCCCACACACCTCGCCAGGCAGCCAGCCCAGAGCCTGAACCCGTGGTGGAAGGGCCCCAGTGGGTGCAGAGGCCAGGCAGGCTCCCCCTGGCCAGGAGTCCTCCATCCTAATCTGATGCAGCAAGAGACTCAGGATAGACAGGAGGAAAGGCCAGGAGACACAGGAAAGGATGGGTATGTTCATTTTCATCTCATCAGCCTGATCCAGCCTGGGAAACGGCCAGAGGCAGAGGGACAACATCTGTGGGACCCCTACTGACACAGGAATAGAATTAGGAACATTCTGACTTCGGGTCCACCAGAGGACTGACTGTCATGTGGCCACACTAAGTGTGGCCTTTCTCTAACACTGTCTCTGCTTGGAGTCTGTAAGTAGAGGCCCAGGAGATGAGCGCCCACAGCCCCGGATGTCAGCTACAGCTTCATGCAACCAACCAAGACAGGTGTGAGATGACCTCACCTGGGCCTTCACCCGCTGGCCTGTAGAACAGGTTCCAGACAGGGCTTCTTGCAAAAAGCTGTGTGTGGGCTGGCGTCGGGTCTGCAGGGGATGCCTCCAGAGGACGCCGGGACTGACGTGCTTATTCATTTCAGCCCATCAGCCCACCAGCCCTGCTCTGGGACAATGTCCTCCAAGTCTGACATTTCAGCAGAGTTGAGCCTAGACAAACTGCTCAGCTCCAGCTCAGTCTCTTGGCTGCTCAGCCCACCCCATGCTGCTGGTGCACACGTGTACACACACACACACACACACACACACACCCTGTCTGAAGCTCCCAGAGAAAACATTTTCCCCCAGAATCCCCTGTAAAGGGCACATATCCTCAATCCCAACCCCTTAAGGCCCTGCCCTGAGCTGCTCTCAAACATTGGAAGAGACCTGAGGGGCCTCTCTCTCAATCTCTTTGGGCTTGGACAGGTCCCTTCCTTTCTCTGGTGTGCATCCTCTCTGCAGGGTGAACAAGGAGAGCCATGAGATTGCTAATCCTCCACGCAGCCGGGCCTTCCTCCCTCTACGATTTGGGGTTTTCCTACAGCTGCTTCTGTGTAACTGGACAGATGCTCCCCAGGCTTGCTTCTGACCGAGCTCTGCCTCCTGACCTACATCGTGAGCCCTCAAGGACTGCGTCTTTGAGTCCTACAGTATCCTTGTGCCAGAATGTGGACTCCGAGTTCTTGGTGCCTCCAGAGAGGGCGGCCTGAGACCCTCCCGTCCTCCAGAGGCTCTGGGCTTTCCTTAAGTGGTGATATCCCTGTTCCAGATGAAATGTGGGGCCAAACTCTATATAGAAAACAGATAAACAGGGGTGTGTGCGCTTATAGCAGTGGTGGGAACCCAAAGGCCCTGTCTTCTTGACACCAATTTTCCCTCCTCCTCATCTCTGAGGCCTCAAAGACACCTCCCAGTATCTCGGGACCCCATGGGGCAATTTGAAAATCACCTGTCTAGTCCAGCCCTGTGTTTTCCTTCAGTTTCTAAGGAAACCGAGACTAAGAGAGTGGAAGGGACTTGTCCATAGTCTTATGGCTAATTAGAGACCAGAAGCAGGACTGGAGCTCAGTCAGGTCTCCTAGAACCCAGACTGAGGCTCTGCAATTTCTTGGTTGCTGTGGATGAAGATTTTTGCCCCCTGTTCCATTTTAATTTCCCAAGTAAGCTCCCAAGCGCTGGGCCTCCCGGCCCCTGCCCTGTCTCTATCTTGCAGTATGAAGCTCAAAGCCAGATCGGGGTCAGAGAGCAGGGAGACCTGAGAATGCCTTCCTGGGCCAGATGAGGCTTCTGTAAAGGACCTGTGAGTCTGTTCCCATCTCTAACTCATCCCTTCTCACCCAGGAGTGGTTCATGGGGTGCAGGGAGAGAGTAATCAACAAACTCCTGGTGAGGAAGGCTGGGTATGGAGGGCGTCCTGTGCCACCCCAGTCTGAGGAGTACAGAAGCTTTGGAGGAAAGTCAGGTCCCCTGCATTGACCACCAGGAGGTTCACCCCTGTAGGAGGCCACTCATGGCAGGGAGCTGTGTGGCTGTGGAGGGAGAGTGGGCCCAGCACCCGTGGGGCACGGCTTAGCAGCCACAGCTGTGCCAGGTGTACCGCTTTCGCAAGCCTCCACACGCCTCCTCTCCTCCGCACAGAACAGGCATAATCACATACACAAAACTCATCTGAGCGCACTTACCCAACACATATACACGTATATGCCAACACCCACACATGCACATTAAACGCACACACATATACAGGGACACCCCACCCACACACCAGCTTCAGTCCTCCCCAGCGGTGTCCATCAACAGGCACAGGCTCGTCCACACGCAACCACACGCACACAGCACTCGGAGTCGAGCTGAGCGGAGGATAAAGGAAGCCACTGGGGGCGTCAAGAGACTGGCTGCGGGATCAGAGGAACAAGAAGCCGCTGTACGGCAAATGCAAACTCCAGAGCCAGACATAAAAGTGTCCCCCAAATTCCCTCCTCCCCACCCATGACCCATTCCTTTCCAAGGGGGCCAGTCCTAACCAGGTGGGAAGAATTCTCTCACCCTTAAATAAAAAGAAGAAACACTCTCTCCAGGCACAGAGCCCGGATGGAGCACTGATTGCCTGATCTGACGGATTTATCCTCCGACCTTGCCAAGCCCCCAATCTTTTCCGAGCCTCTGTTCGCTCATCTAGAAACGCCCTGTCTCCCGAGGCTGGACAGGATTAGGGGATTGCCTCCGACCCCCAGCCTGGGGGAGTGGATGGGGCAGTACGTGTTTTCCGAAGAGCCAGGGAGAGCAGAGAATGAAGCCCCAAGCCCTAGGGTCTCCCAGGGGAGAAGACCAGGCAGCAGGGTTGCAGGGAGGGGCCCCAGCAAGTTACCTCCTTCTCGGCCTTGGCCTCTTCCACGGTCACCGTGCCGTGGCTCTTGTGCTCCTGGAACATGCAGAGGTAGCAGATGCAGGTCTGGTCCGACTGGCAGAAGAGCTCCATGGTCTTGCCATGCAGGGGGCACTTGCGGGCCTCGAAGTCCCGGATGGGTTCGAGCAACTGGTGGTCGCGGAAGGCGGCGCCCTCCAGATGGGGCTTGAGGTGCAGCTCGCAGAAGGAGGCCTGGCACACGAGGCAGGATTTGACAGCCCTCTGCTTGTTGCCGATGCAGGAGTCACACAGGACCTCCTCGGAGCCCGACTTGGGGCGCAGCAGGATGCCGGTGCCGGCCCGGGGGTAGCTGTTCCGCCGGGCCTCCCCGGGCTCCGGCTTCCGCGCCTCTGAGAAGATGGACGTGCGCAGCTCCCCCTTCTCGGCAAAGGTGACGGGCGGCTTCTTGGCAGCCCCCGGCCGGAGCCCGGCATAGGGTGTCCTCTTGCCTTCCCCAGAGTCCATGCTGAAGTAGCTGGAGCTCTTGTCATCCACGGACTCGACAAACTGGATGATGGGCCGCCGCCACTCGTTCCCCGAGAACAGGGCACCCTTTCCATCGCCAGACTTCAGGGCGCTGACAGGGCTCTTGCCCTCGGCTGCCTCCCCGCCGTGCCCATTGGTGGTCTTGGCCTCTTTGCCTTCGGCCTTGACCCCGTTCTCCAGGCTGCCGTTGGGGCGCGGAGGGCTGCGGCCATCCCTGGACTCTGGGCTGGCCCCGGGGCTCCTGGAAACATCTGCGGCTTCCATCGCGGGTCACTTGGCTGGTGTGTTTCGGGCTCACTGGGGCTGCACCGTGGGTGACCTCTCAGGCGGGCGTCCTGGCTGAAGTGGGACAGGCAGCCAGAACCCAGAGACACACCTGTAGGGAACAGGGGGCGGAGAAGCAGCAGGCGTAAGCCTGACACAACGGGCCTGGGACAAGCAGGCCTCCCCGTGCCAGCAGAGCGCCTATTATACAGGAGGGCCACGCCCTGCACATTCATACCTAACCTGATTTTTAAAAGAAGTGTTTTTTTCTCCCCCAGTTTAATCATTTTCCACAGCTCAGCAGCCAGTTGGGCTGCTTCTTCTGATGCATTTTCTTCTCATCAAGGAAGCGGGGAGCCTCTCTCCTCACTGGTGGGCAGGCTTTGCTGAGCTGGGGGGCCCCGGGGGCCAAAGGTGAGGTGTCCACGAGACAGAGGGCTATTAACTGGGCCACACAAGCCAGACAGCCTCCTAATCTGTGAGCCTGGGTTTCGGAGGAGGGCTTCCCCACCTGCAACGGTAGAGTTGTTTCTCACCGTAAGGGAAAGAACAGGCTTAGTTTGGTTTGGATTTTAGGATTTAGAGTGAAGTGGCTACTGATTATTGAAACCTCCTGACTTCCCATATATATGAGCTCATTTAATTCTCACAACAATCTGTTCGATTATTCCTATTTAGCAGATGGGATGATGGACAACCTGTTGGCCGAAGTCAGGTGGCAGGGCTGCAATTTGCACCTGAGGCCTTTGAGAGGCTAAAGTTCCTTCCTCAGCTAGGGTGCCCTGGGGCCACCTGAGGATCTCAGGGGAAGAGGGCTTCGGAAAGTCACCGCTGTTCCAGCAGCCCTAACAAGATGCAGACAGCCTATTATTTCTATCAGAGCAGGTCAGGACCTACTTGGATCCAAAGGACAGAAAAATAGTACTGAAGGATTGCAAACAATGCCAGGCCAGGTGGCTGGGTCCTCAGGGCCCAAACACTTCACTCTCAACTGCCTCCATAGTAGGTTTTCTATGTGACTCAGAAAAAAATCTGCCTGCCCTCTCTGGGCCAGGCCAGAGGCAATACCCTCCAGAAGAAGGCCAGTGAAGTGTGGTGCCCAGATATTCTCAGAATTGAGCTGTTTGAGTTTGAATATGTCTGTCATGTACATACAGAACTCAGGGAAAAATGTGAGAAAACTACTCCAGAGGCTCCCTCTCTGACCACCTGTAGGAACACTGGGGACCCTCACCCTTTGCCAGGACATGCCACCTGGTCACTTCTGGATTGCAACCCACAGCCATGGTCCTGGGAAGCCAATACCTCCATCCCACTAAGGACGGCGCCTCTTGCAGGCTGGGCCGGACGGACAGAGGAGAAGGTAGGTGTGGCTGGGGTGGCACGTTCTGGGCTGTGTGTAGGTAAGTGGGCTTCCCTTCCTTCCCCTTGAATCCAGGTCAAGCTCCGGAAGCCCCCGCCCCTTTGGCTCACCAGGCTGAACAGCTCATCCTTTGCAATAACAGCCCCTGGGAACAAGAGCAGAGACAAGGTTGGTTCCCAAAGCAGCCAGAGTTTTGAAAGGAGGTGTGGGTGGCATTATGGGTGGAGAGTGCTGGCTTGGCGATGCAGATTCCCTCTTACCTGATGATGTCTCCGTTCTCAGGCTCCACAGCAGCCCCCTCTTGTTTGAACTCATTGGTAATTCGGCTGAGAGCTTATAGGGCCTTCTGGGGTGGGGAACCCTTTCTCAGAAAGTCAGGCCCAGCTCCGCTGGGCTCTTGCATGAGGCATGGAGGAACAGGTAGAGAAAGAGCAGTGTTGCCCTGGTCTGCTAGAGGGGGATGTCCCCTCCCTCTTCCCCTGAGAGCATCCCCTGCCCTGTGAGAACGGGCTAAAGAGCAGGGAGGGCAAAAGGAGCAGATAAGGAAAACCAAAGGGTTCTGGTTACAGAGGCCAAGCAGGGTGCATGCTAGGAGGCCTCTGCTAGTCCTCAGAGTTCATGCACCTCGCTTCTAGAAGTCTGGGGAAAGAGTCTGGACCTTGGGAATAGGCTGACACAGACGGAACACCTGTGAGTGGATGGACAGGTGGGTGGATGTTTGGGAGAGACAAAAGCTGAATAGATCAGAGTAGGGAAATGGATAAATGGGTGGACAGATGGATGAGAATGGGTGAATGGGTGGGTGAGTGGATTTATGGAAGAAATAAAAGTTAGATGGATCCAAGTGGGGAAATGGATGACTGAATGGATAATGGATGTGTGGGTGCTGGGTGGATTAATGGGCGGGTGGATGAGTAGCTAGCTGGTGAATTGCATAAAATAATTGAAAAAAAAGGAAGGGCAGAAGGGAGGAGGGAAGGTAGGTGGCAAAGAGAGAGGTAAGAGCAGGGATGAGAAAGGCAAGAAGAAATGACTAGGGAGAAGGTGAGTGTGCTGATACAAGCTTAGCAACTGGCTCTTCCAGGGTAAAAAAGCACAGCTTTGTAGCATTTGGCAATTTCTCTCACCTGACCAACTTCAAGCTACCAACTTAGGAGGTGTGTTGGGAAAAGACACAGATGGCTCTCCCAAGCCAGCGTGAGCCGCTCCCGGACATCATAAGCGATGGCAGGTGACTGAGGTAGGGGAACTGATTACAGGAGGGAGACTAGAAAGCTGGATGCTGAAGAATGCCACTTTCCATTGTCTTGAGGGAGGACACAGGTTCCACCACTTCGGGGCAATGGAACACGAGGCTAATTTGTCTCTTCCACGAGGCCCATGGTGACAGCTCCCTCTTCTGCACCCCTGTGACATCCCTGTCCGTCCTACTCAGAGGCGTGTAGCTCAGACCACCCAGCGTTGTGAATTATTCACTTGTTCCCACAGATTTCTCAAGCAGCCTACCATGTGCCAAGCTCCAAAGAGGGGCTGATCCCACAGGCGGGTGGATGTATGGAAAACCTCCAGTGAGTCAATTATTTGAATTTGGTGTGAACAGCAAATGAAAGAAATCTGTGCGAGGAGCTAGGCTGCCCAGAGGAGGGAGAGACCAGGACAGGCTGAGAAAGTCCTGTCCCTCCAACCAGGCGGAACCCCGCTTACTTCCCATGCATAGAATCACCCTCCCCGCCAGACAGATGTTGAGTCAGAAGATATTTATTTGGTTGACTTCTCAGTTGGTGCTGCTTGACTGCTCTTTTGATCCCCATGAGCAGGGGCCCCAGACCCCTCCCTGCCTTGGGGGGCTGCTCTCTCCAAATGCCTGGTGGGCAGCAGAGTCTCTGGGGGTCCCAAGAATCCAAGGACTGAAAAGACCTTCTCAGGGAAAGAAGCCAAAGAAACCGTTTTCCTTCCAGGGCCGGCTGTAGCCCTCCCAGCACTGCCCCATGCCCACCAGCCCCTGGGCTGAACTCAAGAGGCAAGGATTTCTGCCCTGGAGGACAGAGGTCTGGGGTGGGCCAGTGAGGACCATCCACGGGCAAGTGAGTGCTGCCACAGCTGCCCCAGGCCCCTCACTGCAGCTCTGCCACTTATGCCCATCAAGAGCCTTAACTCTGCTTAGCCCCTATCTTCTGGGGTCTGGCTCCCTCCAACTCCACATCCAGTTTCACAGGTTCCACAAAAGGGCATTTCCTGGTGCCCCAGAGCACCTACGTGTCACATGCAAACTGACAAGAAACCCCCCAAAGGCTACCATATCCACCACTGTGGCCGGGGGGTGGGGGACCTGGAAGCAGAGGAACCTCTTTAAAAGTCCTTTAAAGAAAGGGATGCCATGAACCCCCTCCAGTCACTCATCTCCCATCCTATTCTGATCTCCGGTCTAGCTTACAGCTTCTTGATGGAACATTTCTCTCTAGAACAGGTGATGGCGGGATGTGACTAGCCCTTACCCCATCCCTGGCAAGTTTTAGGCGGTAAGAATAGCCGGCAGGTATGGCTTCCAGAAAAGGATCCTTATGGAGCCGGGGCAAAGTCGGCCTCTTCAGACTAGGCGTGCGCAGCCCACCAGCCCCCACGGAGCCCGTCCTCCCCCACCCACCTACCAGCCAACCCAAGCCGCCTTCCAGGCTTCTTTCATGAAGCATCTCAAAGCCGTTCCCCTCCTGGAAGCCTCTCTTGATTCAGCAGGTGGAACAGCCTCCACCACCCATTGCTGCGGCCCGGTGACACCTGATTCCATCACCAATCACTTTCAGATGAGAGAGGAAATGCCTTAAAAGGAAGAAAGTCCTCCTGCTTCCTTGGAATCCCAGCGTTGGGAGGAAGCAGCCAGCAGGTCCATCCAGGGCTTCTAAGCAAGACTGTATCTAGAAATGCCCTTGAAAAGACTTGCACGGAAGAGGATTTCACAACCTGCCTCAGCCATCCATTTCAAGCTTTAGGACTGTTTGCTGCAGGAAGTTCTTTGAGTCTAACTGAAATACTTTATAAATGATGGAATTGGAGCTGAGGAACTGGGCCTCTGGCCTTGCAAAGGACTAGATGGGGGCAGTGTTATCCCACAGGGAGGGCGCTGGTCCAGTCTTAGGGCTTGCAGGGTTCTTCTGACTTCTTTGCATCTCTGTCCCTCAGGTGTGTCTCTAGTTATACAGCAGCAAGAAGGCTGTGGTGGTTCAAAACTTGATAGCAATAATAACATTTCTGAAGTCTAATTTCCTCATTTCTGCTATCCTAATCCTAGAGACGATCCTGAAATTGGAGAGATTTATATTACACATTAAGAACTCTGTGGATTGAGAAGCACTGTTCCTACTATCATAAATTCCCTTCTTGGAGGAACTTTAAAAACAGGACTGATTTCTTCCTGCCTAGAATGTTTCAGGCACTTACCTGGGAAGGTGATGGGAGGAAAAGGCACAAACGTTTGCAGCACATTTCCAGTGGACCATGGTCCCAGGCCTGTGGTGCAGAGAAAATAAGACACTGTCCCCACCCTCAAGGGCTCTTGGCCCACGGGCTTCCCCAGGGTTCGAGCAATAGTCCTCTTACTCCTACTCCAAAGACTGCCCTTTGCTCCTTCCAAGCATTCTGCCCCCTGAAGAGAAACTGGGTCTTAACTGTAGCTCCCAAGTGAGCAGAAGCCAGGTGGGGCTCCCTGGGGGAAAGTGGCCAGGTCTGGGTCTGGAGGAAGAACCCTGACCTAGGACACCTTCATAATGGGGGGTCCACAGAGGGATCTGCCATCCCCAAGTGCCCAGGTTTGGCACCTTCCCAGCATTTGCGTAGGACTCTGGGAAAATGCCCAGTGGATCAGGCTGACTTCTCTCCGCAGCTCCCATCAACACCCATAAAGGAGGGTGTGATGGTTCACTTTATGTGTCAACCTGGCTAAGCTATAAAACCCAGTTATTTAATCAAATGCTAATCCAGGTATTGCTGCGAAGGCATTTTGCAGACGTGCTTAATAGCCACAGTCAGCTGACTTTAAGTGACGATTATCCTCTATAATGTGGTTGGGCCTCATTGACTCAGTTGAAAGTCCTTAAGAGTAAAAACTGAGGTTTGCTAGAGAACTCTGCCTGAAAACTGTACCATCAACTCTGGCCTGAGTTTCCAACTTGCCACTTGGCCTCCAGGGTCTGGACTTACCAGGTCCCCACAATGGCATGAGCCGATCCTTTGAAATAAAACTGTTTACATAAATATCTATCCTACTGCTTCTGTTTCCCTGTGAAACCCTGCCCAATTCCTGCCACAGCCCAGCTCTGGATTCCCTGGAGCTTCGACAGCCTTCCTCAGGGAGAGGCCCTGCCGTGAGGGCCTGTGGGAATCACTCTGTGGGTACAGCCTGTCGGGTGAGAGTAGCAAGTTGGGGAGTTTGGGCAAAGGAGCCCTGGGACTTCCTTGGTGTGTGATTTGAGGCAAGTTTCTTAATCTCTGGGAGCCAGTTTCCTTACCTATAAAATGAGGTCAATCATTTGCTCCCCGGCAGGACTGTTGAGGGATTAAGGAGGTGAAATGTGAAAATGCCTGGGCAATGCACAGCTCACAAGAACTGCTCAGGAGGTTTTTGTTTAATGTAGCTCTTTAGGGAAACCCGAGCAGGGCTTTCCTCAGTAGTGGAGGACTGGGGAAGGGCTTCTGATGGGCTTTCTTCCTTCCACGTGCTGGGTGACCTGCCTGTCTGTGCCCGGCTCTCCTCCCGCCGTCCCCCAGGTACCTTCCAGCTCTGAAACTCTATAATTATAGGGTTGCATCCTAAATACAGAGAAGGCACTGAAATACTTACAGACTTGGAAAACAGAACCGGAGAGGAAAGAGTGAAAGGCATTTGGATTATTTAGCCTGGAGAAGGGGTGGCTTAATGACACCCTTCTGAACCTAGGGAGGTTCTTTGGATGTAGGCGCTGGCCAGCTTCTCTCCGCCTCTCCAGAGAGACAAACAAGAGGGAACAGGCTAACAGCACAGCTAGAGGGCTTGAAGGTAGACAGCAGGTGTCTGTCTTGCCTGCAATAACATCTACTGCTTTAGAGGATTTAGGAGTGATTGGCAGACCTGTCTTGTTATAGGAAATGGATTGGGTAACCTCTGGATTTCCACCCCGTTTTTGAATTCTAGAAACTAATTTCCTCAGAGTGGTGAAAAATAGGAAGAAAGGAAAAAAACAGAGCAGACTGAACAGGTGTGGTAGGGCTGGCCCAGCAGCACTCACAACTCTGCCCTGGGCTGCACTGACTGTCTTCCCAGAGGCCCAGAGGCTATGGGGGTCAATCAGCTCACTGCACGGAGTTGGGTAGGGCGGACATCACAGAGGGAGGCGTGCGCTCTGGGCTTGCTCCTAAGACCTCAGAAGGCACCTTCCTTCCCCATCCCTGCCTCACAGACTGAACTTGAACCCGACCATGTTCAGGCAGTGCTAACATCTCAGGAAGATACTGGGAAAAACAGCCCTTCTTATCCTAGGGCTGTGGGAGGTAGCTCTCTCTCCCAAGGAATATGCAGATGTGTCCAGTTCCCTCTCAGACCCCTAAGATGTTTCTCTATCTTCATCATCAGTATGACAATACTCACTATTATTCTTTATTGAGGGCGTACTGTCTGCTGGGCACATTACACAGATTATCCATGACATCACAACTCTCCCTGGTACCTGGTGCTTGGTACAGAAGAGGAAATGGGAAGCAGAGGCCCAGAGAGGTGAAGCAGCTTGTCCAAGGTCACACAGCCGAGCTTGGACTCAGCCCTGAGCTATCCATTCATGCCATATGAATTTCACCACGAATTGGTGAGCTAGCATTTCCGCCATCATAAATTAACAGTTACTTAACTGTTAATCAATGAAGCCAGATACCCCAGCTGCCAAAGCAGGACATTTCCCCCATAAGAAGAAGGTGATAGAGGTCACCCACCCACCCATTCTGCAGCTCTTTCATTCCTTTGGAAGGAGGCGGTAAATCCCTGTGACGTTTCCAGTGGATGGCAGGCAAGAGTCACCCACCTGTCCGTCAGAGGGATTGGACAGAATAATATCAATAAGTGTATTATTATCATTATTTATTAACACTTACCATGTAGCATGTACTATGCTAAGCCCGTAACATCGAAGATCCCACCCAGTCCTCCCATAATCTTATATGATGGGTGCTTTCATTCTCCCCACGTCACAGAGGAGGAAACTGAGACACAGGGTTCAGTACCTTGCCCAAGGTCACGAGGTTAATAAGTAGCAGAATGGGGTTTTGAACTCCATATACTCTGACTCCAGAGCTCGTCTTCTAATCCCTTAAAGTATACTGTTATTATTTTCCTTCTGAGCCAAGCATATTAACTGATTTTAGAGTCTAACAACTACCTTTGTGATGTCTCTAAAAATTCCTTCCATGTCCTCTCTGTTTTTCCAGTCTCTGCTCTTGGGAAGTTCATGCACAGCCTGTCTCACCACCCCATGGCTGACCCTGCCCCCACCCAGGTTAGGGATGGGGACAGGGGAGGCCCCTGCCCAGGGGGAGGTCAGAGTCTGTTCTCCCACCCCTGGCAAGGCCTGGCTCCCTGTGTGTGACCTCATCTGTGGGTATAGTTGAGCTCAGAACCAGAAATGAACCAGACCCAGAGTCACAACCAGAGCCAGACCTAGACCCAGAGTCAGAGCACTCCCTGAAAGGCAAAGAAGGCAGAGAAGGCTGCCGTACCCCATAGAGGCAGAGGGCATGAGTCACCTGGAAGGCTCAGAGCACAGCCTGCCTGAGCCCCTGCCCAGCTTGAGAGCTGCCCTGGGGGAAGGCTGCATGGGGAGGTGGGGATGGCGGCTTGGGCAGGGGGGCTGTTGGGCTCTCCAAGCCTCATCCGGTCAGGCCCACCGCCTCGCACCCAAAGTCAAACCAGACTGAACTTTCTGCAGTTCCTACGAGGCCCTGCCAATAAGCACTTCCCCTGGGGCTATTTCACATGCTCTTTCCTTGCCTCTCCACCCACTTTGGGTCTTAGCTTAGTTGGCATTTCCTCCAAGAATTGCTTCTTGACCCCAGTCCAGGCTGAGCAACCCCTCCCTGTGCCCCCCAGCTCCTCCAAGTTCCCCAGTGGCTGTCCTGGTCACACTGCATCGTAATTATCTGTCCCTCCACTTCCACCACAAGGCCCTGTCTATGGCCATCAGTGTCTCACACAGTGGGTGCTCAGTGAATATGGGTTGAGTTAACGGGGATGGTTAAAACAGAGCAAAAGAGAAAGCACACCAGAGGCATCTCACGGGTCCTGCCCCAGAGCCCAAGGTCTCCTGGGCTCAGCTGGTTCTCGGCAAAAACAAACCAGAGTACAAGGGGCTGATGTGCTGACAGTGACTCTGAGGCAGCTACCCTGGTGGAAGGAGTAGGGCAGGGCAGCTCCAGAAAGGAGGTGGGCCAGGGTGCAGGGCTGGGAACCCAGCTCAAGTTTCCCTCAAATCTGACAGTTTTCAGGGAGGCCAGGTAGATGAGACAAGTCAGGGCAGGTCCCTCCTGTTACAGAGTGCTGGCACTTAGACAGCAATGCAGCAAGACCAGCCTGTCTGCTCCCAGACAGACAGGAGGTGGCAGAGCTGGTGGTGGGTGGAAGGGAGAGAAGGAGAACTTCAGGCAGCAGCGCCTTCCATACCATCCCCAAAGCAGGGTCTGTAATTCCGAGTTGGGGGTGGGTGGGGAATATGTTCCCAGCCCGGGGCAAATAACCTTTGAAGCCGAAATTACTCAAAGGGAGAAATAAAGTGGGAGAAACCTGTTTATTGCTTACAAGCAGTCACCTACTTCTGCTTGCCCATCTCTCTGTGACCCAGCTGCAAAAGGACCCCACCAAACCTCTCCCGTCCAGATATGCCCTTGCTTCCCCCTAGCACCACTTGTAATCATTCTATTGATATGGAGATGGACTCCTTCTCTCCGCCCCTTGGAAACACCTATTGATATGGAGATGGTCTAAGGCCAGAAGACAGATTCTGGAAATATTGCAGTTTTACTCACAGGGTCCTTGCTATGTGGCCACAGCTTCAAGACAACGCCCCAGCCCAGACTGATGTCCCCAGAGCCCTCTGGCAGCAGCTCTGAGCCACTGGTGGACAAAGTGGGACAGAGAGGAGAAAGAAGGTAGCTAGGCAGGTGGGAAAGGGAACTGAAGAAAGGCTGCAGGAAGGGTGAAGGAGAACAAGAAGCAGCAGAGAGCAGGAAGCATGGTGAGGAAATGAGAGGGAGAGGGAGGCAGATCAAATGGGGAGCACGCACATCAAAATATCCTCCCCAGCCTACAGAATGCTTTCCCCAACACTGTCTCATAGAAATGCACAACAGCTCTATGAGGTGTAATTATAGTTTTCTTTCCTTTTATTTTATTTCACTTTTTATTACGGAAAACTTCAAAAATGCACCAAGTAAACATAATCGTATGATTTGAATCCCTCTGTGCCCATCACCTCACTTCAGCAATTACTGTGCTGTGCCAGTCTTGTTTCACCATATTTCCACCCACTCAATTTTTATTATTTTTTGACATTACTATACTTTAGGAAAATTTACATACATCAAAATGTATAAATATTAGCTGTATAATGTTGATAAATGTTTATATCCAAGTAACCCACATCCCTATATAATATGGTATATTACCACCTCTCTGGAAAATTCTCTCCTGTTCCTTCTCAGTCAATCCTACCACCCACCTCCATCCCAAACTAATCCTATTTCTAACTACAGATTACTTTTACCTAATCTAGAACATCAAATAAGAGGAATCATAGGATATATACTCTTGAATATTCTCTCAGCATATTGTCTATGAGATTCATTCTTTTACATTGTTGACTAATATTCCAGAGTATGACTATCAGAATGCATCTAGTGATTCTCTTGTTGACAAGCATTTGGGCTATTTCCAGTATGTGACTGTTGTGGATAAAGCTTCTATGAACATTTGTTTTTGTGGGCATATGTTTTAATTTCTCTTGGATAAACCCCCAAGGGAAGCATTAGTGAGTCAGAGAGTAGGCATATGTTTAACTTTATAAGAAACCATCAGACCTTTTTCCAGAGCTTATACTGTTTTGCATTCCCACCAGCAATGTCTGTGCATTCCAGTTGCTCTACAATCTCAACAGCATTTAACATTTCATTGTTGTCAGGCTTTTAAAACATAGCCATTCAAGTCAGTGTGTGGTGGTTGGTAATTTGCTTTACTCTAATAACTAATGATGTCAAACAATTTCATGTGCTTATTTGTATTCACACATCTTCTCTTGTAAATCCTTATGCACCCCTATGTTTATTGCAGCACTTTTTACAATAGCCAAGATATGGAAGCAACCTAAGTGTCCATCAGTAGATGAATGAATAAAGAAGATGTGGTACATATACACAATGGAATACTATTCAGCCATAAGAAAGAAACAAATCCTACCATTTGCAACAACATGGATGGAGCTGGAGGATATCATGCTCAGTGAAATAAGCCAGGCGGAGAAAGACAAGTGCCAAATGATTTCCCTCATTTGTGGAGTATAACAACAAAGCAAAACTGAAGGAACAAAATAGCAGCAGACTCAGAGACTCCAAGAAGGGAACTGGTGGTTACCAAAGGGGAGGGGTGTGGGAGGGTGGATGGGGAGGGTGGGAGAAGGGGATTGAGGGGTATTTTGTTTAGTACACATGGTGTGGGGGATCACAAGGAAAACAGTGTAGCACAGAGAAGGCAAATAGTGAATCTGGGGCATCTTACTACACTGATGGACAGTGACTGCATTGGGGTATGGGTGGCGACTTGATAATATGGGTAAATGTAGTGACCACATTGTTTTTCCATGTGAAACCTTCATAAGAATGTATATCAATAATACCTTAATAAAAAAAATAATTAAAATAATGAAATCTTGCCATTCGCAACAACATGGATGGATCTAGAGGGTATTATGCTAAGTGAAATAAGTCAGAAAGAGAAAGACAAATACCATATGATTTCCCTTATATGTGGAATTAAAAAAAACAAATAAACAAACAAACAAAACAGAAATATATGCATAGCCACAGAGAACAAACTGGTGATTGCCATAGAGGAGGGGGATGGTGAAGGGGTGAAATAGTTGAAGGGGGAAAAAAATTAGTGAGAATGTTTGATATCCTGATCTTGGTGATGGTTACATGAGTGTATACACATGTCAAAATTCATTGAGCTGTGCTCTAAGATTTGTACATTTTATTGTATGTACCTCAATGAAAAAATACTTTCCAAAGAATAGGTTTTGGGTTTCTTGGATTTTCCCCTCTTTTTATTTCATTGATTTCTACTTTCATCTTTCCTATTTCCATCATTGTAAATTTTATGTGTTGGGTACTGGATTTTGTTGTATTCCTTTAAGTAGCGTTGAGCTTTATTCTGGCACACAGTTAAAAGACTTGTGATCAGTTGGAGCCTCAAGCCTTGTGTTTAAGTTTCATTAAGGTCCACAGCAGCCCTCAGCCTAGCATTACTTTAGCATCACTCCTAAGGCAATATCCTTCTGAGCATTCTTCCCAATGACCCATGCATTACAAGGCCTCTCCACTCTGGCTGGAGGGAGCAAAAGGTCTAAGTTTTGTATGGGCTCCAGAAATTGTTCTGCCCATTCCTTTCTGGTGATCCTTTCCCTAGTTCTGCGTCATTTCCTCTCACACATTGTATATCAATTGCCCATTCAAAGACTCACTGGACACATCTGCAGACCTACAGAGCTCTGTCTCTTTCTGTGTAGCTGCCTCCTTTTTGGTACTCTGCCTGCAAGGTCAACACCTTGACTTCCCGGAACCCCAGCCTCTTTCTCCTCAACTCACTGAGACCACCAGGCTCTACTTGACTTCTCTCCCCTGGTTCTGTGACTGGGAATTGCCCCCAGGCAATAAACTGAGATATTTGTAAGGTTCCCTTCATTTGTTTCCCTTCTCTCAAGGATCACAGCCCTGTACTGACTGTTGTCTAATAGGTGAAAAACATGCTTCCATATATTTTGTCCAGTTTTCTAGTTAAGGTGGCAGGGTAGACGTGGCCTGAAAGAAGTGTTTGTTCAGCAAAGGTGTTTTTTTTTAATTTTAATGAAGCCTAATTTATCATGTTTTTCTTTTATGGTTATTGACTTTTGGGTTCTGTTTGAGACTTTTTGTGTACCTACAGATCTCAGAAATATTCTCTGATGCTTGCTTAAAAAGACTTTATGGTTTTAGCTGCTATACTTAGGTCTATGATGCATATATTTTGACATATGGCATAAGGTTCAGGAGTCAAGGCTCATTTTTTTCCTGGATAAAGATGTCCAGTTGTTTCAACACCATTTGCTGAAAGACTTTTTTTTCTCCATAGACTTGCTTTGACACCTCCATCCTAAATCAATCAACTGTGTGAGTGCAAGTCTATTTCTAGACTCTTTATTATGTTTTATTGATCTAATTGTCTGTCCTTTTACCATTACAACACTGCCTTGATTGCTGTAGCTTCATAGTAAATCCTAAAGTAGTCTGCTATAAATTCTTCAGCTTTGTTTTTCTTCCTTAGGATTATTTTGGCACTTTGAACTTCCATATAAATTTCTGAATAAGTCTATAAAACACTACCAGCAAAGCCTTCTACGATTATGATTGGACTTACATCAAATCTACAGATTAGGTTGGCAAAATTACATCTTATCGATGTTAAATCTTCCCATTAATAAATATTGTATAGTTCTGCATTTGTTTAGGTCTTCTTTAATTTCACTGAACAAAGTTTTGTAATTTTCAGTGCACAGTTCTTTCATAGTTTTTTGATAAAGACTTCCCTAAGTTTTGTTATTTATACTATTTTCAGTGGAATTTTTTATTTTCCAATTGTTTGTTGCTAGTATGGAGAAATTCAATTATGTGTTTATTTGACCTGGTATCCTGCAACCTTGCTAAATTCATTTATTAGTTCTAGTTAGGTTTTTAATCCACATGAACTATCATGTCATCTGTGAAAATACACTGTTTTCCTTCTTCCTTTCTAATATTTATGTCTTTTATTTCTTTTTCTTGCCCTGTTGCAGTAACTACCATCTCCAGTAAAATGTTGAATAGAAGTAGTAAAAGTAGCCATCCTGGTCCTATGGAGAAAATGTCAGTCTTTTGCCAATAAAGATGATTTTAGTGGTAAGTTTCATACAATGCTCTTTATCAGACTGAGAAACTCTCTTGTTTTCTGAGTTTTCTGAGAATTTTTGTCATGAATGGGTAGAATATTGTCAAATGCTTTTTTGTGCATTTATTGAGATAATCAAATGAATTTTCTCATTTATTCTGTAAATGAGGTGGGTTATAATAAGTGATTTACAAATATGAAATGGATAAACTTCATAGAGTCAGATATAATTTATATGTTGATTGATTTTAAGCCATCCTTCCTAGCTAGTATAAATATTTAAAATTAGTTTCTTCTAAGTACTGCATTAACTGCATCTCGCAGATTTTGTTATACTGTACTTTCATTATTATTTAGTTCAAAATACTTTTGAATTTCCCTTTTAGTTTTTTCTTTGACCCATGAATTAATTAAAGCTGTATTATTTAATTTCCAACATTTGGAAAATTTCTAAATATGGTATTGATGTCTAATTCCATTTTGATCAGAAAAATCCTCTGAAATTTGTTGAGTTGTTATTTTGTCTCGCATATGACCCATCTTTGTGAATGTTCCATGTGCACGTGGGGGAAAAAAATATGTATCGAGCAGTTGTTGTGTCTAGTAGTCTATAAATGTCAATTCAACTGAGGGAGTCAATAGTGTCATTCAGATCTTTTACATTCCAATTGAATTCTTGTCCAACTAGTCTATCAATTACTGAAAAATGGGTGATAAACTCTACAACTATCATTGTGAATCTGTCTATTTCTCTCTTTTGTTCTCTTTTGCTTCAACTATTGTGAAGCTCAATCACTATAGTACAGATTATAATCATTATTTTAATCCTTATTAGATGTTAGTACAAATTTATAATTAGTGTGCTTTCTTAATGCATTTACCCTTTTATCATTATAAAATATTGCTTTTATTTCTGGTAATACTCCTTGTCTTGAAGCTATTTTGTCTGACATTAATGTAGTTACTTCAGCTTCCTATGAGTTGAGTTTAAATGGTGTGTCAATGAGAATTCTAACCGAAATAGAACCTACTGGAAATCTATATCAATATCTGTATCTATCTATTTATGAATATAAAGAGAGAGATTAATAGGTTTATTTCAAATAATAGGCTTATGTGAGTGTAGGGGCTGGCAAGTCTGAAATCTCTAAGGTAGGGCAGGCTGGCAGGCTGGAAACTCTCAGGTGTAGAAGCTGAATTTCTTCTTCCCCTGGGAAACCTCAATTTTTCTCTTAAGGCCTTTCAACTGATTGGTTGAACCCACAGAGGTTATGGAGATAATCTCCTTTACTTAAAGTCATCTGACTGTACATTTTAACCACATCTACAAAATACTGTCACAACACCACCTGTTTAATTGAATAACTGGGCACTATAGCCCAGCCAAATTGACACATAAAACTAACCATCACTATGGTATATCTTTCTCCATCCTTTTACTTTCAAACTGTCTGTGTCTTTGTATTTAAAGTACATCTCTTATAGTCAGCGCATACCTGGGTCCTGCATCTTCATCCAATCGATCTACACCTTTTAATTAAAGTGTTTAATTCATCAAATTTGTCAATAATTCTACAAACTACATTGGATGTAATTATTGATAAATTGAGGTTTTGGTCTGCCATTTTCTATTTATTTCATCTGTTTTCTTAATCATTTGTTCTTCCTTCTTTGGAATTAATCGAATATCTTTGATATTTTATTTTGATTCCTCTATTAGCTTTCTGGCTATCATTTTTGCATATTTAGGGATTGTTCCAGCTATTGTAATATGTACCTTTCATTTACCACAATATACTTAGAGTTAATACTGCACTGCTTCACATAAAATATAGCACTCTCACAAGATAATTTCACTTACATTTACCCCCATACTTTGCACTGCTTTTCTCCTGAATATTAATCTACATATGGCATGAAACCCTCAACACAGTGCCATAATTTTGCTTTAAACAGTCATGCATCTTTTAAAGGATTTAAGAGAGGGAAAGACAAAATACATATAGTCTTTTACTTTTACCCACATATTTACCATGTCTGATGGTCTTTACTTTTTCCTGCAAATCTAAGTGACCATCTGGTGCCATTTCCCTTCAGTCTGACAAACTTGCTTTAACATTTCTTAGAGTGCAAATGTGATAGTAAGGAATTCTCTTCATTATAATCATTATTTCGTCATCATTATTCGTTTTGTCTCATTATTTAATACAATTTTGCCGAATATAGAATTTTGAGTGGGCCGCGTTTGAGGGGTTTTCTTTCAGCATTTTGAAGATCTGCTCACCTGTGTCCTGGCCTCCATCATTTATGAGAAGTCGGCCATTGTATAATTACCCCTCTCTGGATGTTTTCAGTATACTCTCTTTACTTTGGATTTCATTAGTTTGAACATCATACGCCTAGGTGTGGTTTTCTTCATATTTACCTTAATTAAGATTCAGTGAGCTTCTTGGATTTCTAAGTTGATTCCTTTCATTAAATTTGTAACGTTTTGAGTCATTATTTAAGTTTTTCTGACTCATTCTCACTCTCCCTTCGTATTAGACTGCTTGATGATGTCCCACAGACCTCTGAGGTCCTTTTCATTTTTCTTTAATATTTTTCTCTTTGTCCTTCAGACAGAATAATAATTCCTATCGGTCTATGGACAAGTTCACTATTTCTGCTTCCTACCACTTCCAATTCCTAAAAGCTCATCCACTAAATGTTTTATTTCAGTTTTTGTAACTTTCAGCTCTAGAATTCCATTTGGTTCTTTTTTCATAGCATTTATTTTTCTCCTAAGACTCCCTATCTGTTCATTCATAATCCACGTATTTGCCTTTAAGTTCTCAAACATATTTATAATAGCCGCTTTAAAATCATTGTCTGCTAATTGCAACATTTACATCTTTTCAGGGTTTGGGTCAACTGATTGCTTTTTTGATTGACTGTGGGTCATGTTTGCATGTCTACTGAGTGTTGATTAGATGCTGGACCTTATGAATGATCTGTTATAGAGAACTGAGTTATGCTATATTTCTTCGGAGGGTAGTTTTTATTCTACCTTTCAGCTAACTTGGCTGGACCCGAATTCCAAACTCTCCCCTATGGTGAGTAATATAGGAAATCTTTGCTCAGTTCTTTCAGCTTTCTAGCCATGCTTTTTTGCCAGGATGACTGGGGTCTTCTTCATACTCAATAGCTTAGTTTAATAGCTTAGCAATCAGCCAAGGATTTGAGCAGAATTTATATATAAATTTGGGGTCCACCCCTCTGAAGTCCCCTCCCTTTCAGTCCCCACGCCAATCTTCTGGTTGCTCTCCCGACACCTCCAACTAGTGGGGCTAAGACTCCATGGCTGGATCCACCAGCAGCAGACAGATTACAAATTTCAGTGATCCCACAGACCACCTCCCCGACACGTAGACATACACCCAGCGGGCACCGCTCCCTTCTGAGGTCCTGACACGGGGTCTGACCAGGCACCTGCCTGGATATCTTTCCCTTGGCTGTGGGCACAGTGATGGTGGTTAGAGTCACAGTTTACCAGTGATGTGGCAGATCTGGACCCAACCTCAGGAAATGCACGCCCTGGGGTCGGGGAGCAGGCCTGCAAGAGGGAAGACGTCTGTCTGGATGCTACCAAGTGATGACTTGAGGTGGGTACAGGCAGCGAGGAGGAGCTGGACCAGCGGCTCAACCCCACATACACAGGCAATTCACTGGACTCTGCACATGTGTGACCCTCTCCTCATCACCACCCTGGGCTTCTCAAGGGCCTCCTGCTGCTCTCCCCACAGTGACTGGCTCACTCTAATTCACTTTCCATACAGCAGCCAAAGGGATCTTTCTGCAACATGATTTGATCTTGGCATCGCCTCCTTCGTTCACCGTCTTGCACAGCCTAAATCCTTTCGATGGCTTCCCACTGCTCTCAGGATGACCGTCCCAGTCCCCAAGATCGTCCAAAAACCGGTGCTTACTGCATGAATGCACTGCCAGCTCTGAGTGCCATCCCAATACCTCCTCCGCTGGTGACGCAGAATCCAATGAGTAGCTCAAATGAGGGAGCTCCCTAAAGCTGTAAAACACTACAAAAGCGGTGGACGACCTCATCGCTGAATGAAATGTGGGAAGGACGAAAGCAGAACGCGCGGACGGGCGTGGAGAGGCGCGGAGAGGGGGGCGCCCCCGTGTGGCGGGGCCGGGCCAGCGCGGCAGCAGAGGCTGCTGGGAGGTGGGAGCGGTGGGAAGCCAGCAGCGCCCAGGCTCTCGGCGCTCCTGGGCCTGCCTGGGCTCGCTGGGCTTTGATGCTGCTCCCGCCCTGCAACAAAGGCCTGTGTCATGCCCAGGCCTGGAACGGGCTTCATGTTTGCCCTCGGGCTCCCCGTAGCCGGCTAGAGGGGCTCCTGAGTTTGGGGCCTCCTGAGCATCTAGGGCGGCAGGGGCCTGAGCTCCGGGAGGTCCTGTCTGGCGTGGGGTGAAGGTGGGAGAGGGGAGAGGACAGGACTAGCCCAAGCAAGGAGGCAGAGGGCATTTTTGAAATCCACCGTCCAGCCAGGTCACTAGAAAGATAAAGACGGTTCTTGTTCTAAAGGGAGGTCCAGCTAGTATTTGCTGGCTGTACGATTTGTACTGGGTTCTGTGCCAAGGCCCATTCAGTGTTTTAGGTTCTGTCTCTGGGTCTGTTTCCCTGCCCCTGGGTCCTCTCCCGTCTTTGCAAGCGGCACCGTGCTGTATTAATTCATTTCCCATCCCTAATATCAACCACCACCTGGCAAAGAGCAGGATTCCAAAGGCTTACTGAATAAGCAAATGTGATTATTTAATGCCCACAACTACCCTCTGCGGTGGGCATGTATTATTTTCACTTTCCTGATGAGGAATCTGGGGCCCCAGGAGGTTGCCTGGCCGGGACCCTGCAGCTAGAATGGAGCGAGGGCAGGGGAGCTGGGTGGGTACAATGCACTTCTCGCAGGGGATTCCCTGAGCTTCGTCCACTAGCCGGCTCCAGGGCAGAGACCCCACCCTGACAGACAGGCCCCCGCCACAGGGC
This sequence comes from Phataginus tricuspis, assembly GCA_029783875.1. Taxonomy (NCBI): domain Eukaryota; kingdom Metazoa; phylum Chordata; class Mammalia; order Pholidota; family Manidae; genus Phataginus; species Phataginus tricuspis. The sequence goes on along the minus strand of JAQQAC010007117.1, from coordinate 12,025,033 downwards.
CCCCAAGCACTCCCATTAAGAACAGCTGGCTGTACCTGGGGCAGGAGAGGCATGGCAGCTGGTGACGCAGCACCTGCTGTTCTGAGCCCCTGGAAGGACTCAGAGGCTGCAGGAGCTCCTGTGAGACAATAGCCCGGCCTTGGCACCATACAACACAGGAGAAAACGATGCCATGCCACACTGAGTACAGTGAAGGGCTGTTTTCAATCACAGGCTACAGCTGGGGGAGGGAGCAGCAGGTGCCCCAGGACCCCCAGGACCATCTGGGGGACTGGATACAGAGATTTCTATCATAACACGCCTGTACCCCATTCTTGGAACGCCAGCGTGCCATACCCGCAGGTGGGAACTCTGCTCTGGGGAAGGTGGGACTGTACAACCTCTACCACTCTGAGCACGGCTGCTTAGCCCTTCCCAGAGAGCCCTGCGTGGTTTTCCCTCCCCACAGCCTGTCTCCCTCTCCCTCAGCCCCACTGCCCCCCAGGACATGGAGCCCTCTTCCCAGCCTAGCTCTCCCCCTACTGACCTCACAACCCTGCTTGCTGTCTGGCCCAACCATTCTATCCCTTGGCAGGTGTGATGGTAACAAGTATGGGCTGTGGAGTCAGATTGCGTGTGTTCATACCCTGCCTCCATCATTTTTCAACTGCGTAACCTTGGGCCAGTTCCTTAATTTATCTGTGTCTCAGTTTCCTCATCCGAAAAATGGAGGAAATGACAGATGTACCTCACAGGGCTGTTGTGAGGCATGGTAGGGGCAGTGCTGGCACAAGGGAGAGCAGGACAAATGGTGGCTCTTGTCATCTGGGCCCACCTGCCCCACCAGCCCACGTGGCTCCGTGGCCTTGCCCTCCCCCAACATAAGACACCCAGCTCACCCCTTACGGTCAGCTCTCAGCCCAAATCAATGCCCTCAGCAAGCCCGTGGTGTAAGGTGCATGGCAAAGCAGACAAGGTCCTGGGGAGGTCCACTGGCTGCCCATGTTGGCTCCAAGGATACTGGGATTTGGCCTGGACATTTAAGAGCCAAGGACTCCGCAATGCCCACGTGGCCTGCTGGGTCCGTAATGTCCATCAGGATGGCAGTGGCAGGCCCCTGATCATCTGAGCACCCTGGGAAACAGTCTGTCCCCTTCCTTTACCTCTCCAAGAGGAGAGGACTCAAGGGTCCGCTGGTCCTTCCTCCGGGGTCAGGAGTCTGATGTGGTCACCGGGCACCCTGTCCTGGGGTCCCTTATCCATAACAGGTGCCCATAAACACACCTGTACTCGACCAGCCCTGCCACTGTCAGACTGTCAGGGGTCCCAGCAGTGGGAAGCCAGGGACGTCCCTGGGGCCTGGGTGCTAGGACACTGGCCTGGGGGCCTGGCTTCCTGGGACCAGCTCTAGCATGTTCCACGGTGAGGCGCCACCCTGGTTCTTAGGGACAGGATCACAGCCAGCCAGGCCACACCTCCACCCAAAGCAGGACCTGGCTGCCTATTCTGCCCCCTTGGCTCCAAGGGGTGGTAGCAGGAGCAGCTCTTCCGAACGCAGCTCGGAGCCTGAGTGGCTCCCGTAAGCTACACTCGACGGCTTCTCCCTATAATCCCCTAGTGACCCTCCTTAGAGAACCCAGAACCATGGGGGAGAAAAGTGGGTGCGCAAGTAACGCCATTAGGCGCGTACTGCGCAGTCTGGGCAGGACGGGGGAGGGCCTGGAGGGAGGCTGAAGGAGGACCGCCAAAACGAGAGGACGTGGAGGAGGAAAAGCACACCAGCCATCCAAGCCCTTGCCTGGAGATAGGGCGGTTTGAGCAGTGCTGGGCTCAGAGAGGGAGAAATGAGTCCCACCGCCCATCTCAGCTCTGCCTTCTGCCAGTTCAGTCTTGCCTGGGTCACTTGGATTCGCTGAGCCTCTGATCTCCTTCGCAAAGTGGAAGGGAAACACCCCACATCTGTTCCAGGCGCTGGGTCCTGAGGGAATGAGGGGAACGGCTGACGGGGGAAGAAGAGGGCGGGCAGCGACAGGAAGCCAGGCGCCGCCAACCAGCTTTCTCTGGCCCCACCTGCAGTGAGATCCAGTTAGCAGATACTCCATCTCAGGAATAAACGTGGTCTTGGGGTGGGACGCTCAACAGTCCAGCCCCGCTGCCTTTTGTGGGGGACAGGGGCAGAAGTCTGGATTCAGTCCCTGCTAAGCAAGGTCCTTACTAGTTGGGAGCCACTGGGCCTGAGCTGACCCCTCCATGTGCCAGACCTTGGGATAAGCATTTCGCCCCCACCTCTGTCACACCCTGTGACATATCCCATTTCACAGGTGAAAAAAACGAGGTTCCATGGGGTTGTATAATTGCCACGGTCACACAGCTTGTAAATGGGAGAGCTGGAAGGCAGACGGCACCATTACTCCATACCGAATGAGGCTTGGGAATATCTACCTCCCAGAGCTGCTCGGAGCTGTAAATGAGCTCTCACACCGAAGGGCCTGCCCAGCCCAGGCGTGAAGTCCCATAAGGCTCACGCCTGGTTTTGGCCCCGTCCCCTTCCGGAGGGACCAGGCTGCAGTTTCTCATTCTCACCACAGGGTGTCTCCACAGCCCTGCTCAACCGGCCAGCCAGGGCCCGGCTCCTTGACGCAGCCGTTCCATGGGTCTGGCCTGAATCCCTGCCAGTACGGTTCCGTGAGTTTCCTCCTGTTTTGTCTTCAGGGCAGCCATGCCCTGACTATTGGTAAGGACTGTCACCACCCCACACCCACCTTGCTGGGCTGAGTCGAATGGCATGGCGCAGCAGCGGTCCCTTTCCATGTGTGCCCGCTCCCTGGGGACCCCTGGGTGGTTTATGACCTCCTCGTTCCCCCACGGCCACTGGGCCTTTTCCCTTGAAAGTCACAGTGCAAGGAGCTCTTAGGAAACCTGCACCTTCCCACGGTTGGCCGCCCGCTCCAGGGACTCCTCCCCAGTCTGGCAGAGGAACTGGTGACCTGGTTACTGCTTCTTAGTCTCCATGACCCAGGTTCTCAGGAACTTCTCTCTGAGAACAGAATGAGGAGAGGCCTAATTATCTCCTTTTGGAAGACTGCACGAGGCTATGTCGGTGAGAAACATTTTGGAAGCTCTTTATTACCATGTCAAAGCTGGTTGCCAAAGGGAGGGACCTGAGGCCCCACCAGGCTAAGTTCCCCAAAGCCACACAGAAAGTCAGTGGTGACCCCAGGCCTCCTGATCCCGACCTATTGATTCAACCAAGGACCCCACCTGGCTCTGGAACAGCCTCAGGAGGCTGAAAGGCTGGCAGGACAGGGATTCTGGGGAGAGAAGAAGCCGGGGACGAAGGAGTTAAGGGGGCCTAGAGCCAGGATGGCTGAAGGCTGCGAACAGACCAGTAGGAGGGCAGGAGGCCAGAGGGGGGTCTGGCTCTGATTACATCCCAAGGCCATCTGGAGAACCAGACTCTGGAGATTGGTTGGTTTTATGGGGGGCAGATGGCATGAATTACAGGGGCTTTAATGGGGCAGAGGGGCTCTCCTCACAGTGGCTTTGAAAGGGGTCCGGGCGGGGGCTCTTGCCTAGAGCCTGGGCCGGTTGCATCAGCTCCAGCCCCTGCCGTGCCTTCCTGCCCACAGCAAAGAGCCCCCTCTTCAAAAGCCCCACAAAACCCACCCCCGAGAAGTCCGGGAGGATGTGCCATCCCCCAAAGGAGAGAGAGACCCTCTGCTCTTTCCACAGAAGCTGCATCGGGATGTGGGACCAGCCTGGAGCCACTGAAAGTTGGGTGAAAACCGTGTGGCCCAGCCAGTCAGCAGCAGCCAGCTTTCCCCCAAGCTAACCTTGGACAGTCAACAAGCCCCATCCTCGCGGGTGAGGGGAATCCTGTCCAAACACCTCAACGGAGTCCCAAGGCCATACAGCTAACCATTTGGTACTGGACTTGAATCCTAGACCCCCAGCTCTCGAATCAGCACCTTTTCACGGCCACATTTCATCCCACAGCCCTCCTGGGTCTCAGTCTCCTCACCTAACCAGCAATACCTGACAATACCTCCCTCACCGCTGAAATGGGATGCAGTTGGTGGCAAAAGCTTGGAAACGTCATACCCACCATGTGAGACGGCAGTATTGCTGTGGTTCGGCGAACAGAGCCTGGAAGCTCTTGTGGTTCCTTGGGAGTGGGCTTCGTGTGTGGAGGGGCCCAGCTGAGACCCCCTGGCTCTCCGGGGAGGCAAGTCTGCTCAGCCCACAGAAACATCACTGGGGGGAACGGAGCCTTCTGAAAGACAAAGAAAACTCTTCCTGCCTCTCAAAGCCATTTTTCAATCGCTCCTTGGGGGACTTTTCCCACCTTGGCCATATTCCCAGATTTGGGAGGGGGAAGGATGCCGAGTTGACAATCAGTTCTCTCACACCTTGTGTACCATCTTGGCTGGCCAGAAAACAGCCTGAGGAAGGTCTATCCATTGAAGGTGTGTATCTCTGACAAGGGCAATTCCTTTTCTGGAAACTTAACCCCTCAATTAGGTTTGCACAGACATGTATGTACAAGGTTATGCATTACAGCTTTGCATGTGATAACTAATGACAGAAACAACGTACATGTCTATCATTACGGCATGGGATAACTAATAACTAAGTTATGGTACATCCCTGCTATATAATACCAGGCAAAGAATGAAATAGACATATATGTGTATATAGGTGAATATATGTGTGTATAATTGAAATACATTTATATGAAGATCTTTTAAGATAATATTGTAAGAACAAGTCATACTGTCCTGTTTATGGCAAACAAAGAGGTGCATATAAAGCATAGAAAATTTCTGAATGATACACAAACAGTTGTTAATAGGGGGTTGCTTCCAGGTTGGGAGGACGGCTGGTCTGCAGTACAGAGGGACTTATTTTTCAGCATATTCCTACTTTCACATTTGTATGTGTGCTTTTTCAATTAAAGGAAGAAAAAAAAAGGCAGTCTGGAAAAATAACTGCTTGGACTCAGCCAGATGTTTCCCCCTACCCCCCTTCCCACTTCCAAAATCTTACGCCTGCTTCCTGCCCACCCAGCTCTGATCCACTCCAGCCTACAAAGTCTGATCCCACCACAGCCATAGCCCCTGGGGGCAGCTGCCCTCCATTCCTCCCTTTCTCGCCCAGCCACAAGAAGCCTACAAGGACCTCCACTGCTTGGAGGAGGGAAACTGCCCCAGGTGGGACCGGGTGAGCAGCCAAGGGACTTGGTTTCCTATTAAATGCGAGGAAGGAGTGGTACTTAAACACCAGACTTCAAAGAGTCTGAGATTTTAAAAAATCGCTTTTGGGGAATATGCAGCTTTTATTGGAGGTGTCAGACATTAATGAGAGCTCTGGATATTTCCCAGCCTGAGGAGCACGGGGCCTCTCGTCTCCACTCCCACCCCTTCCAGCAGTAGCTAGCCCCCCTTTGATGGAGCAAGAGACACACAGAGTTCAAGGGGTATTTGCCCTCCTCACCCCACCTCCTCCCCGCTTCACTTCTAGAAAAGGTGTGAGAAGATCTGCAGGGAGGGGAGGGGGAGCTGGGGAAGGGGCTGGGAGCAGGTTCAGACGGAGGCAAAAAGTCCAGCCTTGCTTCCCTGCTCCTTTGGAGAAGGTTTCATGGCCAGTGATTAGGGATTCTGGGGCTCGCCCTAGGCCAGTCGGGTTGAAAACCTCCACACATAATTGCTCCTCTAGGAAATGATCATGCTTTTAGATATTTTGAGATCCTTAAGCTGAAGGAATTGTGGGAGCTCCATTTTTCCCAAATATGTAGAGTTACAGTGAGCCTTACTTGACCATACTTTTAATGCTGGTTCATTTCCCAACCTTGGAATATACCTACTGGGCTTGAAAGGTAGGCAGCCTGTCCAAAATAGAGGGGCATCTGCCAATACACCCAGAACAGGGGACACACCCAAAAATATTTGTGGGATGAATGTGTGCATTCATGTATGCATATGAGAATGAGTGAATGATCCTGTTTTACCATTATCTTTATTTACAACAAGGAGACATTAGATTACATATTAGACATTAGGAATTACTCTTGTTGATTAGGCACTGGAGCCCCTGAAAAGACTATAGCATGAGTTCTTAAAGGAAAAGATCGCTCTTACTCATCTTTCAATAAATGATGGGTGGGTGGGTGGATGGCTGGATCGATGGATAAAGGCGTAGAGGGATACATAGTATCACATTCCCTGGAGATCTAGAGGAAGAGTAAGACAACCATATATCAAAAGTTAGTCAGTTCTGCCTTAGGCAGGAGCAGGGACAAGATGATATCTTGTGTCTGTTTCCAACCTGAGTATCTACAGCCAGACTGAGTAGTGAGGAGTATTTGAGCATATGATGGATATCTGAGCATATGGCATTCCTTGCTAGTCCGTGGACAGCCATCAGGGAACTGAGTCTCTCCGCTGCCTGGGCAGGGTGGGGTGGTCCTCTCCACCACTGCTGGGCCCTGGATCACTCTCCTGCTGGCAGTAGCCACGGTGACCCCACTTGGTAACCCATCATAAGGCTGTGCTCCTTCCGTCCCAGGGGAGCAAAATCCCCTGCAAGAAAAGGGGGACGAGTTCTGACCTTTACTGAATATATGAAAGTGTCCAGATAGTGTGGCCCACGTCAAACAGAAGACTAAAGTGGAGATGTGCAAAGTTGATGGGTCATTTCCCTCAAGGACCAAGCAGATCTCAGCAGCAATGCAACACCAGAGGGGGGTCACCTTCCAAGCACCAAGGAAAGACAGCCCAACAGGGGCCACCTCAAGAGAGAATCCTGCAGTCCCGTTCCACTCCAGATCTCTTTGTCTGTCCAGTTTCCCATCCTTTTCCTCAAGTCCCTTCCTTCAAGTTCCCTGGGCCAGTGTCCCTATTCCTTCCCCCCCCCCCAAAAGCCCCCTTCTTGATTGCCCGGAATTTGGCCAGGTGTTCATGGAGGCTCCCCTCTTGTTAGGAGTTTCTCGGGAGAGCCACGGGGAGCTCCCTGACCCTTCTCCACCTCCCGCCAGAGCTGTGGCTGTGTCCTCATTAGCCGAGAAGCCAGCATGTCTCCTCCAGTCATGGGGAGCACCTGTCTTTTTCCCAGACCTAACACAGTCTTGTCTCACGGAGGAAGGACTATTTTTCCTTGCTTGCCTTTGACCCTGCCCCTTATAAAACAATAACCCCAGCATTAATTCACCTAAAAAGGCATCTCTCATTCCTGAGTTGGCTTACAGTAGAAGCGTCACCTCATCAGTTGTTATGTGCTCTCAGCATCTGTAATGACTCTAATTAGATTCATTCTAATTCCTAAGATCCCCTCGATGAAAGATGGGAGGCCACCGGCTAGTTCATTTTGCCATGAGAAAGTCATGGAGGATCTGCCCAACCAGACCGTGCCTATGACAGGCTTGTGGAGGGCTGTTCTCATGACACCACCTCCAGAAGGCCAGCGGGAATGCATCCAAGCTTGCCTTACTCCCCCAGCTGACATTCATGGATGGCTTGACCCTTTACAGTTTACCAAGCATGTTAATACACATTACGTCTTCAATCCAACTCCTGGGAAGTGGATAGTATTATTACCCTGTTTGTACAGTTAAGGAAAATGAAGTTCAGAGATTTGCCCAAGATCATACAATCAGTAAAAGTCTGAGTTAAGCCTAGAACACAGACCCCTGATCCTTTCTCCACTTTACCTATTTTCAAAAATGTTATATTTCCACTTAGAAGCCACCACTGATGCCAAGACTGCAATTACTCCAGGGACACGTTACAAAAGCACTTCCCTCTTCCTGAGACAGGACTGGACGCTAGGTGTCCTAAAGCTGCAGGGGGACAAATACCAGCATTTCTGATCCCCTAAGGCCTGGAAATAAAACATGCCATAAACAAAGATAGCCCACTGCATCATCTAAAGAGGAGAGAGAAGACGGGGAGAAGAAGGAGAGAAAGAAATAAGGAAGAGAAGGAGGAAGAGGGAGGGAGGGAGGAGGGAAAAAGAAGAGATTGTTTACAGGCCTAATGAATAATCCTCTGAGGATTTCTGAGAAATCGCACAACTCAGACACACAAACCACACGACAGGCACACACACCTCTGTACGAGGCTGCGATGGAGTGACCATGGGCGTCCGAGCCGGGTGCACCTGCTCATGTTGCCAGCTGACATTACCGGCTGTGAATCTCTTAAGTAAATCACCAGGTCTCTCTAAGTCTCTGACTTTTCATCTGCGAACTGTGGGAATTCGTGCCCATTCAAAGGCTGCACAGAACTCAAGGAAAATGATGAGCCAGAGGCCTGAGGAGAGGGGGTGCGGCGAATCTGAGCAGAGAGAGACAGGGAGGCCCTAATGGCAAAATGAGAATCTCAGATAAGGATCTAAGAAGTCATACTGAAGAAACCATTCTCTAGAATTCACAAATCCCAGAAGAAAGTTCAAATTCTTTTCTCCTTACGATTTTGATACCAAGCCCAGCATCCCTCCTTCCTAAGAATCTTTCCATCCGTCACCACCCTGATGTGTCCTCCAGACTTGGCAAGAGGACTCTCCCAGCTGCCTCCCTTCGGCCATGCTTTCTCCTCTCCCCACCCCTGGCCCCCCTGCCAGAACCAAAGCCAGCCGCACTATGGACGGGCAAACCTGAGACGGTCCTGGCCTCCTGTCCCGGTTGGGCCTCTCTGCGGCACAAGGTAGACACAGCCATCAAAAGGAGGAAGGCCTCACATGGGGAGAGTAATAGCAGGGCTGGAAGGGGTCAACCTTGAATGAAGATCTGAGAAGGTCCAGGGTGGGGAAAGGGCCCAGTGGCCAGAGAGGGAAGCTTGGCATTGATGAGATGGGCGATCTGCAGCCGCAGCCATCTCTAGACATGAACCCGCAGAACCGAGCCAGCCATCCACGCTGGAGGTGGGGAGGGCAGTGGGCTGGGCATGAGGGAAACCAAGGCAGCTACATCAAACAGGCCCTGGGAGAAGCTCAGGCGTTGGTGGGCCCAGCATTCCTACACTGCTCCCAGGAACGATGACCAGGGTGGCTTTGATCCCTGCAGCGTGGAGCATCATCGCGGGGGTGGCGGCCTCTGTCTGGGAGCCAGCCCCCTCCTCCTCTGCTGCCTCATTAAAAGGGACCCTCCCTCCCCCCATACTTCCTTGCACAACAGCCTGGATTTTCCTCTGCCCCCAACTTCCCCAGGACACCCCACCCTCACACCGCATGTCTTCTTCCAGCCTGCTGAGATTAGTGGCTCACCTTTCCCCATCCCGAGTCAGTAAGCAGGCTAGAGGCCGCATCCCAGCTAAGAAGGGTAGGAATGGACACCCTTTGGAGGATTCTCCTGGGCAGCCAGCTGGGTCCTTCTCTTGGCTTTGTAACCTAGAGGACTCCACGTCACCTCTCTGTGCTTCATTCCTGGAGGGAAGTGAAGAAAGCTCCCGCCAGCCCCTGTACTCTGTAACTCCTCTCTCCCTTGCAGTGTTAGTAGGGCTGGGATTTCCTGCACTCAAGACACTGAGCGAAGGAGCCGGGGAGGCAGTGGAAGTTCAGACAAGTTAAAGTGATTACCCAAGATTACACAGCTGGATTTAGAGGTCTATCTCAGGCTGGGTACATGAGAACCTCAACAATCATTGGTTGACTTGCTGCAGTGAATATTCTAACAGTGAAGGGCTGGACAAACCCAGTGGGGTCAGCTGGCTGAAACAGCTCCTGGCCTGGGGCCTTAGTAATGTTTCCCCCAAAATGGGATGTCTCCCCAGAGCTGGCTGAGCTATTTCCAGAACCTCTGAAGATTGTGGGGCACTCGTCCTATTCCCCTTCTCTCCCACTTGGAAGAGAACGCACTAATGTGGGTTCCCCACCAGCACCAAGGATGGGAGAGAGTGCTCAGTGCACTGCCCTCTGGGAAATTCCAACCCTGCAAACACAGCCTCTGAGTCTTTGTGCAGGACCTTGATCCCCTGCTTCGTGGAGGACAGGCAAGGGGAAATGGACCCCGCTCCTGCTGCCCTCTACAGCAGGCCCTTGCAGCCCAGGACTTGAGGCAGGAGCCTGGGGTTGGCAGGTCCTGGGTTCCCTGGGCAGGAGTCAAGGCCTCGTTTAGGGGAAAGTTGCCTCCACCAGGCTTGGGTCCCAGCTTTCTCCTGTTAATTAAGATAATGACCCAACTCCCAGGGTTGCTTCAGCTTGAAAGGGACTTTGAGCTGCTGGGATGAAAGGCATTGGGTGGAGACCGAAGCCCCAGTGCATGAGGTCCTGGGAGTGGGAGGTCTGGCCCTGGGCCGTCCCCAGCCCTGTGCTGAGTCACTTCCTCCCTCCTGGTTGGATCTCATCTCTGTAACCCAGGGACTCCAAACTCTCCTTTCAGGACAGCTCAGGGTGAGCAGGTGCAGGACACAGCCTCACATCGGCGCCAAAGGGCTCCCGCCCAGGAGGGGAGGGGCGTGTGCTGTCCTGGTGCTGTGGGGATGCTACTGCACACTTATAGCTGCATGACTCTCCTCTTAACATCGCTGGGAAGCGAGACATGCATCCTTTGTTACGCTTCAAGAAACAGGAGCAAAGAGTGAGGTTTCCCAGATCTCGCAGCGCATCTGAGGATAGAGCAGATCTGATGCCTCCTGCTCCTCCATCCCTCCCCCAGGCCCCGGTTACTCATTCCTGTAAATATGGCACTGTCCCACGAGCTTCAGAGCCCACGCTTAGTGTGTGACCAGGAGTATGATAGATGCAGACTCAGGCTTTGCCCTCAAGGAATTTCTTCTCCTCCACTAGTAAGTATCTCTTCAGTCCCTGGAAAGATCACTAGATATTTCAGGGGAAAGAAAAAGCTGGGGGTTGAGCAAGGGAGAGAGGTCCTCTGGCAGGTCAGAGAAGAAGGGTGAGGCTGCCACGGGAAGTTCCTGCATTGGCCTCTACCAATGAATCAGGGCCACCAAGCCCTCCAGGAAACACTGCTTCTGGTCTGCAGCTGCCTTCCGTGAGATTAAGCTCCCCAAACCAGGCGGCTGGCATTCCCTTCACCTGGTGGACCCCAAAGGTTCCCCTTCCCAAGGTTCTGGGGTTCCCATTCTGCATTCCACCAGATGGATACCAGTTTGCCAGACCCCACTCTGGGCCAGTCCCGTGCTACAAATAAGACATGGTGTGGGGAAATGGAAGGTCCTACGGCCAGGATCCTCACCTGACCCTAAACTACTTGATGATTTAACTGACCTACTGCTAGGCTACTGCTTCCACACCCCTTGGCAATAAGCTATTATTGACTGAGTCACTATATAAAGAGCTCTGCCCAGTGCTCTGGGCAGAGGCAGAGATGGCGGTAGATTGTGGACCTGTGGGCCGCTGGATGCAGATGCGATTCTAGCGCTCGGCCTACCACCATGAGAACAAGGCTGGGTATAAACACTTTTTACCCCAAGAACGTTCCATTGTCATTTCGTGGTCTCACTGAATCCATAGTGAACTTGCCTGGGGCTGAAACCCTCGGGCAGGATGTACGACTCGTGCCCTCAGAGTAAGGAATAAACAAGTGCTGAAAGGGACGTGGGCTGACACAGAAAGAGGTGCAGGTAACGTGCTGTACTTTCTCCAGGGGAGAAAAGGACCAGTCCACTGAAAGCACAGAAGGCTGCTCACTGGTACTCGGGAGCCAAGGCCCACCCTTTGCCATTGACCGGGTGTCTCCCCACAAGTCAAGGTTTACCATGTCATCCCTTATTCAATACAGATACAGCTGAGTGTCCATCAAGCTCTAAGGAGTCCAGTACTTGTTACTTTACTCCAGATACTTACAAACCCACGCTTATTAGAAAGCAATGCGAAGCTGTTACGTGACCTGTGAAACATGCTCCAAGCAATGGTTAAACCCCAGAACTGCAGGCTGAGGGCCATCCAGCGAGGACTTCCTGGGAGGGCTTTAAGGATGCTCAGGTGTTTGGGGTGCCTGGAGTGGAGTCTGGCCTGAGGCTCGAGCTCCCTGCCCTGACCTCTCGGGTCTCCTCCGGCCTTGGGCAGCTCTTAAGCCTGCAGGGGGTGTGCAGCATGAGTAGGAGTGCGAGGAGCCCCCACAGATTTGTTTTTCCTATTTTTCTGGGCTTGGGACTTGCTCGTCCTGGCACTGGGCCTTGCCTGCCCCGGCTCCAGCTTGTTAGTTTTAACTGGAGCAATTTCCTTTGAACTCAGCTTGAATTAGCATCACCATGGCGATGGATCTGAGTTTTCACAAGCCGACCTGGTCTTCACCCCTCAGCAATTAGCTCGAAGGAGAGAAGCAGGAGGAGGGGGGAGAAGAGGAGAGAAGATAAAAGGGTGAGGACACTGGGTGGTGGGAGAAAATGGGGAGGAAGGGAAAGGGAGAGAAGGGAGGGGAAAGTGGGGGAAAGGCATGGAGGGTGAGGGGGAAGGTGAGAGGAGAGGTGTAGAGGGAGGGAGAAGGCAGGATGGGAAGGAGGGGCGTTCTGACCCACCAGCCGAGCCAGGCACGGAATACCCACCATTGCCTTTACCTTCCCGCAGCCCCACCTACCAGGGGAGCAAGAGAAGAGACCAGACCTTCCACGCCCAGCCTGGGAGGAAAAGTTCTCACCCTTCCTTAGGGGAAACCAGCAGGCTGCAGCCCCTTCCTCCCGCACGCACCAGGCTGGGACCAGCTGGGAACAGGGGCCTGGAGCCCGAGAGGGCAGATCCCTCTCTTATGTGCCACATGCCCTTGGGCAAACCACTGGCCTCCGTAACAGCAGTGGGAGGCAGGGTTAAGTGAGAGGGCCGCCCTGGCACAGACTCCGTGGTGGTCTCTGGTGGGCGGGGCGGAGGGGGTGGTCACTACTTGCTTGCTTGCCGGTTCTCGCCCCTCTGAGAGCTTCAGGACAGGCAGAGACGAGGTCTGTCATCTGGAGTTCCCACACGCTAGCATGAAGCCTGATACATTAGGCAGGCAATAATATTTTTCAAATAAATTAACAAATGAATGAACTACTGTTATTTTTTAATGGGTGGGTAAGAGTTGGGAAAGGGGAATAGTGAACCAGAATACTCCCGAGTCTGACGGAGTGGAGGATTTCTCTTTGACCCCACCCGCTCCAGGAAGCCCTCAGGGGCTTGGACTCCTTCCCGCACCTCCCCAGGCTCCTCAGCCCCAAAGGCCCCTGTGATCCTCTCCATCACCACCAATCAGCAGGCAGTGTCATCTCAGATCCACTCCTCTGCCTCCCCAGCTAGGTGGACCGGGGACTGTCTTGTTCCCCAGCTCCTTGCGTGCTCCAGGCCCTGAGCTGATGCTCTAAGAATGTCTGTGAATGTATATATCTGAGAGTTTATGGAATGCCTGGACCATCATTCAGCTGCGGCTGGCACAGGGCCAGGTGTCAGGCAGACGGAGGCCAGTAAAGGCAGTTCCTGGGGGAAACAAATACGTAAACAGGACTGGTAATGCAGCATGCCAGTGAAGACCAGAGGCCACGGGAGGAGGGGTCACAGGGGTGGGGGCTTCTGAGGACCATCATTCATGTCTGTTCCATGAAGAGCTGAGGAGGAGATGTGTCTCCAAGGCCCTTGAGGGCACAGAGCCTTTAAAGAAAGAGAGAAACAGCCCGTCTATTCTCAAAGGGAGTCAGATGGTAGGGGAAAGGCTGGCAGGCAGGAGGGAGGTGGTGTGTTCTGTAAGGCTACGTGGGACCTTCTGGACTGATGCTGAAGGAAGCACCAGGCTTGGTGTCTCCATCTAGCACACATGGATTGTCTTTGAACCAAGAGTCACCGCAGGCGGGCTCTCCCACTGGCTGCGCCATGCCTCACCAGGCAGCAGGATAAACCATATGGCCTCTGGCGGCCCAGCACCTGTCCATCACTTCTCAGCTACTGGTATCGCACTGAGGTATCAGCAGGTGCCTAACCTCTCAGGGGCTCAGGGTCCCCTCCCTCAGATGGGATCATGGTAGCCCGACCTCACCTGGGTATCTGAAAATTAGGTGAGACACTGCTTGTGGCGCCCTCCGCCCTGCACCCAGGTGCGCAAGACCTCAGCCAGCATTTGCAAGGATCACCTGCCCCTACTCTGGGTCTTGCTTTTTCTCCCCAGGTGTAAGATGGAAGTAAAATCCTTTCACGGCACCTTCATTTCATCCGCCCCTCAGTTTCCAAACAAACGCGTACCATTGCACCGCAGCAGCTCTCTGTCCTGGGGCCCACGTCCTCTGTAGCTCTCCGGAGAACTGCCTGCTTTCCCCTCTCTCGTTGCTGCTTCTCACCCTTTGGCTCCGCTTGTGTTTCCCATGTGTTCCTCCAATCTCCCGCTCCAGACCTTACCATCCTCCTTCCATCTCTTTTCCCAAGTCCTGCCTTTGGCCTGTCTCTCCTCTCCTCCCCTTTCCTCCTCTGCTGCTCATTATAAAAAAGAAATCTTTCTAAATACACCAAAGATGCACTCAATCCCCACGGACCCCAGCCTAGCACAAAGGACTGGTTCTTTTGGACTGCTCCGTGCGGCCTCCTCTCTGCCCGCTGCCTTTCAGTCGTGGCCTCATTCACAGGACGGGAAGGCCTAACTGGGCATTTTCCCATGTGCCTGGGTGGGGAGGAGGCCGGGAAGCTGGGAGTTGGATGGAGGGTGGAGACAAGTGGCTTAGATTCTTCCCAAAATTCGGCTTATCCTCAGAGGGAGAAACAAATTGCTTGTCGGGCAGCATGACTGCCTTCTGGCCACCTGAAGAAGTCTATCAGGTTTGCAGGAGAGAGGCAAGCTGAAAGCAGGAGGACTGCAGGCCAGCACGTTTGGTCTTGAGGACACGCGGCCTTTTTCCTGGGCTGGGCTGGGAGCGTTGGCATGACGGCGGAGGAGGGCTCCGAGACCCCAGAGACGGTCTGGCGAGCACTCTGGGATTCTTCAGGGTGCACTGTGCTCTAGGCCCCCACCCACACCGCAGCCCCCGCCCAGCGCTCTCTGCCCATGGCCCGGGACTGCAGGACCACTAACCTAGAGGGCGGGCAGCTCCTCCCCTCCGCAGCCAGGATGACCTTGCTCCAGCAAAGGAACATCAGATGTATCTGGGCTGCAGGAGGGAGGCCAGGACAGAGCAGGGACACATCAAGGCCTTTCAAACCCAGGCTCCTCACAGAGGCTCCCTCAGCTCTGCCCCCTGTGCGGCACTGCCCAGACTGGAGGGAAGCGGTACGAGAAGGCCTTGGCCGCAGCATTCCCTGCCCTCGTGTCCTCCCTGGCGTTCTGAATTTTCTTCCTGCATTTTCTCTCAGCCCCTCCCTTCCCCGCTCCACCCCACAACAGCTGGCTTCTGGAAGCCAATAGTGTTCCTGAGTTCATCAAAAACTCCTGTACTTTGCCCTTGAATTGAAGCCAGCGTGCCTTTGTCCCAGGGCCATGGGTCAGCTTGCTACTCCCAGGTTTAAACAGTGTTAGAAGAGTAAAAGGGGCCGGGGTGCAGGAAGGACAAGAGGATGAACATTTACCAGCGTCCCCTGCTGTGGGGACTGGCCCTGGGCGGTGCACTCAGCAAAGCTGACCTCACAGCTGTTGGGGGGCAGGGGGCCAGGTATCTCTATTTTGCCTTAAAGAAACTGGCCCCAGATCACCCAAATATGAACTGAAGGGCAGAGAATGCCTCCAGACTTCCTGTGGAGCTTTGAGGGGATTTCTGATCCATGACTATGTTAGGAAATTCCATGACTGTCCACAGCGTATGGACAGAAAGCTGAGAACAGCTGTGATGTTCCAGCTCAGACAGAAGAGCAAGCCTCTGGGTGTGGATGGAGGGGGTTAAATCACACCCCAGGCCTGGGATCCTCCCACCCCATCCAAGAGCCCTGAAGAATCCTGGACTGGCCTGAGAAGACAGGAGCTGGGGGGCACATTGCTGGAGAAGCCAAGTGCATAGGTCATGTCTCCATGTGGATTAAGTGGGACCTTAAAATGGGTGCCCAGCAAAGCACAGGGGCCTTGGGGAGCACAGCTCTGTCCCTGCTCCCTCCACATGGGCTCCCTGGCCACCACTCCTTGGGCTGCCCTGAACAGGGGCCGCCTTCCCTCCCAGCCTGGGTAAATGTCAGCCCTTCTCACATCCACTTTGTCCTCTGCCCCTTCTCTGCCTGCTCCTCCACCCTCATCTGCCCTAAAAAGTGAATGCCTCTCCTGCCCAGGAAGCTGTGCTGGAACCTGGGGGCCCGGCTGGGCTAGGGGAGAAACAGCAACCGGAGCTCAGGAGCGGGCCTGAAGGAGCGGAGGAGGCAGCGGGCGGCGGTGGGCAAGGGGCAGATGAGCCTCTCTCAGCGGGGCGGGGAAGGGCTGCTGACGTGAGGGGCCCCGGAGCCTGTGAGGCTCCGAAGAGATGTGGTGCCGGAAGGAAGAGGCAGGACACAGGCGCCCTGCCCTGCCCCGCAGTGGGGTCTGGGGTGCTCGGGGACAGCTGGGGAGACACTCTCCCCTACACCAGTGCACTGTCCCCCACACTCCCCCAACCAGGGCTTCTGGCATAGGCCAAAATGGGAAGCAAAAGCAGAAGGGCTGAGCCAGGGCCAGACAGAAGGGTCAGCAGCAGACACCCAGCCCTGGGCTGAGCCCGGAACGGTGGCCACTCTTAACTAGGCTGCCCACTCAACTGACACCCTCTCAGGCCTGTGTCTGAGAATAGTCTGAAGCCCCGGCTGCAGGGCTGGCTGGCCCCCTTCCACCGCCAGCCAGCCCGAGTTAACCCTTGCCTGGCTGGGCAGCTTCTTCCTGGTTCAGCCCCTCCCTTGCACATCTGGCCTCCCAGCACAGAGTGGCCTTCCTCTGCCGGCCCAGCCAGCTCCTAGAGCACAGACCCCTCCGGTCTCCCCAGTTTCCTCCACACAGGCAAGCCCCCGTCCCCAGTCCTCCTGAGAGCCTGCCAGTCCTGCCTCTGCAGCTGTCCCGAGCACTGAGCACAGAGGCCTGGGAGGGTGGTCTGAGCCCACCTAGGGAACCATGCAGAGAGAGTCCAGAGTGTCAAGGCAGATGGGCCTAGTGGCCTCCAGTCCTCCCTCCTTTACAAGGAGACACCTGAGGCCTGGGGCATGCAGCTGCTGAGGGCCGCTGGAGGTCACCCGGGAGGTAGGGGACCTGGGGTGCTCAGGACCAAAGAGGAGGTGAGAGGCGGCCTGTCACAGAAAGGGCAGAGGATGGGAGAGGACAGGGACAGTCCCAGACTTGGGAGTTCCTGGCTCTCCCAGGGGAGGGCAGGCCTGTCCTGCTACCTGAAAGGACAGGTGTTGTCTGAGGCTGGGTGTGGGGCCCCAGCTGGCTCACGGGGGTTCTGTAGGTAGCCGGGAATGAATCACACCTTCTGTGTTCCTTACACGTCCCCGTGTGGGTATGTTGTTCTGCATGTCTGGGGACACAGGCCCTACACAGGTGTGCTGGGCCTCAGGGAGCCAGCCCTGTGCATGTAAGTGGCTCTCTGTATCTTGAACTGTGCCTGAGATTGTTCTCACCCCGTGCTGACACTCCTGCGTGTGTGTGTAGCCTCCGTATGTCCAGGCTGAAGCCAGGTGTGTGTCAGAGTGTGTCTGCACGTGTGGGAGTATGCGTGCGGGTACTGGGGAAGGGCTGTCTATAGTAACGAGAACTTGTTCTGGTGTGAGAGCTGTGCCGAGGTGGATGGAGAAGCACCAGTGTGCTCCGAATTCCAGCAAACTCCAGCTCCTGGGTTTCCGGCTGTCCGGGCTAATCGGCACAGATGTGCGCTGCTGTGCTGCAGCCATAAACAGACCTCCCAGGATTTTTCCAGAGGAAACGCAGAAATATTTTGGTGTCTGCTCCGGCCAGTGAGAGAGAGTGGGGATGGGGCTTGAGGATAGGGCTTCCAAATGGAGGGCCTGTAATCAAAGGGAAGCAGAGGCAGCAAAGAGCACCCTCAAAGGCCAGCAGACGGGGAAGGGCTCCGATAGCTTCTAGTTGCAGGTCCCCAGGCACCACCCGGGAGAATGAAGTCCCAGTCGCCAAGGCTGCTGGCCCCCAGAGCCCAGGCCACTGCCGCCCCACCTCTCCCTGGCCCGTGAGGATGCAGGGTCCCTCACAGGGCCTGGGGCACGTGCCCCACTGCCTGCTGGGAGAACACACCAGCACAGCCCCAGACCCTCCCATCACAGACGGCTCACTGGGGCATGCGTCGCGCACACACACACCCCAGCCACCACTGCCGACCTGCCCACACGCGGTCACCAGCACACGCACACACACCCCTCCCTACCCATCCTGTGCCACGATCAGAGATACTACACAAGCAGCACCACTGCACCCAGACCCTAAACAGTGCGCTCTGGAAAAATGCACATCCACTCCCACAGACACAGTGGTCCGGATCCCAGCCCTGCCTTTCATCCAAGTACACATACCAAGAAAAATGTCCCCCACCCCCCAGTTCCAGAGCCTTCCACGCCAAGGAATATGCATGATACTGTCAGGATCCTCCCCAAAGCAGATACTTGAAGCTTTAAAAGAATTTGACTTGTTCCTGCGTCCACCAAGTACCTGCGTTGGTTTAAAGCCCCCTCCCCTGAGGCTGAAGTCCTCCCTTCAGCTGTGTCCCTTCCTAGTCCCTCCCCAGGGGGTGGAAGTGGCCTTCTTCCCAGCCAGTGACCTGGGGGACTGGGCCCGCTTGCTCTTTGCTCTCTGAGGGAGGAGGAAGCCTTGCACATTTACCCAGCAAAGCCTCGTGGAGCAGTTTCTCTGTGCCTGGCGTGCACTGGGCCAGTGGGAGGCACAGGACTGAAAGAGATGCTTTCTGCCTGTTTAGGGAGCTTACAGCTCAGCAGAGAGATGAGACTCGCACTGGTCTAAAGCCACCATCCACCCTGCAAGAGGCCCAGTAAAGTCCAGAGGTAGGGGAGGATGCTGTCAGCCTGGGGAACACAGGTGGGCTGCCTGGAGGAGTGGCCTGTGGGCAGGCCTAGACCCCTGGGCAGCATTTACCTGTACAGGTTGAGGGCATAGGGCAAAAAATGTGGCCTCACCCCCACCCTACAGAATTCTTCTATCACATCGCCTTGTTTACTGTATTCACAGTATTTATCTGAACTAACCCTGTTTATTTGAATATCTATTTTTGTCTGTCTCCACCCCTGACATTCTGTAAACTAAGTGAGAGCAAGTCCACTGCCCTTAGACAGGCTCTCGGCCTCTGTCAATAGGAGAGGAAGAAGGGAGAAAAGGAGGGAGAGAGCCTCACCTGTCAGGGCCTGGAGACGTGGAGGTCGGGCTGGCAACAGGGAGAAGTTGCTGAGCCTTGAAGGCTACACTGAGGAAGGTGGGCTGTCACCCTTCTCTTCCTGGGACCCATTAGGTTTGTGGCAGGGCCCTGATGTACACAGACCCAGGGGCTCCTGGGCCAGCTACTGGGAGTGCAAAATTCTTTTGACTGTGGAGCATCTGGGTCTCAGAGGTAGCCAATGGATAGGTACGCTCTACATAGTAATAGGATTCAAGTGTATGACCTTTAGCATTATAGGTTTATATGTCAACCTATCGCAGCATTATAGCTTACATAGGGGTGGGACAGACAAAAACAGGTTGTTAAATAAAGAAGATAAACTCAGGGAAGTCTTCTCTCCTTAGCTTCACCCTCAGACCGGCCAACAGGAACCGGTCCTAGGTACAGAATCTCTGAGAATGCACATTCATGGGGCAGCCAGACTGGTGCCTTTGTCTGGAGCACGCGGGGAGCATGGATACAACACACACAGAGAAGTGGCTTAATCCCTCACCCTTTCCTCAGAGCCCCCTTCTCCCCTTTAGAGAGTGGAGGAGGCCAGTGCCCAGTGTCTCTCTCCTGCTAAGGGAATAGCTCACTGATTTTAGAGCCAGAGAGGTAAGCGGAGCTGAAAGAGAACCTTTGTGAACCATCTGTCCACGTTCCCAAGCAGGGTAGGACAGATCGTTGGAGAGAGGTTTTATCTCGGCAAACACCCACCCCAGGAAGGCCTGGAGGTGCAGGTGGGCGCTCCACAGCAGCTTGAGCATGTCAGCCTGCCGGGCTCTGGGTGCTCCGCTCCTGGAAAAGACTACACACCCTGCCGGTCGGAGCCACCTGCAGACTCATGGTCCTGGACCTCCAGTCTGTTATAGAGCCCAGACAGAGCTCTAGGGCTGCACGGAGAGGCTGCCTGCCGAAGAGCTCTGGCTCTGGGCTGGGAGAAGGGGTCCTGGGTTCTGTTCATAACTCCCAGGGACCCCTTCCGGAGCAGCATCCACAATTCGAAGTTTGAGCCTGGAGGGGTAAGGGTGAAGCAAATGGCCTTTGGGATGCACAGGTGGGGATGAAGCCGTCTCCTCCTCCCTGCGGCACAGGACGTAGTAGCAGGAGGGACTGGAAAGACCCTGCACTCAGAGTTAACTAGGAGGCTCTTGTTTCTGACATCTGCCCAGGGTCTGAGTTCCAGCCCTACCACTCACCAGCTAGGTAACCTTGAACCACACATCTCAGCTCTCTGGGCCTTAGTTGTCTAATCTGTCAGCTGGGAGAGAAGCTAATACTAAATGCTTGCTGAGCTCTGCTTTTGTTTCCTGGTCCCTCCATCCCCAGATGCCAGGTTGTGAATTTGCCCTTCTGTCCTGTCTTCTCACCCAAAGGGAGGCTAGGGGAGAGTAAACACCCGCTGGGTGCAGCAGGCAGCTGGCAGCTGAGAGTGGCTGCCCAGAGGACGGGACTCACCAGTAGCAGGGGGCCGCAAAGGACCCAACTAGCCTCCCACCGCTCCTCACACAGGTGGGCTTGGGGTGCTGAACGGGAGCCCCATCTGTAACCCTGGCTCCTGAGGCTGCCCAGCCTTCCTCATACTCCATCTTTTGTTTCCATTCATTCACCTGCTTCTGCAGCAAACATTTACAAAGCCACTACTATGTGCCCAGCACTGTTCGGGGTGTTGGGAACACAGAAATGAGTGCGTTCGCAGCCACTGGAAGGACAAGAAATGTAAACAGGTGGTTCCCACCCAGCATGAGAAATGCAGGGAGAGCAGCGCTCCTGGGTGCTTGGGGGCATGAGAAGGGCCTGCAGCCAGCCAGGTGGGACAGTTCCCTCTGAAGACACAGCAGTCAGCTTTCTGAGCTGCTGGGAAAACATGGAAATTGCTTGGTGCCCAACAGCTTAGGGGGTGGTCATGCCCGAGAGAAAGGTGACTGGGTGGGATAATTAATGTTTTGCTAAGGAGGAAGATATTAATGTGTGTTGCTCAGCATGCAAACACCTCAACTAACAAAACGACTCAGGGAAAACAACTGGAACCGTGGGATTTTTCTCACAAAGATTTTCAAAGAAAAGGCGGCAGTCACAGACACACCTCCTCTGTGGCTGAGCGAACACTCCCCACGGAATGAAGAAACCAGGCCCCTGGGAAGGGCCTGGGTGCCACTCCTTCCTGGGCAAAGGCCAGCCCAGCACGCAAACCCCACACTCCCGCTCCTGACGCAGGCTGCACATCTCAGTCACGAGGTGACGGGGGTTTCCACACACACTGGTTGAGCATTTCAAGGAACAAGAAAAGGTCTCTGATTCCTTGGGGTGCACGCACACCTGCTTCCTACCTGGGACCATCCCATTTTCATGGGGAAGGTTGCACAGTCTACAGCTTATGTGCATGGTGGAGGGACTGGGTTTGAGGGGATCAAAGAGTTATTTTTGCTTCTACTTATGTGAACTGTAAATACATGTTCAGAGTCTGCAGGCAGAGGGACGGGTCCAAATGAGCCATGTTCTGAAATGACGCTGAAGCCTGACAGGAGCTACTACTAGTTAGTGATAGGAAAACCCACCAGAACCAAGGTGGTGCCTGCTTTTCCTCCCCAGGCACCATTCCAGGGCCGCTGCCCCTCGAGGGGTCAGCTCTAGCACTAGGCTGTCTTTGAGACCTGCATGCAGGCCTCAGGAAACAAGAGTTCAAGATGGGTCTTCTTCCCACCGTCCTCTCCAGAGCGCTCGGGGCCTCTGAGCACAAATCTGTAAGACCGGCTTGCTGCTGTGGTGGCGAGCTCACCTTGACCTTCCTTCTTTCCCTGACCACACCAGACTGACCCCAGAGCCATATGCTGGGGACATGTGGCTGGAGGGCCCCCAGGCTTTTTTGCCCTACGGGACTGGGCCTGAGTCTTGCCAACCAGCTTGGGTATGGTGACCCCTCTGTGTCCGGGGGAGGCGAAGCGAGCAGTCCCACCACGCAGGGCCTAGGGGAGAGGGAGAGGATCCGGGGTTTGCCACCGTGGCTGCCGCTGGCAGGGGCTGGAGGTGTTTGTGGCTCTGGCGTGGGGACCTGTGGTCAGCCTGAGGTCTGACCTCCACCAGAGCTGCCTGCTGCCCCCTTTGACCGTTGCCCTGCCGCATGCAGCCACTGCTCTCCCTTCTTTGCCTCCCCGTTTGCACCCAAGGTGTGAATGCCCCTTTCGTGGGTGTGTACATTCCTGCTTGAACCTGACAGGCTTTGGGCCTGCCAGCGCTTTTCCACTATAGGGCCGACAGGTCAGTGTCAGGGGGCTCGCCCACATGCCGTCCATGTGGAGCACACCCTCAGAGTCAGTGTGCGTCTGGATGACAGTCCCAGCTCGGCCAGGCACTGTTTGGTCCTGGCAACTTCTTCAGCCTTTCCCCAACAGTGGAACAGCAAAACATATTTACTTCACAGACTTACTGTATTAAATGAGACGGTCTAAAAAAATAAAAAGCGTTCTGTTGGTGTTAGCTCCCCTCTCCTTCTATTTTAAGCTCCTAGGAAACAGACTCTAAGAGGTTTGTAGGCACTTACTGGAGTGCTGTTGGGATGAAGTGGGGAGGGAAGGAAGCTGGACAGGGGAGAGAGAGCGGTTAGGTGGCCGGGCAGTGGCCGCTAAGGCCCGGGCCAACCCCACGGGGAGCTTTAGCGCTGTGGGGCCCTGCAGAGGTGGCCCACACTGAGGCGAGGGGGCTGCACCTTGTACTCCACATCAGCCTGTCCTGGATGCAAGCTAGCCCGACCCCCGCCTCGGGAGAGGGCATAACCTTGGGGTGCTGTTCCCTCCAGCTATGGCCAATTCTGCAGGGACAGAGCTGTGTGCCTTCCTGGCCAACGCTCTGGGACCTGTGCAGTGAGTGCCATCCTGAAGGGGGCTTGGGCCCGTACACCCCAATACCTCACTACAATCCTCCCAAATTCCGGTAAGTGAGTTTAATCCACTGTAATAAAGAGGCCATCTGGGAAGGAGAAGGCCGTCCCTCCTGCTTGGGCCCAAACTCTCATTAGGTGCGTTGCTCTGCATAAGTTCTTGAACTTCTTTTACCTTCTTTTTTGTCATTTTTACTTGGATCTAATGATGTGTCTGCCTTCCTTCCTTTTGGGGTTATCAGGAGCATAAAATGCCATAATGCAAACGGTGACATGCTCTAAAATCTGTGACATTATCGTCACATGGGAATCACACGCACCCCATAAATTCAAAGCCACTTACTCTTTCTTGTGGCCCCCGTAGGCTCACTGCTTCCTTTCAGGCTGTGTGTCCTTTGTGAGGTGGGGAAAACGGGTCACCACCGCTGTGGCCCACCCAGAGGGCCCGGGGATGCTCTGCTCCCAGGCCCGGTGAGAAAGCCGCTCTTTATGGGATCAGAAGTGGGTTGGGGGCTCAGGCAGCAGGGCCTGCGTCCCTGGGTGCTGCCCTTTGACTGGGGTGGACACAGGCCTGGCTTTTCCAAGAAGCTGAAGATGAGTGCTGGGTGTCCAGACAGGAGACTGGGCTGTTTCATCAGAGGGCCTCATTTGGGGTTAACCATGTCCTGCTGCAGAAGCAGGTCACCCTGCTGGACCACACGCCTCCCCACCCCACCCCTTAGGGAGCTTCCGCAGCTGCCTTCATCCCTCCAAGGCCCCCTCCCAGGGGCATCCTTTCTGGGTATCTCGGAAGCCTGGTTACTCTGATTCTCCTTTCAAAGGATTGTACCAGACTCCTCCGCCCAGACCATTTCATCCAATTCCTGTTTCTTTCCTTCCTGGCCTCTGTTTTCTTCAAGCCTTTTTGGTAGGGAGACATGAGGGGGCCCTCCGGGGAAACTCAGCTTCCGATACCAGTGGGCATCCCTCTATGGCTGGGGGGCAGCTGAAGTACAGCATCAGAGTTCCACTAGGGCCCCAGACTAGTTCTTCGCACAGCTGTGAATGCCAGCCTCTGAGGGTCCTAGGAGACTCAGAGGTCTGCACTGGCCTCTCGGAGTCCCCCTCCGCCATCCCCTGGCCTCAGCTGCAGCTCTGTGATGAGAGAGGAAAGGAAGCCTGCGACCACGCTAGCCAGCAGCACCTGAGAACTTGTTAGAGATGCAAATTCTTGGGCCCCACTTCTGTGCTTGGGGGACAGAACTATGGTGGTAGGTCCTCCATCTGGAGTTTAACAGGCCCTCCAGGTGATTCTCGTGAGCACTGGAGAGGAGCAGGCAGGAGTCCTCCAGCCCGCTCTCCCTCCTCCATTCAGCCTTCAGGAGAGCATAGTTGACCTTGACCCTTCTTCAGACTAGGCCAGCAACTGGTGTCACTGCCACCGGGTCTACAGGGCAAAGGTAGGTGCGGCCTCCCAGCAGAGTGTCCGAGGTTCCCGCTGTAGGTGGTGGGGAGGGAGTTCGGGGTTGCAGAGGAAGGTTCTGGAGTGAAGCTCATCATTCAAAAGGACCTTGAGGCCTGGGCGGCCGAGGCAAAGGGGTGGTGTTTCTACCCCGCACACCCGCGCAGCACACATCCACCCAGAGTCAGCTTCCCACAACCGCTTCATTTCCCAGGGAGAAAACCCCAGCTCCCTGAAAGCTAGTCACCTGCCCAAGAATGAGTGGCTGAACCATACTCAGGCAGAAGGGAACTGATCTGAAAGAAATCCCAGGTTCTGTGTTTACAGGGATTTGTTGATTCATTTAGTCATTCGACAAACAGCACCTAAGACTGCCAGACACTCTCCCGTGTTCATCCGTACCCAGCCTGTGCACAGGAGGGGGCGACCAGTTCCATTTCTCTGACGGAGGGACAATGAGGCTTCCGAAGGCGCCGTCGTCCTCCCCACGTCTGCGGCTTGGGAGCAAGTAGCCGAGTCAGGATTCGAATCCAGGCAGCTGGCTATAAGCCCAGAGTTTGGCCCACAGCTGATCTCCCCCATAAAAATATCTGAAGGACCAATGAGAACTGCTCCTCTTGCCCTGGGAAAGCCTGTGCACAGTGACATGTTCCCAGCAGTTCCCCCAGGGACACAAGCCAGCTCTGCTCCCAGCACCAGGCTCAGCCTGAGGATGTACAGGAAGAGCAGGAGAGCATCAGCTGCAGGGTGGGCTTGACTGCACCCTTACACTGGGGCCTGCCTGGGACCGTCCCCTCCTCAGGCCCACAGGCCCTCCCACCCCAGCCCAGCACAGCCTGGGGCAGGGCCACACAGTTAGTTCCAGACACATCTCTCTTCACGGGTTTTTTATTTTGCTTCTGTGGCTCTGCCTGGATGAATGCCCCCTGTCCCTGAATTTACAGCCTCCTCCTGCGGTGGGGTTGATGTCACTTTAATGAGAGTTACAGCTGCCTTCAACTGTGACTGCTGCCTGGCCTCCAGGAGCTAACAGGTCTTCTCTCTGGCAATGCCAGGTGGCCCTTCTCCCTGGCCCGGATTGGGGTGGAGGGTAGAAGCCTGCAGTCTCTTCCTCATGCCCGCAGACTGCCAGCCCCAGCTAGAAACATGGGCTCCAGGCGTCTCGGTGGATCCTGACAACAGAGAACAATGAGAATCAGCGTTCAGGGGCCTGATGAGGGTCATACCCCAACACTGTAGGTTGGGAAAAGACATCTCTCAGCTTTCCCGACCCCTTCTCCCCGCATGTACCCTGTGAGAACCAAAGTTCTGAGCTGGAGGATGAGGGCAGGGGAAGGTGGGGCATTCACAGAAAGCCTGTTGTTCCCTAGTTGGATCCAGATGTGGCCGACAGAGGAGCGGGGGGAGTGCTGGAGGCAGGCTGGAGGAAGGGGGTGGACTGGGAAAACAGGACACCCAGCAGGAGCACCAGAGAGGCCCTGGAAGCATTTCTGTACTTCAGGGCCCTCTGACTGCACCTCAGAGTGTCACCCCACATTGACCCCCGTTGTTTCTAGTGAATAATAGGCGGCGTTGCCGGTGGCTCAGCATCTATGGACAAACTGCCACCCTTTGTAGAGCGCTTACCAGGTACCTCTTACTATGCAGCCAAGATCCCCAGCTCTGTGGACCTTCCCCTCTGCCCAGCACCTCCCCTGGAGCCCGGCTAGGGAGGCAAATACCTGGCAATGACCAGGGACAGGGTGTAGGTGGGGGCCCAGGGCACTGAACACAGTACTTCAGTTAATTTCCACAACCCAGTGAGAGAGGAGCTATTACATCCATTTACTGACGAAGAACTGAGGCCCTGCGTCTAGTCACTTGTCCAAGGCCACATAGCTGGGAAGTGGCAGAGCTGCAGGTCAGACCGGGGCTGTCTGACCTCTCTGCCCCTGCTATGCTACCCATTTTGGAGCTGTGCATTTGCCATCTTTAAGCAAGCCAGAAGTTTGGGAGAGGCTGACCGATGCCATCAAATGTTGAGAGTTCCTAGACCAGTTCCTAGACAGCTCAGAGTTGCCCCATAGTCATGCTAGAGACAGGCTCGCAGCGGCAGATGTTGGCCATGCGTGTATAAGGCCCCAGGCAGCTTCAACCAGCCTGTGCCCTCCTAGGAGGTGGGCGTCGTCTCCCACAGTGCCGTAGAGAAGGAGGCCAGTGCTGTCTGTGAGGCACATGGCATAGATTCTCCTAGATGCTGTTGACCCCGGAGAGGTAAATGGCCTGCCCTTCCCTACCCACCTCCTTGTTGCCCAATCCTTCCTAGAAATGGGAAGTCCACGATCAGGTTCAAAGGCACAAGGGAGAGAGGGGGCCAAGGGCCGCAGCAATGTGGACATCTCCCTCTGACAGCCGCTCTGTGGGACCCAACATAGAGTGAACCCCTGGCCCTGGGCAAGAGGCCATAGCTGGGGTGGAGACCCAGGGCTGTGCGAGTGCACAGGAGCTCAGACTTTGGAGTCAGATGGCCTGGGTGTGGCCCTAGCTCTGCAGCACTAGCTGTGTGACTTTGGAAAGATCACTGTGCCTCACTGTACCCCTCCGTAAAGTGGGGGAAGTCACAGTTCCTATCTCCTGGAGTGTAAGTGGGTATGAAATGGGACATCATATTAAAGCATCAGGGCCAGCTACGTAGTGAGTGCTCAAGAACTGTTAGCTATTATTGTTCCAGATTCCATTTCCCCTACCACTGCCAATTCCAGCCTCAGTCTCTGTAGGCTTTTACGAGTAGAAAGAGCCTTTTGGATGAAATCATTCAGTTTCCCAAGCTCTTCCCAAACCTCTCATTCCAAGGACCCAAGGGACCATGGAGGTATTCATGAACAAAGCCTCTGGACAGGCCCAGGTGGTGAGGGAGCCTTGTTGATGTTAATTGGTACTACCAGCTCTGTGCCCAGTCAGGATGGAGCAGTGCAGGCTGCGACAGCATCTCTGGTTTTGGGGTTCACAATCCACCCAAGACTGCCCCCCCCAGAGTGGCTGTGATAGGTGAATGGGCAGGCAGCCCCTCCCCTCCCTCGCCCTCACGGGGCCCAGCTGCTCAGAAGGGCAGGGCCAAGGCAGGGAACCAGGAGGGATGGTACCACCGCCTCCCGGGAAAGAGCTGGGACCCTGTTCTTAGGCCAGCCAGTATCTTTGAGTTGCAGCCATGATGTGGTCATTTCATGCATACCAATGCCAAGGGCAGCAACAGATGCCAGTCTCTGGCAAAGACTCTCCACTTATTTAATGAACCCAGAGGGCCTGTTTAAAATGCATAGTCCCAGGCAAGGCCCTCAGTGGTGGAGAGCCAGGGCCTGTAGCTTGAACAAGCACCCAAGGGATGCTAATGAGGCTGGTCTACCGGACCACACTCTTTTTTTTTTTTTTTTTTTTATTGAAGTATTGCCGGACCACACTTTAAGGAACACTGACCTGATTTTTGTGTGTCCAATATTACTGAGTGCAAAGCCAAGCACACAGTAGGTAACAATAAATGCTGAATGAGGGAATAAACCAACGAATGAGTGAGTAAGCAGAATAGAAGGAGGCTATGTGTGGTTCTATAGGGTCTAAGCCAAAGATCTGCTTCCTCTAGGAATTTCCTCCCTTGGGGAAGGGGTGGACCCTACATCCCTGGTTCACTCCCTTTGTGGTTGGGACCAGAATTTTCCTACTGAAGTTGCAAGCTGCCAAGTTCTGGGGAAAGCTCTAAGTCTACCCAGAAGAAATCCCAGAGTCCCTCTCCCACCTCAAATCTATCTGAATATTGCATATCCAGAAAAAATGCAAACACACACAAAGTCTGGCCTATAATTTCCAGAGTTCTAGACCGACCCTGAAGCTAAGGATCCCTAATGGGTATCCTTTGATACTGAGTCACTGCTAACAGCAGGGAGCTGGACAAGGAGGAGGGGAGGAGAAGGCCTGAGGAGGAGCTGGGCAGAAGGGAGGGGAGGCCCCCTGGGGCGGGAAGCCAAGGCTGGGCTTGAGTTTCTTCCCTCCCTTCTCCATTCTCCAGGAGAGCTGAGGGCCAGCTATGGCAGCAGGTAGGAGCTCGAGGACCGAGGGACACGGGGCAGGAAGCAGGTGAGGTGACCCAAGAGTGTGCCAAAGTGAGACTGCACACTTGCTCCAGGGCTCAGAGGACAGGGAAGGCAGCAAAGAGGAGGAAGAGAAATTGTACTAAACTCCATCTGGTGCAGGCACCATGCTAATTGTGCTTTGCATCCCATTCCATGCTCCACAGGCACTAGGAATTAGTACCCCTTTTATATATGGGGGCGTAGAGACTCAGTGGGTGGGGGTGTGTTTCACTGGCCCAGTTTCACATAGCCAATAGATGGCAGGGCCAAGATTTCTAAACCACACCTAACAAACACCAAAGCCCAGATCCCCCTAATCCATGGGACTGGGAAGGGCTCAAACTGGAAACCCATCCCTCCAAGGGGCAGGTCTGCTCTCTGTCCTCCTCTGTCGCTACCTACAGCACTTCACAGGTTGCCTTCTGTAATGGGCAAGAAATAAGAGGGAGGTTCCAAATGGGTGGTAAGAACCAGATTCCTTCTCTGCCCCCGCCCCCATGGCCTTGACCAGGTACCTCCACCTCACCCCCCCACCAAAGGTCTTGGGTTCGAAAGCTGCTGTGGCTCTGACTTGCTCAAGGCAGTAGGATGACTACGAGCACAGAGAGGGACTTTCAGGTCCCCAACTTCCAAGAAGAAGCAAAACTTTGTTTAAGGTAAGAACTAGCCTCTGTGCAGATGAGACAGACACTGGGACATTCAGGAAGGACAGTAGGCAGAGCCTGAAGCCCAAGACCTTGGACCTAGGTCCTGCCCCACTCCTTTCTGGGGTGACCTTGGGCAAGTATGTTCACTTCTCTGAGTTTCAATTTCCTTACCTATTAAATGAGTAATAATACCTGCCTCCCGGAATATTATAATAATTAAGTAAGAAAATGAATCCGAAGTTCCCAGGCTCACAGTAAGCAAACGAGGAATGGTCACATGGCTTCTCACCCCTTCATCTTTAATAAGTGGGGCATGTGGGGAAAGTCATTTGGAATTCCAAATAGGAGACATATAAAATGAGGAATAATTTTTAAAAGCTGGGAATTGATTGAATCATCTTCTTTACTCATATGTAAAATGGAAATCATAGTATACGTATCTCATAGTAGCACCCACTTGTTCAGGATCTGGTGAGAATTCATGAAAAGCCTATGACATTCTCCAGCAGAAAATGAGCACACATAAATTTTATTGATTGTACTCCTCATTCGCATACGGACACTATATGCACAACTTATAAGAGACGCTGTCCACACTGAGGAAAAGGTGGAAATGTTAAATTCAAGTCAAGGAGATTTGTGTTGTACATTAGAAAGAACTTTCTAGTTGAAAGTTGGCTAAGATGCTGTACTTCCATAGTAGTAATTAAGTCCTCTCAGGACGTTATGAGGTCTTTTCCATTCACAGACATTAAATCAGAAATGGAACATTATCTCAGGGGCTACAAAATATGGTCCTGGCTGGAGGCATGCACCCAAACTTATTCCAGGGTGCCCAACTTTGCAAAAACATTGTTGTGATTCATATTATATTGATACATAGTAGAACCATATTCGTATCTCTTTTTAAATCTTTAATACAGGATTATATAGGAGAAAAATAATAGCAAATGAATAATTAGAGTGAGCTATCAACTGTTCACACCATGGCATGCTCTAGCACTACTAAGAATGACACGTGAACCGTGTCAATATATGGAAATACGTGTACAAAATAATGTTGAGAGAAGCAGATCAGGGAACATAGAGCACCCAGTAATCAGTTTATAAAAGCCAGAAAGCTCAGAAGATAATTTGGAAGCAATATTGATTAGGTTTTGTTTTCTCTCAACTAGCTAAAGGTCATTGTATACATTAAAAATATATACATACATATAAAATGGGATGAATAAATGAAGCACAGGGGATTTTTAGGGCAGTGAAAATACTCTGCATGATACTATAATGATGGATGCAGGTCATTACATTTGTCAAAACCCATAAAATGCACAACACAAAATGTGACTCCTAATGTAAACCGTGGACCCGACGTAACAGTAGTGTGTCAGTTCAGGTTCATGGTCTGTAACAGAGGTACCACTCTCTGGGGGATGTTGAGAGTGCAGGGAAGCTGGGTGTGTATGGGGCAGGGTGTATATGAGAACACACTTTCTACTCAATTTTGCTGTGAACCTAAAGTTGCTCTAAAAAATAAAATCTATTAAAAAAAAAGTTTAAGCTGTGTGGGGACATTAATTGCAAGTGCACTAAATGTATATATTATATATTATTTTCCCATCAATAAACATGGTATATCTATTTGCCCTTAAAAAAAAAATTTTTTTTTTTAAGTCCTGACAGTGATGATGGTTCTGAGATCCCAGTTTGAGAGAAGGGATGTTCTCTTTTCCCTGAGATAAGGAAAACAGGTGATCCCCAGCTCCAGCCCCAACTGCGACCTGACCCTCCCTCTCGGGGT
This sequence comes from Phataginus tricuspis, assembly GCA_029783875.1. Classification (NCBI taxonomy): domain Eukaryota; kingdom Metazoa; phylum Chordata; class Mammalia; order Pholidota; family Manidae; genus Phataginus; species Phataginus tricuspis. The sequence goes on along the minus strand of JAQQAC010007117.1, from coordinate 11,993,962 downwards.
AACGCCGGCCCTTCCCAGACTCTCCTGTCTTAAGTCCCCATGATACCATCAGCCAGATAGGAGCCAGAGAAGCCGAGAGGCTCGAGGGGCCCAGGAGCAACTGAGACAGGAAAAGCTGACGACTTTGATCAGAAATGGCCCCTGTCCAGGCCCACCTTGCTCATACCCAGCCTACCGATGAGAGGGCAAGACCTCCCATCCCACGCCAGAACAGGTACATTCATTTTGTAGGAGCAGCAAAAAGCTGGGCTAAACATTCACTCTGTAATAAATTTCCTCAGGACTTTGCATCAAGGAAAGGATATTTACCCATGAAAATTATAGCAAACACAAGGCACACCACCCTACCTGTTCCCTACTCTTCCTGCGAGCAAACTAAGGTCTCCCCTGGAGCTGGGGGTGTGGCCTCTTCTCTGGGGTCTCAGCGTGCGTCCTAGTGATAGAACTGCCAGAGCACGTTGGGCCAGGACCCTCTCAGGGGAAGAGTCTGTGTCTCCTATGGTCTTCTGTATTCTCTGTGCTTTTTGTGGTTTTCCAGGGCTGGGGAGCATCTGCAAATGGCCTGAGGTCTGTTTTGATGAGGTGAGGCCACCCAGCCTGCTACTCTGAGGGACCACGCCACCAATAAGATTCTTGAGGGCAGGGACTATGCCTCAGATTCTCTTCCCCACAGCACAGTGCCAGGTACACAGGGCTGCAGAAAACCTTATTATCGAGTGCTTTCTGTGTATAAGGCTGGAGCGCTTGAGGTGGTCCCAAAGATGAGCCAGATCTAGTACAACCTGCCCCGAGTAAGGCAATGGAAACTCTGAGTGGTACTGCAGAAGGAGGCTAGACCCGGTGCAGAATGCTACGCTTCTAATCTGAGCGGCGCCACTAATAGCGGGCCTCAGTTCCTTTGTATCTTTTTGTTCACAAATACTGTGAAATCATTACAACAAAAGGCAGAGGGTGAAGAGCTTCCAAAAATGTCATCTAAGGACTTCCCCACAAGGCTTCTCCACCTCAGGGCATGGTGCCACATAGTTGCCCAAGCTAAAACCAGGAAGCTGCCCTTGACTTCTCCCTCTTACTCCCAAGTCCAAAGTAGTATCAAATCCCCTTTCCAAATTCCACTTCCAAAATGGAGCTGGAGTCCAATGCCTCTCTGCATTCCTGTTGCCACCACCATGGTCCAAGTCACCACAATCTTTCATCTGGACTGCTGCAATCCACTTCCAGAATGATCTTTTTCAAGTACAAGTTCGATCATGTCACTTCCTTACATAATGCATTTCAGTGACTGCCCATCGCTCTTAGGAAAACAAAACAAAACAAAACCCCACATCCTAACATTGCCGGCGAGGCCCTGCATTCCTTGGCTCCTGCGTTATTTTGAGCACCTGTCCCCCCTCATCACACCCCAGGCCCTCTGTGATGTTTCTGGGGGGCCGCAGACTCAGGCCCCACACACAGGCTGTGCCCTTTGCCTGGAACATCTTCTTGGCCAGTCAATCCTAATTCATCTTTTAAGTTGGCCTAGATACTGCTGCCTTCTAAGGCCCCCTGTGTTAGGCTGACATCTCCTCTAATTCTCCACTGTACCAGTTAAAACAGTTGTAATTTAGGTACTTGCTTTTGCACTTATTTTTGTAATGCCCACTTCCCTTGCAGCTGTAGGGTTCCATCTCAGGATAAGGACTTGTCACCTCTGCCTGTTCTGGCACAGTGTCTGACTCTACATGACTGGATGAATGAGTGATGAATATATGAATGAGTGTCCGAGTGCAGGAGCAGGAAAGGCCTCCTGGAACAAATGCCATGGAGAAGATGGCTATGTTAGGGATCTTTAAGGGTCACGGTCCGGGAACCAAGATGCTGAGACGCACCTTCTCTCGGAGCCGTAATACTCAGGCTTCCTCCTCCTTCCCGAGAGTCCCCGATTCAGCCCAGCTCCACCCAAGCTTCCCCTCTGCCGGGTTTTCTGCCCATGTAGAATGGCTGCTGTCCCAGCCTCTCTTTCCTTGCCACGCTCTATCCCAGCCCGCTGCCTCTGCAGTCCACTTTCCCACCACACCCTTGGGTGTATGTAACTGAGTAGTTGAGCGATGCTGTAAAACGAACTCGCGCCTCTGCTTAGGCAGTGAAGTGACTGGAGCTGTACACATGGCCTCAAGAGACAGAGGAGAGCGGGCCCAACCCTCCCCAGTTCCTCCTCAGACTCAACACATGCGGCCAGCCCTACCCGCAAGGGCCCAGTAACGGAGGGCTCTACCTCCTATCACCCCAGCCAACGGCCAGCCACGGAAAGGAACTGCAAGAGAAATCTTTCCGCGGTGGCAAAGACAAGCTCCCCGTCACATCGACACATCTCTGGCTAGAGGCCATGGCTTCAGTTCCCTTTCAACATCTGCGGGGCCCTGTCAGCGCCCGTTTTCCTGGTCACAGGCTGGGAGATGGCGTGGCTTTTCTCTTCCTGCCAAATCAAGGTACATTAAGACCGAAAAGCAGAGGCGAGGTGTCTCCTGAGCTTTGGCTGCCTACTTCCCAGTTTCGGAAATTTCCGGCAGCATAAGTCTGGAAGAACTAAAGAGAATAAAGCGAAAAAGTGATCCTGAATGAGTATGAGTATCTGTGCAAGGGAAGGCAGGCCAGGGAGGAGGGGGTCGGGTGTGGGTCACACAAGGATTTAAGATTTGATGTAACGGGAGAGAATAAACTGCATTAAATAATAATAGCCACCATTTATGGGGCCTTTACTACGTGCTAAACGCGTTGTGAAGTGCTTTGTGCACATTTCAATAATCTGCAAAATAACCTGGTGAGGAAGGAACATATGTGCCCATTTTACAGAAACAGGCCCACTGACTCACACAGCTCGTGAGCAGCCAAGCTCCAGGATTGACACCCTGATGTCCCTGCTTTGAAACCCTACTCGCAACAGCTTTCCTGGGGCAAGAGATCAGAAAAGAAAGGAAATTGGTTTATGGTATGGTGGACGGCTTGAGATTAGACGTAAAGAATGTTCTGACAATGAGGGCTATTTGGCTGTAGTCAGGGTGATTGGGCTTGTTAGAGCTCTTCCTCTGAGGGCCTTTACATTGAAGATGAATGGATGCTTCTGTGCCTGGCTGGTTTAAGCAAAGCACTCTTGTGTTCCCAGCATGGGGCTGGCCTGTTTGAACTGACAGCCTCAGTGGGGTACAAGATTGCCACACATGAAACCGTTAAGATTACAGTAGAAGGTAGCACGGGCTGTGTGCCCGGAAGGGGCTGGAAGAAAGCAAGGGCTATAGGCAGGCACATGCTTTTGTGGATAAAAGCAGCCTCTGTGGTCAGGCAGACTTGTGTTTGAGTCCCTGCTAGCTCCCCTACTTGGGCGACCTTGGGTTCGTTACTTAGCCTTTCTAAGTCTCAGTTTCCTAATCAGTAAGAAGAGGCTAAGAATAGAACCTACTTTCGAGGGTTGCCATGAAAATTAAATAAGATGATATATGCAAAGTGCTTGGACAAAATAAGGCTACCATGAATGGTAGCAGCTATAATAATTGTTATTGTTAAGAGTCTGGAGACAGGAGAAAACAATGCCGAGAGGAGCCGTAGCTGGGAAGTCTTCCTGGGAAGCTTGAGTTTTGTTGCTCAGGTAAAATCAGAAGGAATAGGGGCATAGATAGGGCTTTACATTCTTTTAAAAGAAAATTCTAGTTTGATCTGCGGTTAAACTAAAGACCTAGTCGAGTATGGGGAAGAGGTGGGGGAAAGAGAAGTTCTTCTATCCTTGTTTCCAAATCCAGAATTTTAATAGAGACAAAGATAGCCTCAGAGCCCTAAAAAGGATACCAGACACACAGGGCTTCTTTACTTCTTGCTTCTGGGATCACGCTGGGTGAAGGGGAAGAGCCTGGGAATATGGCTGGGGGCAGAGCTGAGGATAGGTAGGGGATGGGACCTGAATCAGGGGAAGTTAGGCAACGTGGGTGAGGTCCTAATGACTGTGTGGGCTGACTCACTTGGGAAGACCCAGCTCTGAGGCTGGACCGGGATGAGCATCCTGTCAGGCAAGAGGCCAGTGTTGGAGACCCTGGGCCTTTTAGGTTCTGCCTGCTCAGGGCTGGATTCTAGGGGAGCATCTTTGGGTAATCCATCCCTCTCTGACAGCCTGCCTTATCTTCCTGATGTGAAGATAAACTCCCCAGGCCAGGATGGCTTTTCCCCAGGAAAGATGCTGTTTCTTACCCCTCTGTCCATCAACCCTTATATCAAGTATCACCCGGGCCTTTCTTAAAAATGCAAATGTTCAGTTCTTTTCCACACAGTCTGACTGGCTAGATTTAGGGACCCAAGTATCTGCATTTCCAGTGAATGCCCCGGTGATTCTTTCGGTAAGGCAAATTTGGAAAACACTGAGATACTCTCATGAATCCCTTTCAGCCCTAAATTTGGGCAGCAGAGTGTATGTAGTAGGGAGAGCCCCGGGTTGGTAGTAAGGAGGCAGGTTCTCTAGGCCTGACCTTGCAATTCGACTTAGCTTCTGGTGCCCTCACACTACCTGGGGGCCTGGATACCTGTTTTCATCTTTGGTATTATTAATAAGAACCCTGTGCTAAGAAACGCCTAGAAGAGAAGGAGGCTGCAGAGCATAGTGCTTACCTTCTGCGATCAAGATCTCAGAAAGAATAGCAGGACACAGAATAAAGAGAAGTGAAGGGCACAGTAGGTTCCAAGCATCCCCCTAGAACTTTCTCTTCCACGGGGTTGGCAGGACACTGTACGGCTCAGTAACTCCCACTATACACACAGGGCACTTAGGCCCAAAGAATTTTTAAATGTGCCCAAAGCACACAGCTAAGCAGAGGTCCTCCACCTTCACCCAGGTCACTGTTGGGGTGCATGGCAAAGCAGGGTATTTTGTCCCCAGTTGTGGGACAGCCCCTGATGGCCAAGTGTCAGTGTCCTGTCCCTGGACATTCAAATGCTCTAGAATCTAACATTTCCTGGATTTTCTCAGCCTATTACTGGAAGAGAGAATGGGGGGGTCAGGGAAAGTGGGCTGAGCAGTGAGGAAAGGCTGTGGATGGGGAAAGCAAGGGAGACTGGCCTGAAAAGGAAAGCCTAATAGGGTCTCACACAATAGGGGTGCTTTGAGGGCCGAGTCCAGAGAGGTGGTCTGACTTGTCAAGATGTCACACCTGACGGATGTCAAAGCAAGGCTACAATCTCATCTCTGTCCCCACTTAGGGCAGTCCAAAAACTGAGTGTGAGATGAGGTCTGACTTTGCCGAAGCTTTTAGAAATTCGCTGTGTCAGAGAAACTAAAAGACCAAACAAAACCCCTAAAACCCCAAGCCCGATTATTTCATCCACGTGGCACAAGAACCAGCCAAAAAACGGGGGCGGGGGGAAGAGTCACCCATCCCGCCCTTGCTGGAAAGAAGGGATTTGCTGGGAGAGCCAACTCAAGACACGGCCCGGTCGCGGCCGGCGCGGCCAGGAGGAGGGAGATTGAGAAAACCCTTTCCCACCGAGCCGCTTTGCGCGGCCCCCTCTCCCCGCCCCCGCCACCTCCCGGGGCGCCGCCGCGGGCCCTTTAAGGGCCGAGAGGTGCGCGGTCTCTTTAAGGCAGGTCCTGGTGGTTTCTGTTTTCTGAAGGAAGTGACGGGGGGGTGGGATTGAATGAAAAGTGCAAGACGGAGTCTCGGAGCGCCGGAGTCGGGGGCCGCGGGAGCCGCGGCGCTGGGCCGG
>JAQQAC010007117.1:11849854-11987841 GCA_029783875.1 Phataginus tricuspis | reverse complement strand
GCCTGTCCCTGCCCGCTCGGGGGGTGCCGGCCGCTGGGGTTGCGCGCGCCCGGCCGCCGCGGGGTCCCCCCGGCGCCCCCGGCGCTGCTGCTCCTGCCGCTGCTCGTGCGGCTGCTGGGCGCGCCGCGCGGCGTGGGCGCATCCCCGGGGGCGGGCGCGCCGGCCGAGCTGCGGGTCCGCGTGCGGCTGCCCGACGGCCAGGTGACCGAGGAGAGCCTGCAGGCGGACAGCGAGGCCGACAGCATCAGCCTGGAGCTGCGCAAGCCCGACGGCACCCTCATCTCCTTCACCGCCGACTTCAGGAAGGTGAGGCTCCCTCGCTCGCGCCGTGGCACCTTCGAGCCTGAGCGCCGCCGAGCCGGGTCACGCTGGGGCCTGCAGATGGGAGGCGAGGGCCAGGACAGATACGACTTGCCAAGGGCCCCCGGGCCCCCCTCTACACCTCTGTGCCCGCTGCCCAGCGTCCAGACCCGACCCTTCATTCCCCTTCATTCTCTCCAGCCCCCCTCAAGCCTTTTCCTCTTTGCCCCAGGCCCCTCCTCACTCCCTGGCAAGCCCCCCCCCATGCCCCACTTCCTCGTCCAGCTCTCCCAGAGCCCTCCAGGTTGCTGACCCTCCTTCAAAAGAGTGGATGTTAATAACCCCCACTCCCTTCTTCAAGTACTTTCCATGTGCCTTAGCTGGAAAAACCCTAGGCATCAGAGGTCCTGGATTCTCACTGTGTGATCTAGGACAAGCCCCTTCTTTCTCTGGGCCTTCTTTCTTACCTCTATACAGGAGAATTAGGGAGCTCCGTGCCTCCCAGCCCTGACATTTTGGAGTGTGTGAACAGCCTCCCCATCTGTTTCACTTTTCGGGGCTGGGGAATGAGGGGTTCCCGGGCAGAACTGATTATCCCTGGTGCCTCCCAAGGTGAGGAGCTACCTTTCCTCTTTGGTCTGGACGGTTGGGAAGCTTGCAGCAGGAGGACCTGGGGAGAGGCCCTAAATGAGGTCCCTACGCTTTGGTAGCGGTGCCGCCTCTTACCCTGCCTGACAGGAGTGCTGCCAGCCTATATGTTTTAGTCCAGGTGGCAGGATGGAGACCGAGAGCAGCTTCTACTCACTGTGTGTGCGCGTGTGCATTGTGGAGGGAACCAGAGGTGGGTCTGGTCCCTAAGACGGGGGTGGTGAAGAGGCAGTGGGCCTAGGAGGCCCGTGAGTGACTCACAGAGATCCGGAGGCAGGAATCCTGGAGGGAAAGAGGGCGGGTGCGGTGTCGGTACTCAGAGAGTCTGCTGATCCCCTACACACTGCCCACCCCACCCCCAGCTAGAAAGAGGCCCTGTGAGGCTTCCTCTCTGGAGGAGTAGGCGAGGCTGATTAGACAGCAGGACAGCCAGAGGAGCCGGGGCCTGGGCCACCTCTCTCCCCTCCCTCCTATAGACAGGGCACTTGAGAGGAGAGAGAGCAGAATTAGGGGCGTCAGCTCAAGACCCAGCAAAATTGCCGTAGTTAGCATGGGGTGGGGGGTGAGGGCTGTCCAGTTGACAGTGGATATAGGGCTTGACTGCTGATCTGTCCCAAAACTACTGAGTTGTCACTGACATGGGACAAAGGTGGCCTGTGGCAGGAGGTGCGGCTCATGGTTGGGAAGGTCACAACTGGGAGGTCACAGTTGGGAAGATCCTGCAGCCCTTTGTTACTCAGCAGGCCCAAGCCAGGTTCTCACATTCAGGTCAGGGCAGGTGAGGCTGTGTGTGTGGAGAGGAGAACTGACAGGGCTGGAACACCTCCTGCCTCCCCATCCCAACTTCAGGGGCCCTTTGTCGAAGGTGTTCTTTTCTTGGAAAATGCAAATAGTGACTGAACGCCTCCCGGGGCATCGATTAAAACTTCCCCTGTAACTTTCCATTGAAGGCCTTTGTCCTTGAAGATGAGCCTTGGGCCAGGCTATGAGTCTCCCACCTTCCTGCCCACACTGCCCACTGTTCAGTGGCTGCTGGAACCCGGAGAGACGCTTCCCCATCCCTGGGACCACTCCAGCAGCCAAGGCTTATAAGACAATGGGCAGGGCTAAGCTTTTATGGCCTCTAGCTACAGCATGAAATATTTTATTGCTCTACTCTGGTGGCAAGGAGAGGGGAAAGCCCAGGTGGTAGTGGGATTACCGGACTGGGGACTGGGGTTGAGAGTTTAGTGGGGGGGCTGCTGCCTGCCCGGTCAGAGAATCCCTTTTGAGCTAATTCCAAGAGTTCCCTTTTAATCATGCAGCCGTTCAAACCTCCACCCACGTTTCTGAAGTCTGCCGTTGAGGTTAGCCTCTGACCTAGAAGCTGGCATTTCACACCACCCCCTGGCATCTCCAATTTCATCAGCAAGGGAGGGAATTGGGTGTGGAAGGTAGAGAAAAAGAACCCGTTCTCCGCCTGAGGTGGGGTGGAATAACCTTGACCACCACCAATCCAGCCTGCATTGGTCAAAGCTTTTATATGGGAATCTTTCTGGACCAGATCATTTCTCTTGTTGATTGCTCCGTCCTCAAGGCCTCATGCCTCATAGTCCTTGGCAGATTTCCACAGGAAGGTTCTATCTAGAAGTAATGACTTTAACTGTAGAAAAATGGTCTGGACATTGTGGTTCTTTTGTGTACCAAATCCATTTGGGGTGGTTTGGGAAAAGCCCCTAGTCCATTGGGAGTAGCGGCATTTGCCATTTTATCCCTTTGGGAGACAGCCAGACTGAAATGAGACAGATCTGGTGTAACCCTGGGCCATCTCCTTGATCTCTGCCAACCTTCATTTCTTCATCTGTAAAACGGGGATAAGAATGTACCAATCCATGCTTATCAGGAGAGCTGAACAAGGTAATGCCTGTGGCCTGTGAAATACTCTCTGTTCTTAGAGCTCAAGAGACAAGCCATTAGCTTTTATAATTGTGACTCATGCAGCATTTCAGCCTGGACCTTCCCTGCTAAGCTTGGACTCAAAGAGGTTGAATGATGAACCCACAGTCACACAGACAGTTAGCACTGAGCCTGGGGGAGCCTTGAGTCCCTCATTATAACCTTCTCCTTGAAGGACCATGTATTAGAGTTCTCCAAAGACACAGAAACAATAAGAGATATATACATGTATAGAAAGATTTATTGTGAGGGATTGGCTCCCATGGTTCTAGAGGCTGAGAAGCGCAATGGTCTGCCATCTGCAAGGTGGAAGCCCAGGACAGCTGGGGGTGTGGTTCCAGCCTGAGTCTGAAGGCCTGGGAATCAGGTGTGTTGGTGTCCAAGGGCAGAAGATGAATGTCCCAGCTCAAGCAGAGACAGCAAATTTGCCCTTTCTCCACCTTTTTGCTGTGTTTGCACCAGACTGGAAGATGCCCACCCACATTGGTGAGGACCATCTTCTTTACTCATTCTGCCTATTGAAATGCTAGTCTCTTCTGGAACACCCTCACAGAGACACCCAGAAAAAATGTTTTACTGGCTATCTGGGCGTCCCTTAACCCAGTCACACTGACACATACAATTAACCATCACACTCCAAAATGACTGGCCCACCCTCAGAGCATGGAGCAGTCATCTTGTCTCGCCAGTCTACCCAGGGCGGCAGCGAGTCCCCCTTGTTCTAGATGCATCGTAGCCCTCTGTCTGGCTGCTCCCAGCCCCTCCCACCCTGTCTGTTTGCCTCTGGCACGAGGCAGGGTTCTAGTATGGGCTGGCTCTTCACACACTGCCACGCTGGACTGGAAGCTGTGAAGCCGAAAGTCATCAGTCCACTGTATGACCCGTAGCCTGCAGCCCAGGTGAGAACTACAGACTCCACAGGTAGCTTGGAGTGCTTAAATGGCCATTGTGCATTACTGCAAGCCCTGCACAGAGGCAGCAGGCCATCAGGCAAATTGAGCCCTGGCTCTGAAAGAAATGCCCTCGCTCGGTGCCCTAGCTTAGTGACTCCCGAACTATAATGCACATTACAATTGCCTGGAGCGCCACGAAAAACCCTCCTGCCTGGGCTGCACTCCATACCGACTGAGGGCAGAAGCCAGGCAACAGTATTTTTTAAAGAGACCCTGGTGATTCCAGTGGGCAGTAGGTTTGGGAACAGGGGCATAGCTGCTCCAGGGAAGAGGAGGGGACTTGGAGGAGGGGCAGGTTAGACTGTTAAATGGAAGTAGAGCCCAAACTCAGTCACCCATTTGAAACCTGTCATTCTTCCCACAGTAGCACTAATGTGTTTGAAGCAGCATATGGACATCAGGCCTAATGCTACGTGCCCTAGGTACAAGAATGCAAATTCATAACCCACACCCAGCAGGCAGTGCTCCGCATATAGTCCATATGCTCTCTATGAAATTATATCCATATGCATATACTCATTGGCCAAATCTAATAGCGATGCATCACCATCCCACCTCTAACCTGGCTTTTTGTCTGACAGTCCTCTTGGTCTCCCCACCTCCCCCCCTGCCACAGGCTGGCTTCCCTGTCCAAGTTCTTTCCTCTGGGTTGCCCCCAGCCTGAGTGTCCGAAAGCTGGGGGAGGGGATGAGTCATGCTCCAGGCAGCGTGGTGCTGACCGGATGGGGAGGGTGGGGCTGGAAGATATGAGAAAGTCATGTGCAACTGCTCTGGGGCAGTGGGTCCAACAGGCGAGGGGAAGAAGGAGCCACAGACTCCAGTGTGGAGGGAGGAGACCAGGAGGGGCAGCAGGCTGAAGACAAGATGAGGAGCCATTTGGCCGTGCGGGTCAGCTCAGGGTCACTCCTGAGGACCCATGAGGAGTGGAAACTTGAGCCCTGTCCTAGGCACTGAGTGGCAGCCAGAAGGAACCATCCAGAGAGTGCCAGAGTCCCTGCCTTGGGGGCCCCTCGTCTGGGAGCAGGGAGCAGCATAGGAAGGTGCATGCTGTGTGCAGTAGGATATTGTTCACGGGGATGTCAGACAGAAGCTTTTAGGGCAGGCCTTCCCTGCCCTGTCCATTAGGTCCCTGCTACTTGGCGGTTTGGTGCAGAGGCATGTGACGGATGGGCTGTCTTCTCGGGGAACAGAGGGCAGTAGAGATGCTTTCACGAGAGGGCCAGACCTTTTTGGAGTGCAGAGTGTTTTCTCCCAGGAGTTTCTGAGAAGTCACCAGCAGGAACCCCTCGGCTCATGTCCACGGGACCCTCAGGCTCCACAGCCATCCCCCTGCTTGCCGGAGTTGTTCCCCCCGTGTCGGGTAGCAGCCGCCTTGCCCAAACGTTCAGAAGTGCTCTGTGGGGCTTGGCAAGGATCTCCCACCCTTCACGTCTATGCCCAGGAGGAGTCCTGGCAAAAGATCCCGGCTCAGGCAGTGAGGACTGCTATCTGGGGACAAGTGAGTGGCCTGCTGGAAAGGAGGGGGCCAAGGTAGAAGTGGGGTTCTTCCATACCAGGCTTCCCAAGCTACGGGGAGATGGTGGCGGAGGGAAAACTCAGGACAGACTCTATTCCAGAGGAAGTTGGAGGGCCCAACCTGAGATGACAGTGGTGCGTGTCTGTATATCCTGCCCCGAGTCCCTCAGGTCATAAGCTGTTAGTAATGCTCACACATGGCCTCGTTTGATCCTCGCTACTGCATCACCAGGCAGGTACTGCCCCCATTTTGCAGATGTGCAAACTGAGGCTCAGAGCTGTGAAGTGATCAAGGAGCTAGTGATCCAGAATTAGGACCCAGGATCCTTCCACTGTGCCCCGACTGTCTGTGTGTATACCACGGCATATAAACAGGCTCCTTCCAGAAGGCTGAAGAACTGAACAGGGGAGGGGAAGGCGAAGAAGGCAGCTGAAAAAACCCTGGTGCAGAGCTGCCGATCTGCAGAGAACCCCTCCTCGGTGCAGATTTGGGCCGGGCCCCTCCCCTCTAGCTCATAACCCCCAGTGGATGTGAGTACTGGCCCCTTCGCAGCTTTGTGCCTGAGATGGCCTCTAGAGACATGCAGGTGAGAGGACGGGTTGTAAAAGACACTACTGAGCACTCACTGTGTATATATTTTTTGCCCTTTCCTAGCTGTGTGACTTGACAAGTCACTTAACCTCTCTGAGCACCAGGCTCAGACGCAACCCAGCCACAGGGACAGTAGCCTGGCGCTCACAGGCTTGTTGTGAAAGTGAAATAGCAGAGGCAGCCTGGGCCTGGACAGGTCCCTCCACCCCAGCTCTCCTTTGTGCTGTTAAGCGGATAGTTTCAGCTCCTTTTTTTCCAGCTCTGGGGACCAAAGTGTCATTGGGAACTTCCATCCTTTAAGTTGGCAAGTGTTTAAGCGGCTGCCACTGGGCATCCTGATAACGGGCCTTGGGGGAGTGTCAGGGTTGGGAATCCGGGTGGGAGAGGTGCAGAGCCCCGTTTTGGGAGCCCTGAGTCAGCAGGACAGTGGGGTGCAGTTGATCCACAAAAAGCCTGGCTTTGTTCCCCGGGGCAGTGAGGACAGTGGTGACCTTTGCGATTTAGCTGACAGAGCACTGGGGGCTCTGGAGACGGAGGGGCAGGGGCACTGCTGGGAGCGTGGTTGCACTAAGGCCCCACGACAAGAAGCCTTTGTCCGGGTCCAGCCCTGAGGGCATGCAGGCATCTCTGATGGGGGCAGTGCAAGTCCTGGGCGCCGGCTTGGGGCTGATGCCCCGCTGTTCCAGCTTGCGGAGACTGGCCAGGGCAGGACCCAGGCTCCTGCGTCTGCTGCGGGCTGCCAGTACAGGCCCGTACGCCATTGCTTCCTGGCGGCCTCTCCAGGCGGACCCCGCACCTTCCCAGCCCAGTGAAGCAGGCCCCTGTCTAGCCATAGCCAAGAGCAGAGGAATAAATATTTAGATTGGCTCAGCCTGGGCCTCAAAATCGTGCACTCTGGTGTGATGGGCAGGACACCAAGATGGCTGAGGAACCTCCCAGGAGACAGCACAGCTGTGCAAGACAAGGGAGGATCGGCCCTGGGGACTTGTGACAACCTGGAGGAGGTGGCCCCAGCGTGAGCCATACAACCAGCGTGGGACAGGCGGGGGGTGGGCGGCGCTGGGAAAGAGCCGCCGAGGGCAGGGGCTGCTCTGCTGTCTTGGCCCCTTTCGTCTGCAGTTCCGCTGTGGAAGGCTGGGCTGGCGGCAAGGTCTGGACAGGGGAGCTCACCACCCCCGACCCAGAGTGACCCAGAGTGGGCCGTCTGGAGAAGGGGCTGGGGCAGGTGCCTGCAGGCTGGGAAGGCAGCTCCGAGCGAGACAGGGTGTGTGCGATGGAGGGAGGGAGTGTACCGTGTGTGAGGACGCAGCGGGTGAACAAGGGTGTGTGAGACGCTGCACATGAGCCTTTGGGGGAATTCCGGGAGGGAGAGGGCGTGGGAGACGGTGAGGGAGAAGATAGGCTTGGGAGACTGTCTGAGACTGAGAGAAACGTGTGAGGGGGAAGGGGAGGGGAGGCTTGGCAGAGAGGCTGAGGGAGGAAACATGCCCACGTGAGGCACCGAGCGGGCCACTGTATGAGCCACTGAGTGAGCCACTGTATGAGCCACTGTGTGGGCCACCAAGTGAGGCACTGTGTGGGCCACATGGGATGTACCGCCAAGCCTAGTGTGAGCCCTGGGCAGGCAGGGAGGGCGTTATGGGAGCCTGGGTGCCACTGGGTGAGAGTGGGAGCATCTGCATGTGGAAGAGATTGTTCAAGAAACGGCAAGTGTGTGTGGAAGATCGTGGGCGTGTGATCCGAGAGTGGGCGAAAGCAGATGTCTGTCCGCGTGTCTGTTAGGGTTCCCCTTGGCTGTGAGCCAGGACCTCCCATCAGTGGCTGAAGTGAGCGAGCAGTTTGTCCCTTCTTTCCAGCCTTAGTAAGGCCGGGAGGTGGCAGCTGAGGGCTGGACGGACAGCTCCACAGTTGTCAGAGCTCCAGTGGGCTCTGTGGCACAGATGCTTCCCAGGGACTTCTCCCCAGAAAGGCTGTGTCAAGGGCCTAGCACAGAGCACCTGCTTTTCCCAGAGCGACTCTCCGCTGCCTCTCAGGTGTTTACCTGGAGCCCCAGCACCGCTGAGCCAGGGCAGCCTTGTCTCTGTGAAGCACAGTAGATAGCAGGAAAACAGCATGGCAAGGGGTGGACACAGTGAAGAACAGAGTATCTGGACAAGGTCTAAGGCAGGGAGGTTAGCCTGAGCATCGCCAGAGTGAGAGTCGGGAGGTCTGGGCTTCCGGTCCTGCCTCTGCAGCTGTGTGACCTGTGAAGGTCACATCCTTGCTAGAACCTCACTGGGTCACGAACGAAATGATCCCCGAAACCTCCTAAGAGCCAAAATAGCAGCTGTAGGACTGCCGGCTACAGGCAAGCCCCAGAAGAAAGAGCTGGTTTCTTGTTAGAGGCAAAGGGGTTGATGGAGGCCCCAGAGCATTCGTTCGTGCACTCAGCTATCAGTGTTGTGCTCCAGCCACCCCACTCAACTTTCTGGTTCGGCTCTAAACCACAGCTGTGTTCACGTCACGTCCAGGCTCCAAACCCATCAATGTCATCCAGGGATCTGCTAGATGAAGCTCAGACTCCTTGGCTGGATTCTCAGCCTCTGAGCCCTGCCTCTCCTCCTGGCCTCTTCCTTCAGCCACGTTCCGTGCCTTCCCCGACCCCGTCCCATCCCCGGTGCTCCCCGCCACTTTGCTCAGAGCCCTTCTGTGCACTTGTGTGTGCTTTGTCCATTCAGTATCAGACGCTTATTGAGCACCTGCTGTGTTCTAGGGGGTGGCAAGACCCTGAAAATAAGATACTTTCCCAGCCTCAAGGAGTTGCATCTGGAAGGAAAGATAAGTAATGAGGTCACTGCAGGCCCAGTGGGATTCAAGCGATAGGGGTTAGGGGTTGGGACTAGCTGAGACTGCTGGAGGGTGGGTGGGGGCAGCACTTGGGGGACAGGCCAGCAGAGGCAATGCATTGAACGGAGTCCTGAGGGATGATGGGAAGATGGGGACAGGGCATCCCCAGCAGAGGAAGCAGCTCATGGGAAGGCATATGGCATCATGGATCATTCTGGGAGCCACCACCTCGTTAGTTCAGTGCCCAGGGAGCACAAGAGGGGCTGTGCCCCAAGACCCAGATGCCAGCCCCTTGGGGGGGCGGGTCATAGTTTCTGATGAGGACGAAAAGGAGGCTTTGAAGGGCCTTAGGCAGATTAAATGACAGTAGCTTGGAAGGGTGAATTGTCTGGGGGCGTTCAGAGACCCTCACATTCTCCTGCCTTCTATAAATGCCTCTCTCTTTCTAGAAAGTCCCTTATCCTTTGGCTATCTGGGACCTCTAAGATGTCCCTCGTTCTGGGAACTCCTTCCTCCCTCCCTCTTCCCAGTTTCCTGTCCTTGAGAAGACAGGAAGTGCTTCGTCTGTCCTATGCCTCATAGCACTTAGCATACACCTCAACCCTAGGCCTTCTGTGGTGCACTGGCTGGTTATAAGAGCTCAGCCTCCCCAGTAGACCCTGCGCACGGCTTGGCCCCCTCCACGCCAGCCCCACAGGAGTCACCTGACCTCTCTGAGCCTCAGGTGCATCTCTAGAAGAAAAGACTTGCCTCTCGCCTCTGCAGGTCTGGAGCTGATGACAGTTGAGGCAAGGCCAGGGGTTGCAACAATAATAGAGAAACTTCATGTTCAGCCCATTATGTTCTGAGACCTTTCACATCTTTTTTCCTCACAATGATCCCTTGAGGCGTAGGTATTGTTAGTTTTACTCATTTTACAGATGTGGAAATGAAGGTACAGAGAGGTTTAAGTACATTCCTCCAAGGTTACAGGCTGTCAGCAAAGTCAGGATTTGAACTGGCCCCAGAGCCCTTGTTCTTAACCACTCTGCTGTCCTGGAACATGGCTGCCCCTGCTCCTTACTTAAAACCGCACAGGACTTCAGCAAACACTCACTGTCTCCATGGCATATTTGCCACACTGTGCCATGCCCACTTTCCAGTCTGGGCCTCTGTGATCCACCTCTCCCCGGTGGCCTGCTCTGGTGGCTGGAGGTTCCCGGGAGCTCCTGGGAGAAGGAGCCTTACAGAAACTTCCCATCTTGGGAGTCCTAGGCCTAGCCCTGGTCCAGTGGAGTCTGCATCCAGGCCCCTGCCAGGGGATCTCTCTCACCTAGGCCACCTGCCTTGGCCACATCTGAGTCATCCCTGGAGACTCTTGGGTGAGTAGAGAAGGAAGCCTGGACCTAGCGTCTGGCCAGATGTTGCCAGAAGCAGGAGGAACTGCCCTTCCCTCTGTGCTGGAGGGAAAGTGCGCTGAACCTTCGCCGTGAGTCTGAGGTACAGGGGGAGTAGAAGGCAGGAGGGACACGGACAGGGTGATGGAGCCAACGAGGCTGCCCGTTCGAGGCAGGGGTCAGCAATTGCAATACGGCTTTCTGGAGAAATACGGCTAAGAAGACCGGAGAATGCAGGATTTAAAGAGGCTCTGGGCAGGGTAGGCAAGCAGGTTAGAAGGGCGGTCCTGCCTCCTCTTATCCTCATAGTTTTGTCAACTGCTGTTGTTAGTCATGCAGAACCATAAGCAGGAGCTGCCACAGTCCTGGGGCAGGTCTGCAGAGGACTTACAAACACCACCAGAGGGGCATGGCTGGAAGAGGGAACTGAGCTCCAATCCTGACTCTGCCACTCGCCAGCTGTGTGGTCAAGGGCAGACGCACTGCGTCTCTGGGCCTGAGCTTCAGCTTCTTTAGCTGGCATCACAGGAAATCAGGCTAGTCGGTCTAGGAAACAGTTGTGCATTGTGACTGCGAGAGCTCAGACCACAGAGCCAGACTGCCTGGGTGAAAATTCCTGCTGCATTTCCTCTGACCTTGAACAAGTTACCCATTCCAAAGTTGGTAATAATCATCGTTCTTACTTCCTGTTGTAAAGATGTTAAACAGGATAATACATCCTTTTTGACTCGTAGTAACAATGACTTGTACCTTTCAGTTATAAGTGTCAATAAACCTCTTTCCTACACAAATAAATGGGAGATACAGAGGAAATGTATCTGAACAAGAACTCCTCATTCCCTCTCCTCACCTACAGTCAGGTTTGCATTTTGGTAGCTTTTTGTTGTTGTCTTTGACATTGTTATTTCACATTGAGGCAGGGAAAAAAAACTCAAAGTAGGTTCCTTTTACCCTGGGGTCTGGTCCAAGAATTCAAATGCTCTCTATTCGTGGGCAGTGATGTCCCCAAGCAATGAGACCGCTCTGCAGCCGTCAGACCGCAGGGTCTGGAGCGTGCCTGTGGGGTTGGAGAAGGTTCTGTGAAACTCTTGGAAGAGGTCATTGCTGAAAATGCCTGGGAGGTGGATTTTGGATCCTGCCTGGGGGTCTTCCCAGGGACATCCGCCTGACTCAAGCTCTTTGAGGGGAAGTCTGGTATCAAGTCTCACCTGGCAGGAAGTGAGCCCAGAGTGGAAAATGCACAAGTGTCCCAGCCTGCAGCCTCCCCTTGGCCGACCCGAGAGAATGCAGATCGGATGGCCCAGGCTGGCGGGCCAAGGAGATTCCGGTCCCATGGCCCAAGGATGGATATCCTGTTGATAGGAATCTGAGAACTCATTCACCTTGGCCACAAGTCTGGCATCGTAAGAAACCTAACAGAACCCTTCTACCAGCTGGGCCTCAGTTTCCCTTGCTGCAATATTGATGGAAGATTTCCCCATACACTGCCCACACCTCATTGTTCCAGAGATCACATATCGTAAAAGGAAGTGAGGGAAACACCCTCGTCAAGTCAGAGGACTTCAGAAATGTGTGTGATGAGAGCAGCCACTTGTGTCAGGCCCCAGGTAACATTTGCTGGTCTCCCATACTGATCAGCTAGGAGCACTTAGTGAGTGAGTGCTGTGGGGGGGCATTCTTTGCCTTCACAGCGGCTCAGTCCTCACCACAACTCTGCCAGGTAAATTCATTCTCATCCCACTGTACAAGTGAGGCTTAGAGAAGTGGAGAGGTAGGGCAGGGGACCAGCCAATCCGTTGTAGAGTTGGGGTGGAACCGTGGGTCCCTCACTGCCTTAACCAGGGACCCAGGGGCAACCATCAGTCCCTGTTCTTGAGTGCACGTACTCTAGCAGGTGTTCAGTAAACACTCAGTGAATGGGACTCTCTTAGTGACGGAGACCAGGGTGCGTCCACTGAACGAGGAGTAGCTGCATGGGGCTGTATACTCAGTATCATGCAGGGCCTTCGGGGTTCCTAGGGGAGAGTGGCCACTGCGGCTAGGGTACCTCCCTGGCAGAGGGGTCTTGACAGATTTAGACCACCTCTGACGGGGACCTGCTGACTTCTCACCAGGAGCAGAGTCCGCTGAGGTTCAGAATGGGTGAGGGCAGGGGACCTCGGGGGCAGGTGGGTGGGCAGAGCACAGGACTCCAGCAGCCCCATCCCACCCCGTGGCCCCTCTGCCCTCTCCCTCTGCTCCCCTGTGGCCTGTGCATCAAGCAGTGAGTCACAGGAAGGAGCTGTTGGCCTGGTGATGCCATTAGTAACTCTGTGGGGAAAGGGGAAGTGGAACGGGAAGGGGGAAGGTCAACCATCCCAGCTCCTCAGGCAGAACGCAGCCGGCTTGCCCTGCATCTGCTCTTAATCCCGTCCTGCCCGACTCCCTCCATCCGAGATACAGGTGGCCGGAGCCTGGCTGATCAGAAGCGCTGGGGATATTTTGAGGAGCACCAGTTTTTAGGCCTCTCCCCAAATCTACTGAATAAGAATGTCGGCAAGAGAAACTCTAGAATCTACTTGTAAATAGGGCAACCCCTCCTCTGTGATGCCTCGGTGGGGGGCTACAGGGGCCCTGACTCACCCGGATTCCCCCCGTGGCATGGCCGTGCCACACATGAGCCGGGAGCCACCAAGGGGAGCTATTGCCTTCGAGATGAAGTTTGTACTTTTAACCAGTTCTGCTTTGGAAAGCTTTCTAAGCAGCTCACTATGTGAATTGTCCAGGAGGCTTTGGAATATCTGGAGTGTGTTCTTTCTTTTAAGTCATGGGCTTAAATGGGAAAGATAAAAATTCCCAATCCAGCAGGAGGAAAGTGTCTGTGGCAAGGCAGCATCCAGGCACAAGGCCCCTCCAGGGCCCGAGCTGAGCCCTGCGTGTGCTGGTGGGGAGGCCTCACCCGCTCCAGCTGGTCTCCATCCTAACCTTCCCCATTAGGATGTGAAGATCTTCCGGGCCCTGATCCTCGGGGAGCTGGAGAAGGGGCAGAGTCAGTTCCAGGCTCTCTGCTTTGTCACGCGGCTGTACCAAGGCGAGATGATCCCCAGTGAGGCCATGGCCAAGCTGCGACAGGTGAGTGTGCCCCAGGCCCACCCCGCCCGGCTCCTGCCCCAGAGCCCCCACCCCTGCTGCCAGCCTGGCCGCGGACCAAGCCTCCCCACAACCTCTCCCAGCCAGAGCCTGACCCACCTCAGCCTTCATCCCCAGAGCCCTGCTCTCCCATCTAATCCCGAACCCTTGATGTCACCCCAGGAGGAACCTCTAATCTGCGCCAAGCCCATAACTCCTAGGCCCCTCCAGTCCCCTTATCTCAGCACCTCCCCATTTATGATGAAGGTGCAGGGCTTGGACTCTGAAGTCAGATCTGCCTTTAGATCCAGCAACATCACTCAAGATCTGGGTGGCATTGGACAAGTTATCTTGCCTTCAAAGCCTCTATTTGCTTACTGAGAAATGAGTTATAGTGAGAATTAAATGAGATAATGTTCAGTGCAGTGTTCAACACACTTGAGCCTGTTGACCTGCTCCTAGTCTGTCCCCGGACCCTAAGCCTCTCCCCAGCCTCATCTGGGTTCCCCGAACTATCCAGCAGGGCCTGCCCCTCCCAGACAGACTCAGTTCTCTGGATGTTGGAAGGCACAGGAGCCCAGAGGTCCTTTACCCTGGGTCAGCAGGCCTGGCCTGCCCACCTCCAACACCCTCCCAGCCACATGTCGGAACTCTCCCAGGCCCCAGACCTGAGCCCAGTGGCCAGCGGAAAAGGCTTGACTGAACCCTGGGCATCAGTGTCTCTGCCTGTTGGAATGGGGGTGGCACCCCTTGTCTGCCACCCTGCAGATGGCCCCAAGGTTCTAAAGACAACCAGCCTGGGCTTGTCTGACTCTCAGAGATCAGGGAAAGGAGGGGCGGGGGCGTTCTGAGGCCAGATGGGAACGTCTCTTCTCCATACAGAAAAACCCACGGGCAGTGCGGCAGGCCGAGGAGGTGCGGGGCCTGGAGCGGCTGCACATGGACGTCGCTGTCAACTTCAGCCAGGGGGACCTGCTGAGCCCCCATCTCCGCAATGTGTGTGCCGAGGCCATAGATACCATCTACACCCGCCAGGAGGATGTCCAGTTCTGGCTGGAGCAAGGTCAGCTGGAGCCGCCCACTGCTGGGTCATATCAAATATGATAGCACGCAAGGAGGAGGTGCAGAAGCTCAGAGGAGGCCTGCAAACCAGGCTGGGAGGGGTCAGGGGAGGCCTCCTGGAGGAAGTGACACCGGTGTGGCTCTTCAGTGGAAGGAGTCAGCCAGACGAAAGGGCCCCTTTCCAGATAGGAACACACAGAACTGTGACACTGCTAGTGGGGGGGATCCCCAGGCAGCCCCCACCTCATCCTGCCCTTAGTGAGGACCCACAGGGGACTTTCTGCCATGGGAGCAGGGCACAGGCACCAGAGTCAGGGTAGGGCCCAAAGACGCCCATTCCCACCTGCCCAGCTCTGCTGCACCTCTAGAAACCGGCTCCCCTCCTCTCCTGCACCCCTTCCCTGGTGCCTGCACCTCGTCCCGGCCCTCGAGGCCTCCTCCAACCTTGTATGGTCCTTGCCTTTCCAGCCTGTGCGGCCTCACTGCTGGCCCATCTCCCGGTACCTCTCCCAGGCCTGTCCTCAGGTCCTCTGTGCAAAGGAGACAGGGAGATGTCATCGGGTTCCTGTCCTTCTGCCCAGCTGGCCGAGCACTAGAGAAGTGCTTGGCCCTGCCAGGGCAGTGCTGGGTTTAGAAATGCCCATAGGGTGGTCATGCCCTCCACACACACACAACCCTCTCTGGTGGATAGCTCCCCAAACCGGGGTGTAAGCCTGATACTGGCCCCCAGAGGCTTGTCCTTCCCGTGGCCACTGAGCTGAGCCAGGGTCCAGGTCACTGCCGTCACCCCCCAGCACCCCCCCATGCCCACTCCTGCCACCCTGGGCCCTGGCCCCTCCCTGCCTGGTCCTCCTCAGATGTCACCTCCTTTACACAGCTTTCCTCCATGTCCTGCTCATCCTCCTCATGCCTTTATTCTCTCACATGCCAATAGACTGATGTTTTTAAGCAGGAGTGGCAGCGTGGCGGAGTGGAGGCCTTGAAGGCAGACAGACCTGGGCTCTAGTTCTGACTCCTCTGCTCGCTGGGTGACCTTGGCCAGATGAGAGGCCTCACCTGTCCGTTCATAGGGGGGACGGGCTGCCCGAAGAGCCTGCCTCCCGCCTGCCCCCCGCCCTGACCTTGCCTCTCTCCCCCAGGCGTGGACAGCTCTGTGTTCGAGGCTCTGCCCAGGGCCTCAGAGCAGACGCCGCTGCCTCGCTGTGTGCAGGCGGGGGACCGCGGGCAGCCCTGCGTCTGCCGCTACAGCCTGAGCCTGGCCTGGTACCCGTGCGTGCTCAAGTACTGCCGCAGCCGCGACCGGCCGGCGCCCTACAAGTGCGGCATCCGCAGCTGCCAGAAGCAGTACAGCTTTGATTTCTACGCGCCCCGGCGGCAGCTGTGCCTCTGGGATGAGGACCCCTAGCCCGGCGGTGGCCGCCGAGGCAGCCCCCGGGGCCCACAGCGCCGTCCCCAGCCGCTGGGGGGGGGGCATCCCCCCTCTAGGCCTTCCCCTTCCCTCCCCTTTCCTCCCCCGACCCCGCAGCCCCTGGGCCGCCACTCGTGACTGTGACAAGGGCTGTGGTGCAGGAGGCTGTCTCGTGAAGGCGGCCCCGCTCCCACCTGCGCCTTCCCTGGGGACAGAGAGACGGAGTGTCTCCAAACTCGCACCCACCTTCATTTCCCCTGAAGTGTTTCTTTCAAGCAGCCAAAACATGATGGCCTGTGATTCTCCTATTTAATTAACTCTCCGGCGGTTTAGCCCCCAAACGGTGTCGGGGCCCATCCACCGCTCCCCAACACCTCCAGGTGCCCTGCCCGGAGTGGGTCACTGCCCCAGAGGCCTGGGACCGATGCCACAGCCCCTGCACCAGCTCATGATGCATTCTCCTCCCTGCTGGCCTCTGAGGCCACCCATGGGCCCCTGGGGACCTCCCGGCCCCGAGACAAACCACATGTGCCTTTCCCCAGGCCCAGACTGCAGGAAGAGCAGGCACCAGCTCTCTCCCTCTAAACAGGAATATTTTTGTGAGGTTCTGGGTTGGGAAGGAGCATGAAGTATGAGGAAAACTTGAATGCCAGATTTTTAATGCAAAGTATTTATCATTTGTACCAGAAATAAAAGTTTAAATTTTTACTTGACTGACGGTACTAGACTCAAAAGTTCTGAGCAAATTTGTGGCCAATGCTGCCACCTGGTGGCAGCAGAAGCGTTCCTGCCCTCTACTGGTGACCAATGTTGAAACAACGTCTAAGGCACCTACTGTGTGCTCGGCCATTGTATGGTGGGCAGAGAATGTCGGGGGGGGGTATTACTAGGGAGAGATTTAACACAGAACTTCTGCACTTAAGAGAGGTGATGTGCAGAGATAATAGATGAGCAAGCCGGTGGCCTGCGATCTGTTAGAGGTAAGTGAAAACTCCAGAACCAGACTTCCACGGATCAAATCCTGGCCTCGCTTCTTACTTACTATGCGACACCATTCTGTGCCTCAGTTCTCTCTGCTATAAAATGAGCTTAACTGTGGGATTTAAGTGCCTTCGGACACATCAAGGGCCCAGGACATAGCACTCACCGCGTTCCCTATTATTAATAAGGTTACTGTTACTGACAAGAGCAGACATTTCCTCATCTATAAACCTGAGACGACTAACCCAGGCATCCTGAAGGCCTCTTCACTTCGAGTGTCTTGCTGTATAAAGAGGCTGTGATAGGCAGCGTTGTGCCAGACATTGGAGGGCGTCTGGGGAAGAGGAATTGCAGGCTGAATTACCGGGTTACCGGGGAAGGTTTCCTGGTGAGGGTGGGACATGCACTGAGGCTGAAGATCTGTAAGGATGGCAAGGTGGAGGAACTGTGTGAGCACAGGGCAGAGACCAGAGCATGGCAGGGGTTGGGAAGGTGCCAGGTGTCCCACAGGGGACCCAACTCTTCAGGAGGGAGGAGACAGGAGAGTGAGGAAGGGTAGGGCAGGGCAGGCCCCCCTCTGCTCCCCAGCACCACCCCTTGGATCTGTGCAGGCCAGAGGGTTGTGGGAGCCAGGCTTGCTTGGCTGTGGTCAAGTTAGGGTTAGTGGGGAAACATCCTTTCAAATGGGCGTGCCTCTTTCTGAACCTGTTTTCAAGGAGCCGTTGAGCTGCTGGAAGGGAAGCTGTCTTCCCCAGGCCTTCTCCTCCCTGCCCGCTGCCCAGTCTGGCCTTGGGTCCTGAGCCTGGACCCCTGCTCTGGGTCGGGGAGGGGCTTCCTAGGAGAAGGCACCTCCCACCCTATGTATGCGCACTCATGGGGATGGGGTCCCCAAACCATATACCTTTCCTACTCACTTCTAAGTAGCCAGAAATAGTACTTTAAAAAAAAAAAAAAGTAACGTCTTGAAGACTTGCAATGTTTGTCTGATCTTTCTTGGAAGTGATGAGCACCTCCAAGCTTGCTTATCCCTGCAGCGAGGGGTCTTCTGGGTACTGTCACTGCAGACCACCCTGCGGGGGGCCCCTTCTTAGTGTTAAGGGCTGAGAATTAAGATACCCTGAGACTGGGCTGACCCTGCACGCAGGGAAAGTCCACTCCTCTCATCATTCCAAACCCTCCCGCTCTGCTCACCATTACGCTCACTTCTCTGCCCAGTGACTCACATTTCAGTGTGTATCAGAATCCTTCAGGAGCTTGTTAACTAGCTGTAGACGGTCAGCTATTTAAGGAACACCTAGATAAGGCTTTCCCTTTATCAGGAGGGCTGTGTGAATGTGTGAGAACACCTGGAAGAGGTAGTATACCTACAGTGAGTATTCATTTCTCCGATACTTTGGACTTTACAAAGTGCCTTCACATAAACTAGCTCACTGACTCCTAGTAGCAATTTGGTGGCATTTTATGGACGAGGCTCACCTATAAAATTATGTGGCGCCAAGGTCAGATGGCTATTTAGAGCAGAGCTGGGACTCAACCCCTGGCTGCCTGACTCCATGCATACCTACTAACCTGAATGGGTTCATCAGATTGGCCAGCTGCAACCTCAGAGAGCGCAGCTCACTTACCACAGGGAGGGTGGATGGGGAGTGTCGAGGACCCGCCGGGCCAGGCCTGCAGAGGGCACCCCTGAACACATCGGGGCGGGGGTGCCCACAGTTCCCCTGGGACAGGTATTGGCAGGAAGAGGTGCCTGATTGGTGCCCTTTGCCAAGGTAAGCAGGGCCATTGGGCGCAAGCCCGGGAGCACAGACCTCACTGGCACTTCTTCAAGCCAGAGAAGATGACAGTTGTGCCAGGCACCCCCTGGCAGGGTCACCCCAGCCTAAGCTGGGCCTTGCTGCCCTTCCATCGGTTTTCTTCAGGCTCCTCTCCCTGAAGTCTTAGCCAAGGGAAGTCTTAGGGGGATGAACTGGGGAGCCGCATGGTTGGGGCACATCCACCCTGGGTCTTCATGGGACCTGGATGCGGTGGGTGGAGCCACTGAGGAGCCTGGGAAACAGTGGGGCCAGGACCAGTCCTAAGAAGCAGAGCTTGAAGCTAACAGTGCAGGTGACGAATGTGAGTACCAGCCGGTCCCAGCTCCACGGGACCTCAGGTGAGTCCCGCCTTACCAGCCCCCAGCTTCCTCATCCACGAAGAGGGAGAGTCTTGCTAGACCACCTCTAAGCCCCGATATTGGCAAGCAATGTGTATTTGCTGCCTGGCATTCTACGGCAGGTTATTAGCCATCTGGTACTGGTAGACAGTCGTATCAGTTACTGAGACTGACAAGCCACACCGCGGAGAAATGGTAAAAATGGAGAACTGCAATGACCAGCATGTGGAGAGAGTGTTGAATTGCCCTCCAGATGGGGCGGTCTGAGTTTCTGCTCTCACTAGCAAGCGCTTGAAAGGCCTGCCTCTTTATACCCCTGCTGGATCAGTTGGGGTTCTGCAGAGCAAAAGCACGAACTGGAGAGAGAGAGAGGGAAACCAGATTCATTTCAGGGAATTAGCCCATGTGATTGTGGGGTCTGGGGAGTTGGAAATGCTAGCAGCCCGGCAGCCCTGGTGGCTTAGGCAACAGTTGGTGTTGCAGTTTTCAGCCTGAAATCTGTGAGGCAGGACAGCAGGCTGGAAATTCAGGCAAGATTTCGTGTTAGCAAGTTGAGGAAGAATTCCTTCTTCGGGAAACCTCCGTTTTTGCTTGGTCCACCTTCAACTGATTAAACGAGGCCCACCCCCATTATCGAGGGGAATCTCCTTGACTCAAAGTCAGCTGACTGTAGCTGTTCATGATATTTACCTTCACGGCAACATCAAGTGGTAGAGCAAACAACGGGGCACCACAGTCTAGCCGAGCTGACACATAAAATTAACCATCGCACCTGCTATCACTGATATTATCAAGTATTCACCGTTTTGACCTTTGGAAACATTGAATCGTCCTAGGGTTTAGTCTCAGATATCAGTTATTGACTAAAGGCAGGGAACTGGTGGTTCCCCACTCCCCCGACCCTATGCTGGTCGTTGTCCACCCTCGTCTGCTTTGCTTTGTGCCCCAAGACACCAGCCTCGGGGTCAGCCTCACCTGGGTGCCGTTCCCTCTGGCTGAGCCGGTGAGAGAGAGCGGATTCTGGGCGTATGCCCCTGCTCCTTGCCGCTTCAGCGCCACCCATCTGCCCTGGCTGCCTGTCTCCACGGCTCCACACCTCCTTGGGCTCCTGGCCACTATTTCCTCCTCTTGCCTCTTCAGCCCTAGCTTCTCGGTGGTGCCGTCCTCTGGTTCCCTTCACCCTGCTCGCTCCTATGTAAATAAGCAATACCTTTGTTAAAGGCGCACCGAGTTGAGTCGATTCTTTTCCTGCAGAGCCCCTGCCTGATACCAACGGCAGTCCGCCCCGGAATCCAGAAGCATGGACCGTGGATGGGAAGAAGACACAAGTGAGGTGGAAAGCACGGCTGCATAGCAGGGACCTGGGCACACCCTCTCCTTGGAGGAGATCCAGGCCTGAAGGGGCTTCCAGTGGAGCGAGGGAAAGAAGGCAGCTCCCAGGCCACCCCAGGCCCTGGTTCCTGCTGTGTGTCCTGCTGGACGACTGTCCTGACTCTGAAGCAGGGAGAGACCGGATGAACGGCCACCGCGCTTGGGCTCCCTCCTCTCCCGCCTCCCAGGAAGCAGAAGTGGCGGCCCGTTTCCGCTGACCTACACCCACACCTGCCTTTCGGGGTCCCCTACTGTCAAAATGGTGGGGAAGTGTCCCTTCTCCCCAATCCCCAGCCCCTTCCCCTTCCTCGCTGGAGAAACTGCCTCCACCTCTTTCCTTCTCTTTCCTGCCTTCCCCCCATCTGCCCTGAGAGGATTGGTATCTTTCCCATCTACGGAACCAAACAAAAGCACCACGGCACCAAGTTCCTGTCCACCTCTGTCCCCATTTCTCCCTGTTCCTCCACAAACTTCTTGCCAGAGTCCTCCTCCTCCCCAGCAATTCCCAACCCCGGTGGCAGGACTCAAGGCTATGTAGCGATCAGTACCAGCTCATCTGTTGCTGAAGCAGGCCAACTGTTTCCACCTAAGTCAGGGCAGTCAAAGTGCCCCCTGCACTGGTACGCCCTCACTCCCACGTGTTTTCCACTCCCTCTCCTGCCTGGTGGCCACCCACTGTCCCCCACACCCTCCTGGAGGGCGCCGCCGCATTTGCCTGGGCCCACTCCCACCTCGTTGCTCTTTGCTGGGGGTCCCAGCTTAGATGTCTCTTCCTCCAAGTAGCCTTTCTGCTGCCCACCACAAGACTGTGAGCTTCCTGAGGGCAGGGGCTGGCCTGTGTTCCATTCCCAGCTCCTCCAACACGTAGCTTCTGCAGGTACTCGGTGTACACTCTGAATGGCTGAATGGGCGAACGGCTGCTGACCTCCTGTGTGGTGCTGTCAGACTGGCATGTACTCAGAAGCTCCCGAGGGCAGTGTGGAAGGTAGGGCATTCCGAACAGCTCAGCCATACAGCAACAGGACCGCAGCCACTCCGTTGACCTGGCCAAGGCTGCCTAAGTCCAACTGGTGTTCCGTGGAAAAGTTCAGCCTTTGATGGGGGGAGTGGGCTAGGAGACCCACAGCCAGAATTTAATATTCCCAACTTACCTGGAGCCAGGGTCCTCACCTATAACTCCCTCAGCCGTGGGTGGGCACTCACCACAGGACCATAAGGTCTCTCCAGAGCCCTGCAGGTGGAGTGCTCAAGTCAGGGTCATACGCCCCCATCACCACAAGAGGGCGCGCTGGCCTTAGACTTGCCCTGAGTGTGCAGGTAGACCAGGAGGCTTAACCTCGTCTGCCGGTTAGGCATGGAGAACCAGGAACGGATTCGTGGTGGCTGGGTTCTGCCGAACGTGTCATTGGAACAGCAGGATCCAGGCCTCAAGGTCAAAAAAGTTCATTAGAAGACACAGTTTTGTGCCGTTCTAAATGCAAATACCCATTTTTATCCACTTTTCAGAACCTTCAACTACAACGTGGGCCGGAAGTTTGGGTGCACTCCTCCCCCCAGAGGGGAGGGCGGCCGGGCCCTGGGGGCGAGGGGAAGTCTGGGGGTGGGGGCTCAGCACCAGGAGCGGCAGGGGCAGGGGCCGCCTCTGCGCTTTGACTCCCGTGTCTTCTCTGGTCACTCCCCAGACCCAGTTGCTTTGTCCTGGTTTCCAGAACACCTCTTGCTCCGTCACCCTGACACGAGCCCCCTCCGCCCCCATTCTGCAGCATTCGTCTTGGCAGTGGCGCCGTCAGATCGACCGAGGTGTGATTTTAAAAGAGGCCTGCCTGGACGTTCTTCTTGGAATCTGACGTTCCCCTTTTTGCTTTTTTTGGGCAGCCTGAGGTTGGATCCGTTCCCTGTGGCCCCAAGGTGAGGAGCCGACCCCCACCCTGCCCCCCCCGCACACTTGGCCCCACGGCCCATCTGGCAGGCACAAGGAGCTAGAAGGGACTTGCTGCTTGGTGGCCTTCCAGGACGCCTTGCTCTCCACCCTTCTGCCAGCCCTGACAACTCAATCCAGCTGACATGACAGGAACTGAGAGTGAGAAGCAGGGCCTGCAGCCAGGAGGGCCACTGCTCTTTGCTGAGGTGGGGAGCAGGACTGGGGGCACGCCTCCCTCCCCCAAGCACCCTCTCCAAGGCTGTGCCCATTTCCAGCGATGAGCTGAAAGGGGAGGCTTGACTCCTGGAGCCTCCTGTCCTTGAAGCGTATTCAATAAAATGTGGCCTGGGGAGCTAGTGGCTTCCTAGAGGTGCAGCCAAGGGGATCATATGTCACCCCAGGAAGACCAGGAGGACCTGGGAGGGGGGTGATCATAGTTGATCACAACTTCGGGATCACAGCATCCTGGAGTAAGGCTTTGGCTGTTCTCTGAAAAAGTCCTCCAGCTGTTGAGAGAGGGTGGGGCTGTAAGGGAGGCAAGGAGGGATCCTTTGCATTCGTTTGCATTTCATTTGCATGCAGCTCTTTTGATGTCCAAAGGCACTAAAATTTCCTGTCCTTGCTTCTTTCCCCCTTTCCTCTGTTCCTTTCTAACCTCCAGGCAACCTCCAATCTCTCTCCTCTTCCCAGCTAATCAGAGACACGGAGTTTTAGGCCCAGGGGGTTAGCACCGACCCCACCCCCCATCTGCCCAGAACCCCAAAAGCCGGCTTCTTGAGAGTTTGAGTTCTGGGAAGGAGGGAGGGATAAAGGGGTCTTTTGCGCTCCTCTCCCAGTTCATGTCACTAAAACGATCACCAAGCAAGTCAGAGAGGGAAGGAATGAAAACTGTCCAACCCCGCCCCTTACCCCACACACAAGTGTCGCCAACCCTCCAAACTTCTAAGGCCCAGGGAAAGCATGTGAAAGAGGAACAGGGCTAAGGGGAAGGCTCTCTGCTCTGCATGAATTGCCATGTGATCTTGGGCAAGTCCCTCCCCCTGTGAGCCGGCGGTTCCTTGTATGAATGATCTTTACATTCCTTCTAAGTTACATGACTGTGGAAGAGGGAAGGGAAGGGAAGACTCGGGCTCAGCTGCTGCAGGGCAGGATTCAGGCACCGGCTTTGAAGTCACGTAGGTCTGGTCTAAACCTCAATCGTGCCATCTGCTAGTACATTCACCCCCAGAATCTCAGTTTCCTCACCTATAAAAGGAGCCTAAAAATTGTGTCTTCCTTCTAAGATCGTGCTGACTAAATAAAAAGGTGCATGCCAGCATGGGGCACCTTTCTTGGCATATAGGAAGCACTCAACCAACATTTGTCGAATGAATGAGTAAAGGAACAAAGGTGAGGTAATGTCTGCCACCCTCCCCGCCCCCACCCTTTCCCACCTCCTTCCTCCCACCCCATGTCTGGAATCCAAAGTTGTGCTTCCAAGTGTGAACGCCAAGGTCCCATCTCTGCCTCCATGGCCCCATCCCGAAGAGCTCCACCCCACCCCCACTCCCAGGACTCCAGAACCCTAGGCTGCTGGTACTCTGGCTTCTGGAGAAGGAAAGCTCAGAGAAGAAATGTAACTTCGCACACGGAAAAGAGAAACAGTTGCCAGATGTGGTGGTCAGAGAATCAGACCCCCGGTGTACACAGCCATGCAAATGCTATGCAAATAGAGATATGGAAATCACAAACACATGCGCATATGAACTATGTGCAGGCATTTTTCTAGGACGGTGGCAGGTAAAGTGCAGTTGAAGATAAGAAGTGGACCTCAGGGAAGGAGCCAAACCTGACGTGGAGGAGGGGAAGGAAAAGACAGACAAGAGTAGGGAAGGAAGGACAGGCTGCAGTGTCCTGGGGGCAAGGGGAGGTCCCTGGGTTCACTAGGCCTTCAAGAAGTCTCCTGATTTCTTCCTCCAGCTGAAGAAACAGAGAGAAGGTGCCCTCCCTTCTTGCCCAGAGTGGGGGGAAGAGGGGACTTGTGACTGAGGGCCAGTGGTTTGCACGGACCTGGAGAAGCACTTATTAAGGCCTTCCTCTTCCTCCGGGGCCTCTGTGGCGCCCACAGAGCCCTTTCTGAAACCTGTTGTATACCCAGCACTGTGCTGCATGCTGTGCAGGTGGCCAGTCAGTTAACAACCAGGTGGTAGGATAAGAAAAATCCCACAAAACCCACTACCAGGGCTGTGAGGAACAGTGAAATGTTACAGTCAATAAGCAAAAGATCAGATCAGATCACTTCCAACTTTGGAAAGGAGTTGGGATCTGGATTGCACATAGGAGTAGAAGGCAGCGCTGCGGAACAGGAGCCCTGATACTTGCTGGCTGTGTAACCCTGGGCAAGTTAAATTCCCTAAGCCTCATTTTCCCCATCTGTAAAATGAAAATAATAACAGTCCAATTTATGAGTTGTTATGAGGACTAAACCAAGTCAGGTGCCTTGAAGTGTTGGTTAGCACAGTGCCTGGCACATAGTAAAAGCTTAATAAATACTTGCTAGTGTAGTAGGGATTTCTGGGGTGAATGGTGGGTGGACATACCAGATAGAAAGAACATTATGAACAAGACACAGAGGCAGAAAAGCCCAGGATCTGTTCTATGAGCAGGAAATAGTCCTTAGACTAAGGTGACAGGGGATCTGTTAGGGAGATAGGGAGCCCTTGATGGGGTTGATAGGGACCTTATCAACCTTGATTGGAATACCTGCTTGGAAAGAGAGCCAGGCCTTGCCCTGCGGTCGGCACATGGGTTTCTGGGCTTACAGGCAGCTGGTCCCGTGGGCCTGGGCACCCCTTACTGGGACCCAGAGAATGGAAGCAAAGGGAGGGGGGAGTTCATGTGCTCAGCCTATGATGGGTGCCGCAAAGAGCACTGGAGTGGGAACCCAGCGACCTGATTCCAGCCAGTCTCCATCTGCCACTAGGGAATTGTGTGCATTTGGACGACTGGCTTCCCAGCTCTGTGGATGAGGGAGGTGGCTGTCCACACAGCCCCTGACACTGGTCAGTAACTTTCACATCATCCTCTCGTAGGGCCTCACAGCAAGTGGACCTGGGTGGGGCAGGCAGGGGGCAGTGTCTTCACCTGGAAAATGTGATAATAAACTGGGCCCCTTCTAGGTCCCAGGATGTTGTGAGGATGCATCGGGGCTGCATAAGCTGCATATCGGTAGATACCAGTTATGATTAGCACCTGCCCCGTTTTACAGATGAGTAAAATGAGTTCAGGGAAGTGAAGAGCCTCGTCTGATGTCACAGAGCTTGTAAGCGGTGGAGAGACAGGATTCCAAAAACCAGATTCTTTTCAGCATACCCCCACGGCTTCTCCAAATACTCCAGGTTCCTTGCGGTGCTTGCAGTTCGGGAGTCTGTCCAGATAGCTCAGACCCAGGCTGGATAATCTGCCATGGGTTCCTAAAAAAGGCGCGCTGGACCAGGAGTGTGGGTCGCTGCGGGCATGGTAGGGAGAGACCGCCAGGATAGGATGGGTCAGACAGGTGTTCCTCGGGGTCGCGACCCGCCCCGGCAGCACCCCCTGCCCCCTCTCCTGGCCCCCAGCTCTTATGCAAATCGCTGCTTTGCATGGGCCCGGGGCCAGGCGCGGGGGCCCTGCCAGGGGGCGTGGCTGGCGGCCCCCGCCCCGCGCCGCGCCGCGTGCTCACCTGGGGTGTGTGGCAATCCTGGCCACGCCGAGGGCTGCCCGGGCTGGAGCAGCGAAGCGCGCGACAGCGGCAGCGGCGGCCCCGGCAGCGGCTCGCACAGCGGCGGCGGCCGGGGGCAGGAGGAAGGAGACCCTGGCTTCCCAGGGGGCCCGGCTGGGGCAGACGCGCGGGGCCTGGGGGGGCGCTGGCTTTGGCCCCGCCTGGGGCAGGATGGTGAATCTGGAGCCCATGCACACAGGTGAGGGCGGAGGTGAGCTCTGACAGGTGTCAATGAGCTCCCGGAAAGGGCGAAGGACAAGGCTGCCGCGCTGGGGGGTCTTTTATCCCCCAGCGACCGGAAGAGGGCAGTGTGGATAGCGGGTCACCCAGGGGCGGGCGTGGGCAGGTAGGTGTTGGGGACCTTGGAGAAGAATGGGGGTGGGGGCTACGGGGTGGAGGGGGGAGGGTTTCTGGAGCCTCCAGTCCGGAGAGTGGCTGGTGTGCGGAACTTGGGTGTGCTGAACTGTTGGAGTCGCGTTGGAGTTGCCCGGTCACTGACTGCAGAAGGGTGGCTCGCTCAGCCAGGGGTGTGGACCTGGGAGTGCGCAAGGGAGGAAAATACGTGTATCCACATGTTACGTGTTTGTTGTCCCAGGTAGTTTTGCGAGGTGGAGGCAAAGTGGGCATTTGTAAGGTTTGGGGGTGGGCTAGGAGGGGGGGTGGGCTAGGAGAAATGAGTGACACAGGCAGTTACAGAGGCACAGCTGGGGCAGGTGCCACGCCACACTTGGTTAGCGCTTGTGGCCACACGTGTGCATGTGTATGGGAGGTGATCCCTGTTCCTGTGAGTGCTGAGAAAAAATGTGGAGCAGACCCCATGTGTGGAGGTGTGCCCACCCACATGCTCTGTAGAGCCCGCAGGTGCTATGCGCTCATCGCAGGTGGGGCTGGGAGCCCACGGGCAGGTGCTGGTCAGGAGCCCTGTGGAGCCCCCAAGCAGAGCAGCCTGCATGTGGCCCCGTGGGATAGGTGCTTCCATCTCTGGCTGAGAGGGGACGGTGAGAGATACATCCTCTGTGTTCCCTGTGTCAGGGATTCAGATTCCTTCAAGTGTGGGAACCTAAGAGATGGAAACACTCTTCCAGGAGTCAGTTCCCTGAGTGCATTGGTACGTGGGCATGGAGCGAATGCAGGCCCCTCCATTCACATGGGCCAGGGCAGGAGTTGCTAATCCTGGAGCGTAGAGCTTGGTGTTGGGGTGGGCCTGCTGGAGGTCTGAGGGCCTGAGCACAGAACAGACTCAAGGTGGAGAAGGCGAAACCTGGTCTGGCCTTTTCAAACCAGCAATTTGCCTCTCAAAGACGATAGCACCAGGTGACCTTTATTTAGGATTTCAGGGCTGTTGATGGGAATTTTGTTACCTGGTCTCCTTTCTGGGGGAGCAGGGAGGAAGAATGGAGAAAGGCAGATTTCTTGACCCACCTTAAGGGGCAGAGCAGGCTGGAAGCTTTGGCCCTGTCTAGAGTTCCCCAATCCTGAAGACAGGCAGAAATGGGTACACGGGGAGAGCAGGGTCGACAGTTCCCCAGGCGCATTTCTGGGGGCTCAGTGAGAGGCAGGCTCCCGGAGGGATGTTGACCCTGAGGAGGTCCCCAGGTGCCAGGACATGCCAGGAAGGGCCAGGTGAGGAGGAATGAACCATCCGCCTGGGTGTCATCCAATGTTTGGAGAAAGTCTGTTTCCAGACCCTGTGGCACCATCAGCACGGAGCTGGGCATACTGATCGCCTTCCTTCACTTCCCACCAGGAAGGCCTAGGTCTGAATGGGAACGAGACTTCAGAAAGGTGGGCCTCCAGTGGGAAGTTCTGTAGGACCAAGATCAGAGACTTCCTGGGGGGTTTCCTCCTCATTGTTTACTGGTGGCT
Organism: Phataginus tricuspis; assembly: GCA_029783875.1. Lineage (NCBI taxonomy): Eukaryota > Metazoa > Chordata > Mammalia > Pholidota > Manidae > Phataginus > Phataginus tricuspis. The sequence goes on along the minus strand of JAQQAC010007117.1, from coordinate 11,960,085 downwards.
CCTGCCTTGGGGGAAGTGGGAGGAGTGGGACAGCTGGGACCCAGCAGGGAAGCCTCCCAGGGGCTAAGAGGATCTAGCAGACAACAGGAGAGCTAGTGAGGTCAGGCGAGAGGCCCAAGCCTTCCACACTGTGGCCTTGGAGGAAGCTCCACGCTGATGCTTCTCAGAAGCCCATTTGCCTCCCTCACCCCTGTGCCCGGTAGGCAGGGCTTCCGGACACAAAGGGGAGATAGAACTAAGCCCAAGGAGGGGTGACCTCTGGGCGGGGTGGGTGTCTCCATCTACCTCCGGTGTGTTACCTGATTCATTGCTCTACATTTACCTACCTGCCCTCCCCAGACCACCTTTTTAGTCGGTCTCGCCCAGGGCTGTGTGGGTCTCTCTGCGAGGTTTCTGTCTCAGCCCCTCTGGGGTGTCTCTTTCCCCTTCAGTGTCTCAAAGGGATCTCTCGGGTTGGGACTTTCTGCAGAGGCCCTCTGCCGGGTCTCCACCTGAGGACTCCCTTTGCTGGGTCTTCTCAGTGGGCTTTTCAGTCTGGGGTCGTCTTTGCAGGGGTCCAGGGTCGTCAGTGTGGGCCCTGCTCTGGGGTCTGGGAGGGACGGTCCCTCTGAGGAGACTCATTACGGGAGCCTCTCTAGGGTCTCTAGTCCAAGGTCCTCTGGGTAGAATTTGGTTTCTTCTGAGTCCTGTTTTCCCCTCACAGCAATCCTGTATCCTGCTGATTCTTTAGAAACAGCCCTTCCCCCTGGGAGCGCCCAGTCCTGGGCCCTTGGGGATTCCTGCTCAGTTGATTTACTGGAAGAGTTTGGGTGGGGAGGAGAGGGCAGGAGCACACGAAGTAGGGCATAGGCTTGCACCCAGGTCCCCCACTCGGACAGCTGCATGAGCGCTGTGGCCCCTGAGTCAGCCTATCTTTTCAGTCCAATAACCTGGGCACAAGCCATGATTCAGGTCGGCCTGGGGCCTCAGCACTTTATCCTTTATAGAGCATCTCTCAGGCAGAAGCAAACACCCGAGCAGGCATGAGGTCACCACACACGGGGGCACACCAGCCAAGGGGGCGCTCCCTGCTCCCAGGCCAAAAACAGATAGAGCAGTAGATGAGAATCAAACAGATAGCTAGGGAGAGAGAAAAGAGATGGAGGGAAACAGTGGGAAGCCAGCAGGAAGGGGGCACCTGGTTGGCCCCAGGGCATCTCTTTTCTCTCTTCTTGCCACTATTTGCTATTACCCATCAGGGGCGAGGAAGAGGGATTGAGCCTTGCAGACTGATACCAATTACAGCCCAGGCATCCCATTCGGGCTGGAACACCTTCTTGTGGGAGGAGGTGGATTTCTCTTGAAGAAGAGGCCAGAGAAGTCTCCTCCAGGGGAGGGCTGGAGCCACAGCTGGCTCGGAAATAGGACTGGTGGGTCCTTTGAAGGCCCACTGGTAGATGTGCCCCATCAGCGGGTATGAGAGGGAGAAGTTAGGAGGGAGCTCCAGTCCTTTCCAAAAAGCTGAAGATGGACAGTAGGCAAGAGGGGTGGGCCCTCAGCTTTCCCAGTATAGGACCTCCGGGGTGCAGGACGCTGTGGACACAGCCTGAAGCCTGGGGGAAATGCTATTCCTTTGGAATTTGCTCCTGTGGCCTCACATAAACATCCTGGTTTGCAGATGTGTATGGAGGGGCTGCCTCTGGGTCATGTCAAGGCATGGTGCGGGCAAGGCCAGCGGCTAACATCTTGCTCTGGCTTGGGAGTGTGATGGTGCCAGTGAAGCAGGTGAGGGTCGAGTCTGGTATCTCGGCTCTTGCGCAGAGCAGCTGAGCCTCCTCGGGGAAGGGAGGGATGGCAAGGAGCCTATTCAGTCGCCAGCCAGCTGAGATAAGGACAGCCAGGGAGCCTGGCCCCACCCCACACCTCTCCCACTCACCCCCGGCAAGTGCTGTTCCTGACAGGAGAAGGGTTATGGTGTCTCGAGGAGTTTCGGGGTTGGCCCAATTTTAGGCTGCGACCCAAGAACGCGTCCCACCCATCCCCCTCAGCCTCCTGCCTGACAGGCACAGATTCTCAGTATCTGAGCACCCTGTGGGACTCTGGGAGAGCTCCTACAGATTATCTCAGCCTGCCCCCCACCCCCAATTCAGGCTCAAATCCTGGTCCAACCTACAAGTGTCACAATGTGGTTCCCATAATTGGTTCATCAAATGAGTAGATGTCCTGGCATCATGACCCCTTTGACGTCTTCAAAAGTTATTTTTTGGCATGATTAGGACTAATTTTTAGTCCTTTTAAGCTAATTTAAAGGATGAGTGAGATGGCTCTTGGTTATATTTGAAGGCCATGCAGGAAACAGGTGTTGAAGGAGAGTTTGGGTTACAGGCATAACATTATGGTTTAGCTAAAGAGTTACCCTTCTTCAATGTCAGGAATTTCAAATAATTTGACTCAGGCCATCTGGTCATCATCCCAGCCCTACTGCCTCTTAAACTCTCCATGTCCCCATGAGCACTTTTCCTATGAAGTCAGAGTTTGGTGACTGCAGAAGCCTTCCCAGATAAAGGACAAACCACCACAGTTCTGAGACAGAAAACCAGAGCTGTTTATTGCAATGGGAGAAGCAGACTAACAGACTAACATCAAAGCCTAAGTCTCTGGTAGTTAATTCATTTACCACATGGTTACTTTGTGCCAGGGACCGTGCCAGGCAGTTTCCATTCAGCATTTCATTTGCTCCTGACAGTAACTATGGAAAGTAGCATTATTCCCATTTTTTAGTTGAGAAAATTGAGCTTCAAATAAGCAGCCAAGATCTCCTAGCTAGTTAGTGATGACACGGGGTGAAATCCAGATCGGTCTACCACCAAAACTCCTCCTCTGAATTCTGGGCTCTATTGGAGCAGGTTAAAAACCATCCAGGGGTCTGGGGACCCACCCCCCTGCACCTTTCCAGCAGGAACTCCCTTCTCTTCAGCACTGTTGAAAAGTCCCTGTGGGGAAGTCGGAGCTGAGCACATCTGTGGCAATGCCTGACTCCAGGGGGAGGACTTCACGGGTGGTACAAAGCAAGCCCATTTCTCCATTGGAGTAGAAGGTGAACAGCAGCAGAAGCCCTTTGCAGATGTGTCCAGGTGCCCCATGCTAGTTATTCTGCATATTCGTGAATGACAGACTACCCTGAAAGTTTCAAACTCCAGCAGGAAGGACTTTGGTTAGGTTCAAGAAATGCCTTCCTAAATATAATACAGTGGGAGGGGTGGTGGGGGGTCGTGGCAGGTTCTCGCTTGGAGGTCTGTGGCCTATCCATGTAGGACACCGTGGAGGTCTGGGGAGGCTGTATGGAACTCCAAGTATTTGCCTGGGGGTCATCACTTTGGTGGGTCACAAAAATAGTGCTCGAACCACAGTGGTTCCTAAGGTTGCGTACCCTTTCCCTTGCTTCTGGGGTGGTCTAAGGGCTGGAAGAACTCTAGACCCCATCTCTGTCTTGTGTGGCATGGAAGTCACCCCTCCTGCACTGCAGTCACTACACACCCAGGGGCCACAAGTTAAATCTCTGCCTGAGCTACACACATCATTTACTAAAAGAAAGAAAGAAAGTAGGTTTCTCTCCTCTTTTCCTGGGGCGGAGGTCCACCCTTTTCCCTCATCCTGATCATCTCCAGATCTCAGGCATCCAGACTGCCAACTGCCTGATTACCTGATGCAAATTAAGACTGCCTGCTTAACTGGGATTGGCTGGGGAGCTGGGTATGCAAATTGGTTCACCAAGAATTTTTCTGGTTTGAAAGAGTAAAAAGTGCTGCCCCAGAGAAGGGGGACCGGTCAACATGATTTGAATAAAATATTCTTCTGTCTTTAGCAGCTTCGGCATTTGGGTGGTTTAATAAGGAGAGTTGCAGAGAGAGTGAGTGAGTTCCAAGTTGCCTCTTTCCTCCTCCCCGCTGATCCTGGAGGAGATTTAGGGGCCTCTTAGGTAGTGGTAGCTGTCTGTTGTGGGTAAATGTTTAATGTATTGAAATGAAGCAGGGCAGAGAGGCCAGACAGCAGCACTTGGGGGCCGAGAAGGGGCCTTCTGTAGGTACTCTCTCTCTGCCGGGCACTGACCCGCCCACCATCCTTTCCCGCTGGTCACACTGAAGGACTAGGAGAGAAGGTAAGGACCCCAGATGACAGGATCTCCAAGGAGGGCCACCCAGGAGCTAGGATTTGATCCCCAGACAGGGGGCTGACTTCTGAGAACCAGACAGAGAACAGAGGCAGGAACTGGGTCTGAAAGGTGAGAAAGCCTTGGTTCAAGGTACTCTTACCTCCCAGGGAAGTCAGATATTACGAGGGGTAGGAGGGCATGGATATCTCTTATGCTACTTTAAGCAATAAAACGAATCCCCAAATCCCAAAGGAAATGAGGACTGAGAATGGGAAGCATTCTCTCCCACCCCCAACTCCGGCTGTACCCCTCCCCTTGTTAAATTTTCACCACCTGAGCCTGGCGATGAAAGGAAGTGACAGTGAATCATGCAAAAGGTGAGAGACCCTGTGGTCGTCCTGGAGAAGGAGGGAAACAAGGTGGGGAGAAAGAGGCAAGTGTGGGAGGAGGGGCTATGTGCCCCAAACTTATGAATATTCCAATGTTGTATGTTCGGGAATCAGGAATTTGAAAGTCTGATGGTTGTTGTAATTACACATTCATCTTTGCTGTTTAGTTAAAGCCACATATGTCATAGCAAGAAAAATTGTGACCTGTTATTAAAATCAGTTGTGTGTTCCCTGCAGGTATCAAGATGAGTGGGGATGTAGCAGATTCCTCGGATGCACGCAGCACTCTCAGCCAGGTGGAGACAGGTAAGGTCTTCTCTTCTGGGGAATGAAACAGCAAAGCGTGGGCGGGAGAGGGTTGTTGGAAATCTGTCAAACAACGTGGTCTCTTTTCTTGCTTGGTCGTTCAGACAATCAGACCCAAAAGCAGGGTCTTAGGAAATGAAAGGATTCCCTAGAGACATGGGACATGACCTTGGAACATTCAAACTGTAGACATTGGTCTACAGTGGAACAAAACCTCCAGGACTAGGCTAGGAAAAGCCCAGATCATCGAGAAAAAAAAACAAGACAAACAAAAAAAAGTTAGAGAGGACAGTCACTCCTTAATAGGCCATTCCAACACCCAGAAGGAGCAGGCTGTATTCCCAGCTGTTTCTGATGGACAGAAGGCGGAACCTGCCTTTCGTAGATGGGGACTAAGGCCTTTTTACCCAGATTTTTCAATCGGCCAGCTCCAGGGCCTAACCAAAGAGTCCTGCATACAAGTGTTCCCCCTCCAAATAACATGCATGTGGGTGGTAAATAGACCCAGAAAGGAAGGCTTGGTACTTGGCAATGACTTTGCTTTGTAGAGAAGAGAAAAAAGACAGGAAGGAATTGAGAAGGTTTCTTTTAGCTTTTAGCTCCATAGTCCAGGCCTTGCTTTGAAAACTCCATACAATTAAAAAGAACCTAAAGAAACATGAGTAGAAATTGTAACACCAGCAAATAACTTTTATAGCATCCCAACAAGATCTCAATTAGTCTTTCATCTGGATCATTAAAGACATAGAAATTAGAAGTGGAGAGGAATCATGTTCCCCACAGCTACAATCTTTTCCCTAGTCTTCAGGTGCAGTCTAGTTCCCTTCTTGAAGCTAAGAGATTTGGGATCGGAGACAAGATAATTAGGGATCTTGCAGGAGGGGGGCATCTTAAGGGTGCATCTACCATGAAATTTTCTACCACCCAATTTAATAGAAACTGTCTATTTACACAGGTAACAATACACAGGCAGCTACAGGTTCTCTATTTTGCTTTGTGTGTAGGGACAGCTGGACAAGGAGTGTGTGAGCCAATCGCACTCATATTTCAATTGATTTATTAGCTGACTGTGATTGCTAAGGGTCCGTGGAAGGGGCACCTGTTCTCCCCAGCTGAGAAGAAAATCTCCCCCCCGCCCAGCTGAAGAGCTCCAGCCACGCTTTCAAATCAGTTCAGCTGGAGAGCAATGTGTCTCTGCTCTGACACTCTTCCGTAGAGATAAATCAGAGTCCAGAAGTCACAATTCAGGAGTAACTGGGTTGTCCTTTCCCGGCAGCTAGAACCAACTCTGTGCCCCTGGCCAGGTATATTGCCCCAGGGATGTGCGAGCACAGCTATGAGAGTGTCTGTGTGGGAAGATCACACTCAGCTGGCTCTATTATGGGTTATGTGACCAAGTCAGGGTAACAGTGTTGGGAGTGAGATGGAGCGACATAGAACCCTGAAAGAGAGCTAGGAGAGGGAGGGAGTTATGATCCTGGGTGGGGGTGAGGAAGGTTAAGGTGCTATGAACAATCTGAGCAAGCTCTGGCCTCCTGTCTGGATGGTGGGACCTGTGTACAGACTACAATGAAGGAGAAAGAATCCAGACATAAGCTGGGACTTTTGGAATCGGACTGGTATCCCAGGATTACGGCCAATTCGACATGTGACCTTAGACCAGCCACTTTACCTCCCAAGGAGGCAGGAATAGGTGGCCTTTGAAGAGTATGGCTTTTGAATCAAACAGACCTGGGATAAAAATCACATCTCGGTTGTATGATCCGATAAGTTAATTAAGCCTCACCTCTTCTGTAAAGGGAACCCATTAATGCCCAGCTTAGAGAGTGGGTTGAGGGTTAGCTGAGATGATGCTTAAAGCTCTGAGCAAAGTGCTTGGCCCATGGCAGCTGTATTAGCATTACCGCCAAGGGCATCACCAAGAATCTGCGATTCTGAAATAAACAGAATCTACGCTCAGCATATTTGGGCTGCAGCTAGCTGGGATGTCCTTCTCTCCACTCGGGCCACGTGGGTCAACACTGAAGGCTGGTTTCCTCCTTTCAGCATTCAGGAAATGTGTGGGTCTCCCTCCATGCTAAGGAGACTATGAAATACTTGCTGTTTGGAACCTCTCCACCCCCAGGTCCTTCACTTCTCGGGGCTCAGTTCAGTGGCTGGTCGCATTCATACTTAGGTGATTATCAAATTACTGAATGTTTTTAAGGGCAAGAAAAAAGAGGTAGCTAATTAAAGTAACCAAACTTCCTGGAAAGCTGTTCTGACTCATTTTTTACAGAGGAAAGCTTATTATGAGTCACACTGGTTACCAACTGGGTTAAATGGCTTCCTTTGGATTTTTCAAAAGGCAGATTCCCCTTCCCAACAGTGCATGAATTAAGGGGTAGTTTGTCTGTGGGTTTTAAAGGAACTGTAAACAGTTGGAAAGATTGGATTTGGTCTAACCATAAAGTATTTTCTCTATAAGGCATTGTACCAAGTGATCGATAAATGTTTCTGGTGATTCAGACCATAAAAAAAAAAAAAAAAAAGGAACTGTAAACAAAGATGACCTAGAAAGCCCCAGTTCCCTGAGAGTACCCTCTGTGTTGTGTGAAATCCCCAAGGGGCGCAAGGGCTGAGATCCAGGAGAGGGAAGTGAATTTCCCCATCCACCCGTCAGGACTGCAAAGGAGAGCGTTCTCAGGTGGAGGCACCCAACTCCTGGCTGGTGGAGGCCTGGCAGGGCCGCGCAGCCTTCCCTTTCCCTCTGCCTATGGAAGTCAAGGCGTGGGCAGGGGACAGCTGCCCAAGGCCCCAGGTGTCCTTGGCAGCCCTACGGAGCAAAGAAGGGTCCAGTACCTTCCCCTGTGCACCACTCTCTCCACAGCCCCAGAGGGCTGGAGCCGAGCTGTTTCTAGAGTTCTGAATTATCAGCTTTCCTTCCCGTCCTTTGACCTCCCTCCTGTTGTTACTTTTCCATCATTCTTTAAGGTGATAATAGTTTTTTCTGTTCTCAGTTGAGTCATTGATAAGAATATACAGCCTAACCCACATTTCAAAAGCCCCCAAGTCTGTAACTGACAAGCCCCAGCCTCCAAGCCCTGTGGCTTTTGACCGCACTGGCCACAGTGTATCATCAAACAGTGTGGGGCAAAAACGGTGGGCTGGGGAGGAAGGGGGGAAAGGCCAGCCCCACTCACAGAGCCTCCTGCCTATACCCGCGGACATGGACACATGCCCACTGCTCCGGGTGCATCGTCTCATTTCATGCTTACCATCCCCCCTTCATCAGTGAGGAAACTGAGGCTCCAGAATCACATAGCTTCTGACCTGGAATCAAACTCAGGCCTGTCTGACTCCATTAGATTCTTATCCTGGCTCCACCATTAAACTCCCTGCGGATTACTGGGCAAGGTTTCCTCACCCAGACCTTTAATTTCCTCCCCACAAAGGAGGGGTTTGGGCTGGATAATCTCTAAGGGCTGAATTTTAGAAGATGTGTACGTGGTCCTGCTTTTCCAGATTCTCCGTCGTGAGTGCGCCCATCCTATATGTGTGCTGTCCCCTGGGTGCTGAGCGGCCCCTGCCCTGCCCCCCTCAGCACCCTCCCCAGCTCCCTGTCCTCAGACACCTCCAGCTGCCTTGCTCTGTTGGGCTCCAACCCTCTTTTCTGACCTTGCTGGTGGTCCCGGAACTGGTACCTATGGAGCACTCCTGGCCTCAGGAGGATCAGGACACAGTCCTTGTCCTCAAGGGGCTTTCCCCCTAGTGCAGGGATCTGTGGCAGGGGACGTGACAGTGCCAACCTGTGTCTGGAAGAGCATGCTCACACACGGAGTGCCTGTGGCCTTCACAACAATTCTTGGAGGGTGCATGCCATCTTTCCATTTTACGGATGAGGAAATTGAGACTGGCAATGGGAAAGAATGTTGGCCAATTATCCCAAGATTGCATATCTAGCAAGCTAGAGGATTAAACCAGGATTTTTCTGGTGACTTTCTAACCCAAAGATGGTGATGGGAAGACTGGGGACCACCATGGGAACCAGGGACAGAGGACACAAGAGAGTGGTAGGCTCAGAGGAGTTGCCAAGATTATGGAGAGTGGCACCAGCCAGAGGAACCAGAGGGGGGCCAAGCCCTGAACGGTGGGTTGGTCTAGTCCAGGAGGCAGACCCCAGTCTAGGGCAGAAACAGGCTTATTGGGGAAGAGAGGGAAAGGCTCCCTCCTTCCTGGGGAACTGTAGAGGGTGAGACTCCAGCCTCAGAGAGACCTTCCTCCTTCCCTTCCCTCGTCTTGAACCAGCCTCCCTGAAGCGCCAGCCCCCCTGCTGCATTTGACAGAGGGGTGTGGGGTGGGGTTGCAAGCCCAGTGGAGTAAATGCCTTGACACCCTGTCCTGCTCAGAGATCTGGGAAAAAGATCCCCATGAAGGTGAGCCCAGAGGAAGAAAGGGGAGCTAGAGATGAGGGTAGGACTGGGCTTTGTCAGGCATCCTGCTGTCCTTCTCCGGCTTGAATCGTCCCGTCTGTGAGGTGGAATGGCCACCATCTGTCCCACCCTCCAGGACCACCAGGCAGGTTAACTCTTTGGCTTTGCAGAAAGTCTCTCACCTAACTGAGAACTTTCAACGTGGTTTTGAGAGGGAATGGACTTGACTCTACAGCGGAGCACAGACTGAGAGCTTAATGATTCCTACAGGGGTCCAGAGAAAGAACAAGGGACTGACCCAGACTAGAAACCCCCTCTGTCAATTCATTCCTGGGGCATCACCATCTCCACCCTACAGAGTCCCCCCAAAAACAAGCTGAGGGTAAAGAAATTGTCTCATCACAACCAAAAGGTGAGGTTCTAGGCAGAAACAGGAAGAAGACTTTCAGAGATGTGTGTGGATTTCAACCCAAATACCTGTTGAATAAAACTGTTCTTTCAATGACAGAGAGGACGGGAAAAATCTAGGAAGTATTTGGGGAAGCTGGGACAGGGGGAGGTGAAGGAGAATCTCTTGTTGATAGTCCTCTCTAAATAAGGTACATGTGCACAGACACACACATCCTTTGTCTCTCCCTCCCTCTTTATGACTAAATGACAGAGTGGGTGTGAAAGCACTTTGAAAAGTTGTACGCTACCATACAAATACAGTCCATCGTTAGGTTGATTGTTATCAGAAACATCCAGGAGACAAGAGGCAGCTTTGTCACTGAGCCCTGTGGGACACATCTGCTTGTGCCCTAGACTGGAGTTTCTGCCTCGTGATGTGGGGAGGTGAGCGCTGCAGGAAGACAGTGAAGGGCATGGGCGGGGTAGGGGGGTCTCTGGGCTGACTGGTCCTCAATCTGTACCCGCTCTGTCCCTCACCTCCCTGGAAGAGAAAACTGAAGCCACGGTCCCTCCAGAGGTAGGGGGGCACTGTATGAATTTCTGAGGATTTCTTGTCCATGCCTCTTTCTTCCTTAGGAGATATTTCAAAACCATCCCTGGAACACGAAACAATCTACTGTTCTTAGAAACTTTCATATTCATCACCTACCTTCCATCTTAATGAAAAGCCAACCCCACCCTTTCTCATAGTACACAGTCCTCAGTGCCTGGAAGTCCTTTCTTACCTCTTGCCGTAGACTCTCTTGCTGCAGACCTAGCCCAATGCCTCTCATTTTAGCCTTCTCAGTCCAGAGTGGCTTTTGTTTCACCTTGTTTTCAGTGTCTGTGGCAGGGAGACTAGAAGATAGGAATTCACCACCCAGGGTTTGCATTGTGGTTCTGTGTGCTGGGAATCTCAGGAGAGCAGCCTGTGGGGTCAGGCATTGCCTGTCCGCCTCTAGCATTCAGAGAACCTTAGCATATAAAACAGCTACAACAGCCGTTCATGCTTGTCCCATTACCCTTGCCTTACAACCCGCAGACACTTGCTCACCCGCCGATTCCCAAACCCGAGCCCACAGGGTAGGCGAGGCAGGATGGGGTTGCTCAGATGAGCCGCAGTGGCTGGGCAGTCCACCTGGCACCTGTGCCTCTTCCCTTTGGAGGTGTCTCTGAAGGAAATGGCCCCCTGCCATCCCCACTGCCCTCTTTGCAGCCCCCAGAAGAACATGGACCTCCTTTCTCTCCAGCCTAGGAGGGGACGAGGTGAGGGAGCCCAGTGGGGGCCACCAGGTGCTGTCTTGACATCTGGAGCTCCACTTAGTGTCATCCATGGTCATTCCTCAGGGTGCTGCTTCTCAGACAGTCTGGGTGCAGGACCAGTTGCTTTACTTCCAGTCTGTCACAGATGAGTATGCAGTCTTGCCATGCAGAACTGGTACGCAGCTCATGCCTACCACACATATTCGACTGGGCCCAAACTTGTCTACACCCACGCCAACAGGGAAATCATGTGTTAGAGTGCTGTGAACCCTTCTAAATTCTTACTCCCCGTGTGTGTACGTATCTGGTCTCAGACCTTAATGAACATCTCATAGACTAGCTCTGGCTGGTGGGCCACCCTTAGAGGCACTCAGCCTTAGAGGAGTTTGCTCTGTGGATAAGAATGTCCCTTTACTTTGGTATTCCATGAGCAATGGATACATCTGCCCCTGGGTATATCATACGATCTTCCTAACATTCCTTGCACTCCCCCTGCAGACACCACGAGGGTAGTAACAAGGACATGAGCAGGAGAGGTAGGTCCCAGGCTGTCCTTTGTTGGCAAGGGGTGGAATGACACCCCTATGCAACCGCCTCGGGCCAGGAGACTGGGCACTGAGCTGCATGCAGAGGCTCAGGCCACTGTGGCTTTCTGGGCCCCAGCTGTTCACTAAGTCACCCAGCAGTGCCGCCCCCCACCGTACCCCCAAGCTGCAAGTAAATGCTTTTGGTGTCTTGGGTCACCCTCTTCCTCAAGAAACAATTAGGGCAATGAATACCTGGTGTGGAAAAGTGCTGACCAAGTGGAAAAGAATTTAAAGAGAAATGAGCAACTAAATTAGGATAAGACTTAGGGGCTTGAGAAGCAGCCAAGATCCAGGCAACTGAAATTCTCTGTCCCGCCCCATCCCCTAAGCACAGACAGACACACATGTACAAGGTCACACTCACAAAATTCCCTACTTCAAAACCCTCGGGGGGGAAGATGGGTGGGAAGGGAGGGATAAGAGGGAAAAAGGGGCATTTCGAATTGCAGATGTAATGCTGGGGGGGGCACGGGGAGGGCTGTACAACTCACAGAAGACAAGTAGTGATTCTATAGCATCTCACTACGCTGATGGGCAGTGACTGTAATGGGGTTGGTGGGGGGACCTGATCAAGGGGGTAGTTTAATCACCATAATATTGCACATGTAATTGTAGATTAGTGATCCCAAAATAAATTATATACAAAAAAACAAACAAAACAAAACCCTTGGGGCAGGATGGGGTCATACCCACAGGTTGTCTCCATTTGAGTGAGCTGCTCATTCAAAGGCAACCCTGGGTCCTAGAGGGGTTTGTAAAACTACTGGAGAGGTGGGGAGATGGGAAATTGAAGGCTCAGACAAGCTTTTGCTAGTGGGTCTCCTGTGTTTAAACGACTTCCCCAGGAAAGGGCTTTGCCTAGGATGACCCATCCTTAGGAGGAGCTGCTAAGAGGGTGAAGCAGGTCCATCTCCCCTGCCTCACTTCCCACAGCCATGGGGTTGGGAGGAGGGGGACAGAATCAGAGCTGAGTGTCCTTAAAAGGGAAGTTGCATGAGGTCATCGCAGCTGGGATGACATTCTTTCTCATTGGAGCCTGAGGGTCTGCAAGGAAGGACAGCTCAGACGATGGCCTGATGGCCGGGGCCCTAGAGGTGACTGAAGTTCATTTCCAGGGACTTCAGCCGCAGCTCCAAGTCCTCTCCTGGCTCTTCCATGGGCTAGTGCTCACTGGGGGAGGCTCCTGGGGTAACAGCAGGGCCCTGGGAGGCTCAGGGAGGGCAGGCCTTTGTGCCAAGACTGGAGCATGGGAAACAGAGCTGCAGGCATCTCCCAAAAAGCGCCAGTGCTGTTGACTCAAAAAATAATAGGTGTTCATTTGCATGGCATTTTACATACAGGTTCCATGCCCCGCTTTTCATCTCTTACCACTGGCACCGCCGAAGCCCCCAGGTCTGCCTTCTCTTGTCACCCCCTCTAGGGGTATTGCTGCATCCTCTGGACTCTAGAACTTCCCGCCCACCACCTAGGCCATCGTTAGATTAGCGTAGCCCAGAAAAAAGAAAAAAACAAGGGCGGCTGGCCTCGCTGGGGTGGGCCTGGCCCAGATTTGCACGAGAGAAGCAGGCAGGCAGTCTGGCAGGTCTGGGCCCTCGGTTAGGGGCGTCCCACCTGCCTGCCACTGGCTGCAGCAAGGTCCCCGGCAGGGGGCTTACCCACCCCCGCCTGCCTGCTTGGGCTAGGAAAAGGAACAAAAAACCTAAGCCACAGAGCCCAGAGAGGTGCCGAAAGGAGAGGAAACCCAGTGGTTGCTATGACGATGGGGTCTTGGTGCCTGATTTGCATAGGCGATGATTTCCATACTGCAGGGTGGATTTCCATACCCCTGCCTCAAAGCCTGTTGGGGCAGGGAGGAGGAGAGGGGAGGGGTCATTTGAAATTCAAATGAGTATGATTAAGGTGTTCCTGAGGAGGGAAGCTCGGACAAAAGGGGTTAAGCCAGCTGGCAGACAGCGGCTCCGAGGTCAAGTTATCAAAGGGAGGCGGTGCTGCTAGGCTGGACCCTTCCCCCAGGTCGCCGCAGGCCCCTGGAGCCCTCATGGTGGTCAGGCTGGGCTGGGTGTTAGTGGCCTCTGCCCCTGGGGAGAACCGGCTGGATCCCTCTCCCCTCCAGCCCCTGGGCTTGGCTTCAGCGTCCTGGGGGTACTTCAGCTCAGGAGGACCCCTGAGCGAGTTCTAGTTCTGGACTCAGGCCTACGTCTCTCTGGTCATCCCCAACAGTCATCTCAGTTGTTCTATCCATGAAATTGGAGAAACTGCACTTTCTTGTCTGGCCAAGGAGATGTGAGGACGTGGGCTCTGCACTCATCTCTGCCACCATCCTGTGCCCTTAGAAAAGCACTTCCAGGCTTTGGGCCTGAGTTTGTGCGTTGGATTAAGGGTGTGAACTTGAGGGTCTCCAAGGTCACATCTAGCTCTAAGATGCTGTGAGCTGTGAACACACTCTGGTCCTCTGTGCACGCCAGTCATTATCTGTGAGACACTTTGCAGGATGTAAACTGCTGTGGCCCTTCCCGATGCATCAAGGAAGGGCACCCCTGCCCCCCAGCTCACCAAGGTGATGTCATCAAAAGCATAAACGTGGGAGCTGTTTGAATCCTGGATTCTCTACTTAGTAGTTATATGACCTGGGGCTAGTTAACTCACCGGCTCTGTGCTCCGATTCCTCATCTGTAAAAGGGGAGTTTTACCAGCACCTCCCTCCCAGGATTGCTGCGAGGATTAAATCAGTCAACTTTATAAAGCCTTGAGGATGGTGCCTGACAATAGTGTAGTGCAATTTGCCAGTGTTAGGATCAGAGGGATAAAACGTCCCCACAGTGGGGCAGTGACGCAATAGCTGGTCCAGAGAACCTTGCTTAGGAACGTGGACTGTCTCCTGAGCAGTCCCCGCTGTGAATTCATTCATGTGTGGGCAGCACACTGCTTTATCCACTCACACTTACGAGTGGGAAGCACGCTTCACTGAAGCGCCCCAGGAGACACTGCCGAAGCCAAGCGGAGACCCCACCCAGAGGCCGCCTGGGAGCGGTGCCTGCCGTCTCCACCCACCGTGGGCTCCCCGGGTCGGTCCTGGCCCAAGTTTGTCTTCACTTCTCAGGAAATGGGGAAATAGCAGGAAGAAAGGCCCCCTCTTCCCAGGACCCAGTGCTAAGGGATGCGGCAGATTTGCCAAGACTTGATGATGTTTATAAAATGTCTTTTTCCCTCAAGTTTTTGCAGCAGCTCCACAGGAGCCTTCATTGAGAGTGAGTGTGATGTGTGGACAGCCTCGGCTGGCTTTGAGCTTCTGCTTGGTGATTTACTAATCAGGAGCCTTGGGCAAGTTGACTAACCTCTCTGAGCCTCAACTTTCCTTATCTGGGAAATGGGGATAATAGGAGACCTCAAAGGGTGGTTGTGAGGCTTAAATGCTGTCATGTGTATAAAATGTTTGCTACAAAGCTTGGTGCATTGTAAATGCTCAGTACATGTCAGCTATTAATTAATCCTTATTATTTGAAAACAGTGTTCTGCGGCCAGAGTGTTTGAAAATTCTCTAATCTAGTCCTGTTCTCCTATTTTGAGGGGGAAAACACTGGGGTTAGTAAAGGGGCATCACTTTCCCAAGGTCACAGGGAGTTCGAGACCCATGTTTCTTTAGAAGCCCCCACTCTGCCACCCCAGAGGCATGTCCTTTACCCATGGTTTTGTTCTGTTGTTTCATTGGACAGAGCTTCCCCTCTCCCTATCACCCAGGAACATGAGCCCCGGAGAGGAGTGGAAGACATGACTTTGGTGTCATTAAACCATGGGAGGGGAAGGGCATGGTATCTGGACTCAGAAGACCGAACAGTGTGATATCTAACAAGCCCCACACCCTCTGAGCCTCAGTTTACTCACTGGTAAAGCAAGAGTTGCAAAATTCTCACCCTGGAGACCTTAGGTGGGGTGAAGATCAAATCAGGTCTAGATATGAAAGTCCCTGCAAAGCAAAGGAACAAACCTAGCCCACGTCACCTGACCCATGCGTGTGGGCAAGTGCACTGGCCCTGAGCCAGGGCTTTGAGATACGAGTTCCTTCCCTCCAGCCCTGGTGCCATGACCCAGCCTCAGTTCCCTTATCTGTAAAGCAAGCTGTGAAGGAAACAGAAATGTCTGTGGCAGCTTTTGGAGGTGTGAGTTTATTTACAAATATGATACAGCTTCCCCTGTCTAAGCATTCCTACTGCACGGGCCCCTCCAAGCTGCAGAGGAGCCCTGCACAGCTCCACAAGAACCAGAGCCCGGCCTCGCAACCCCTCCCTGGTAGCTCTGCCTGCCCTTCTCTCCCCAGCTACCCTCAGCCCCGGGCAGAGGGCCAGGAGAGCGGTATTCAGCCTCTGACCAACCTGAAGCCTCTTTGAGTCTCTTCCCCTCCTCTGGGCGAGGAGTGGAGTGGGTGCTGGCTGGAGCTGACCTTTAACGATCCCCCTGAGCTTTTGTGGAGGGAGTTCAGCCTGGGCACTGGAGCTCTGGAGATTTTTTCCTGTGGTGCCATTTATTGCCTGCATGACCTTTGGTTCTCAGGGACTAAGTTGTCCTCTCTGGGACTCAGTTTCCCCACCTGTAAATGGCAAGGGCAGCACCAGGAGTGTCTGTTCTGATGTAGCACAAACATGTTCCCACAGAGAAATAGCAGGGGAGCGGTTTCCCCAAGATGTGCTTGTTAGATGCAACCAGAACCCTAGGTTTATTTAGGTTATTTATTTAACTTCTTCCTTTAGAGTGGGACTCTTACTGTTTTTCCTGGGCCAGGGGACTATGAGCTGAGGCATTGGTAGGGAACCTGGCTCTTCTGGTCCTGCTCCTTGCTGCAGGGGCCTGAGGCCTTTCCCTCTTTTTTCTGGAACCTGGCATATCTGCCCAGATGCTCCTTCAGCTTAGCCACTGACCGTGCGGCCCCACGGTGATGACCGCAGCTCATGTGTAGCCAGGAAGAGATGGGGGGGGGGCCCCCCCCCAGAAAGTCCCATCTCTTGCTCAGACTGCGAAGAAGTGGGGATTGTATTTCCTAGAGAACTAGAAGACCCTGGTGAGGAGCCTTTCATTTACCCAAGAATGATGTGACAAATTGCAGAGGGACATGGGAGAATGCTTGCCTTCTCTTTTAGCAGAGGGGAGCAGCAGAGTGCCTTCTGCCCACTGTGCTGGGGCCCAGGCTGCTGCTCTCTGTGGGAAAGGGCTGGAGAGCCAGGCTTCGGGTTCCATGTCAGGACAGCACATGCAGAGAAGAGTCACCAGGTCGCTCACATAGGCCATGTTGCAAGGAATCCCTGAGGTTGGTTGTGCTTATTCTGTCTTTCTCTCCCTTGGGGTAGAGAGGAAGAAGCTCTAACTCATGAAAATCCCCATACCCACAGACTGTCAGAGGCAGAGGGACCCTGAAGGATTATCCTGGGACGGGGTGGCATATGGTATTCTCCAGGAGACCTAGTTCTGATCATCGGTTGGGGATCACTGAGCACCGATTTTAGGAAAAGGAGAAGGGTGATGTCTGTCCTGGGCATGGCTTGCGCCCATGCTACGTCTTTGCATTTGCTATCCACGTCCTCAGAGGTAAGGTGACTTGACCAAGGATACTGAGCTGGTAGAGAACTGGAACTCCAATCTCCCAGCCCCACACCCGAGCTCGTCCCACAGTCCAGCACAGGCCCTCTTGTGTCCTGTCCTTCAGGTGTCTTCCTGGGCATTTTCTCACTCCTACAGTGGAGGTGGCAGGAAGGTGCACAGGAACTTTATTGTTTTCATATTTGAGGGAAATTGAGACTATGGAGATTTAGCCATTTGCCTCCAATCCAGCATAAAACAGCCTTTGAAGTAACCCTCCAGCTCAGTTTCCCGTGTGTTCTCTGCACAGAACTCCAACCATTAGGCAACATTTCCCATTCCTTGGAGGGATTCTCAAGTAACAGAAAAGGTAGGCATGGTGTCTGTGGGGGCCTGGACAAATGTATTTGATTCACTTAAACATCCACACTTCTGTTCTGGTGGCTGGCTGCCCGGGAGGGCTTCCAAGGTCCTGGCAGCTGTAATAATCGCTATCCCAGAAGGGCCAGCAAGTCAGTCGTGTGGTCGTAAAGTGGCGCTGGAAGCCTTACTGGATTTACTGGGAGAGGAGCTGGTGAGAAGAGAAGCAGTCCAGCAAGGGGAGAGGTTCAGCCTCCCTGAACGCTCGGCATTGTTCACCAGGCAGAAGTGAAAAATCCTGCTCGAGCAGTTCTCCGTTCTTGGGCTTCCACCTCCCTCACCCAGAGAGCTGCTCCCCAGGCAGACTCATGCCCTGGTGTTGCCAAAACTATGCAAATCAGCGGACCAGCGGGCCTGCGGGGCTGCCATAAGGCTCAGAGGTGGGAAGGCAGAGGGCTGGCGCTGCTCCTCCTGTCTGCTCCGGGGCAGGGTTCTGGCCCGGGAGCTCAGCACAGCTGACCCTGTGCCCACCAGATGTCAGGGGACAGAGGCCGAGGTGGGAGCTGCTGTGCACACTCAGGCATTTCCTGTGCGCTGGTCCTCGGCCCTTCTCATCAGGACTCCCCTGGCCTAAGGACACTCCATCCAGAATCCTGGGGCTCTCCGCTAATTCAGTGTGCCTTTTGCCCTTGTGATCACTTCATCCCATTTTCTGTGGACTGAGGTGTTGTCTTCCAATTTCACCCAGATGCCTCTCACCACAGCCCCATCCTTCTTGCTGGGAGCTCTCTGGTGTAGATGAACAGTTCTGGGCATTAGTGGGGCTGGGGAGATGCTGAAGTTAAGAGAACAAGGCTGGGGCTTGGACAGAGTCCTCAGGCATCCTCCAAGTTCAAGAGATGTGACGGATGAAGTCATGCGAGGGTGGGAAGTGCCCCCCACACTGGGGTTGGAGACCCCCCGGAGGATCATTCCCAACACATGCCCGTCCTTTAAAAGCTCTGTCACTTTGTACATATCACTTCACTTTGTAGACACTCAGTTACCTCACCTGTAAAATGGGATGAATAATAATGCCTCACCTTCCCAAAGGCAAGGAGCTTGGCCTGATGACCTCCTGAGGTCCCTGCCCGCCCCATGAGCCAGGGCTCTGAGGCATTTGTCTTCTTCTGCTTTCTTGCTGGAAGCTTTGCAGCCCAGAGATTCCCCAGGGACCATGATAACCAAGGGAGCCTGGAGAGACCCTAACTGGCCCTTACAGCTTGCCACAGATCTTACCTGTTTGCCCCCAAGACCTCCAAATGGGATTCCTTTATGAGCCCTTCCTACCCTTCCCCTCCCCTCTGTGTCCTTATCTTTTATTTGTGTGCAGAATAAACAGGATGGAGGGAAACGGTGAGGAGAGTTCTTGCGTCCTTCCTGCGCTTCTCGCTGCAGATGCTGCAGGCAGTGACCAGCTTCTGGGAGGGGAAGAAAAGCCCTGGTACCTGTCAATCAGCTGCATTGAATCCTGAGGCTTCAGAGATGGAAGGAATGTTAGAGGTCACCTGAGATCCCCTTCCTGATGCCATCAAATTGCCCCTCGATTCAAAAATTGCTTTTTAACATCCCTGAAATAAGCAGTCTCTGTTTGAATCTTCCTAGGGATGGGGAGCTCTGTCAATATGAAACTGCAGATTTCACTGCTGGCCAGTTCTACTTCTTACAGAATTCTTCCTTATACTGAGATGAAGCCTGCTTCCCAGAAGCATCCGCCACTGGCCCTTGTTGGGCCATTTAGAGCTGCAGGCTAAGCCTGATCCACTTCCTTCCATGTCAATATTTGGGAGGCAGGAGAAATCCACTGTCATTTATTTAAGCACTTACTACGTACAAGACGCTGTGACCAGTGAGTGTGTGAAAGCTCAAATGTTCCCTCACTGGGTTGTTTTTTTTAAGTTTTTTAGTTTGAAAAACTTCAGACCTATGTTAAAGAGAGAAAACAGTTTAAGGAACAACCATGAGAAGGTTTTATCTAAAGGCAAGTGTTCACTTCTCTAGGCTAAACAACCTTTCACTCTCTGGTGTGACATCTGGGCTCCTTAATATCTGGGTCCATGCTCTCTACAGCCCGGTGCATCAGGGTCCTTTTAAAAGAATGGCCCCCTGAACTGGGCACAGCGCTCTCAGTCAGACCTGCGTGTCTGTTACTATGCAGGACCGCGGTAGCTTGTTAAAGCAGCCACACCACGGTGTGCAGCACGCTTCGGGCCAATGCTGAGCTTTGATCAACTAAAACTCTCCTTTGGTTTTCTTTTTGTATGAGATGCTCTAACACCAGCCTCCCCTACCTTCCTCTCCCTGGCACGGAACTGCAGTATGTTAATTTCCAAATATCTGCCCATAAACAGAAATGAGAATTATTTTTTCTTTTTCTTTCGGGGGTGTGTGTGAGGAGAGGTATATTGGATTTCTTTAGGAAGTTCAGCCTCTTTAAAAATATAAAATACAGAGTATATAGATATTCTGATGGTCGAGTATCTTAATGCACACTTGACTTTTAATCACCATGTGTTTCAGTTGTGATTTGGTTCTGCTGTTCTTGTTTGCGGTTGGTTATTGGTATACTGGAAGAAACTGTCAGACTTCATGTTGTAGTACATAGCTTTTTTTTCCCAGCATTGTTGAGGCATAATCAATAAATAAAATTGCAAGATATTTACCGTGTATCTCATGATGATTGGATATGTGTATACATTGTGAGAGGATTTCCACTGTCTAATTAATTAACAAATCTATCACCTCACATAGTGATCTTCTTTTGTGTGTGTAAGAGAACATTTTCATTCTACTCACTTAGCAAATTTTAGTTATACGATACAGCGTTATCAGCTTTAGTCACCACATTGTCCACTAAATCTTCAGACCTTATTCATCTTATAGTTGAAAGTTTGTGTTCTTTTACCAACTGCTCCCTACCCTCTACTTCCACCCTTACAGCCTCTGGAAACCACTTTTCCACTCTCTGTTTCTCTGAGTTTGATTTGTCTTTTTAGGTTCCACATGTAAGTGATACTATGTAGTATTTGTCTTTCTCTGTCTGGCATTTCACTTAGCATAACGCCCTTGAGGGGATCCATGTTGTCACAAATGACAGAATTCCCTTCTCCCTTTCTTTCCTTCTTTATATACATAGGCGTATGTATGTGTGTGTGTGTGTGTGTGTTTCCAGGCATACATAATACCACATCTTCTCGATCAATTCATCCGTTCCGTTCATGGACACTTAGGTTGTTTCCATATGTTGGCTATTGTGAATAATGCTGCAGTGAACATGGGAGTACAGAGATTTCTTAAAGATCCTGTTTTTATTTCCTTTGGATATATACCCAGAGGTGGGATTGCCAGATCAGAAGTACAGACGGTCTTCAAGTTAGAACATACCTTTGTGCCATTTGACTACTTTAGTTGACCGCTCAATGTGAAGTAAAAAAGCAGATTTCTGGCTTAAAGTATTCATCAAAACAGAATCCCCTAATTTAAAAAGTCTTTACTTTTCTTTTTAATTTTGACTGTGGCAAAATCTCATAACATAAAACTAAACACAAAAACAAGAGATGTACCATCTTAGCCATTTCTAAGTGTATGACTTAGCCTCCCCATCTTTTATTTATACAGTTGATTTTTTTATCTAAATGCAGAGCTTTGCATTTCTTTCTATTACATTTTATCTTGCTGGTTTTAGCCTCCTGTTAGACCCTACCAAGATATTTTCTGACCCTGATACCATCATCCAGTTTTCTGCATTAATCGCCCTCTCTGCTTTGAATCACTTCCAAGTTTGATCAGCATCTGTCCTGATTGTTTGCCTAAGCTGTTAATTAAAGTCTAATACTCAGTTTTCTCTGTGCTGGACACTGGATTCTGTGCATTTATTGGGAAAATAATATGAGTATAGGAGTTGAGAAATCTGAGCTTTGGTCCTAAATCTGGTTCTCTGAGACTGTGTGACCTTGGCAAGGGCTTCCCCTCTGAGACTGGACTTCAGTGTCCTTACAGCTCTAAAATAATGCTCCTGTCCCCAAATGTATCTTTCCTGCTTTGTTTTTTCTGCAAACATCTGTCACCTTCCAGAGAGGGAAGTAGGACTTGGCAATAGAATGTGTTCAGGTCTCTGTAGATGGTGGCACCTGTGATTTCTTAGGTCTCAATAAAAGATTTGGTTTTGTAGCAGTTCCGTAATTCGGGTCAAAAACATAGTCATTCAACACCTACTGGGTGTTGGACACTTTTAGGAACTTGGGGTACCAAGATGAATAAGATATAATAACCCTGGCCACTAGAAACTCACAATTTCATGAGAGAAACAGGTATACAACAACTGACTCTAAAAAATGTGATACATGCTGTAAGAGATATAAATAAAAGATGTGGAAATGCAGAGGAAGAAATCCCTTAGTTTGCTTTGCACAGTTTTCATAGAGGAAGAGAAGGGCATTCCGGTCAGCAGGAATAGCATGTGCAAAGTCCCTGACGTAGAACCAGGCTCAGCCTGATAGAGGAATGACCCGGGATGTCTGGAGACCTGCTCCACAACTGGATAGCTTCCCAGCTTACAAATCAGGGTCCCCTGCTCTACCTTACTTTACCATATTTCTGGGAAGTGAGTAGAGTGGGAATTATGACCTTATCTGGCCATTTCAGAAGCCTGAGTCTCTGGAGTTTCCTGCTTTGACCAAGGTCACACAGCTTGGGAGTAATGGAGCTAAAACTCAAACCCCAGTTCTCTGACTTCAAGTCTAGGACTGTCTCCAAGTATGCCCTGCTGTTCCCCCACATAGCATCTTACAGAGGTAGAAAATAAGTTTCTGGTGATTGTAGACCACTATGTCACCCAATATGATAATTGTATTACTTCCTTTTTCTGAGAAAGAGTGGAGCCTTCCTCCATGTTTCAAAGATGAATAAACGGAGTCCTGGGAGTGGTTTGCCAGGTACTCGCCATCTAGAGCATTAGACAGCAGAAGAGCCCCAGTGTGCTAGATCTTGGCCCAGAGTTCCCAGGCACCACCTCCCAGGCCTTTCCCGTAGGCTGGGTGGAGAGAGGTGCCAGGTGGAACTAGTCCAGAGGACCATGAGCAAGAAGCAGGAACAAGCACAGCAGTAAAATGAAGGCTGAGGCGGTTCCCCATCAGCCAGATTTAGAGACAGAATCAACCATGTCATCAGAATCTAATGCCTCTATCAGACTGCATCACCATCTCAACTTAGAACCCCAGATGCTCTGAGCTCCTTCGCATGGGCTGGGGGCCATAGGGAAGCCAGGTCTCCCAAGAGCACTCTTACCTGCTGAGCCCTGGAATCCGAATCAGAATGGGAGTAGCTCCGGGGAATTGAGCCATGGGAGGTGCCCAGCACTGAGCTATGGGCTGCTCTCCAACCTCCTGAAGTGTCCTGGGGTCAGTCTCCTGGGAGCCCTGGCTGGGCTGGGCTCCTTCATTCAGTTAACCTGGGATTCAAGGAAGAGCAGACGGAGGGACAGATGCCAGTAAAAATGATTTGATGAGAAGGGAAACTCACTCAATCCACAGGCTCCTAGTGGAGCAGGGTCATCCTCACCATGAGAGGCCTCTTGAGAAAAACTTCTGGGCAAGAGAAATTGTTACTTTTGTTGGCCAGTGAGTTTTAAAATTAATCCCTGAGTTCTGCTCGCTGACCTTTTTTGTTTTGTGGATCTCACAAAGAGCATGATAATGGCATTCACAGACATTAAAAGCAAAGACCTTTCTTACTTGTCCACAGACCCGATAACTCCTCCATGTTGAAGGGTTTGCCCCCGCCATGCACCCTCTGTGTTTCTCTCTCTTCCTAGGTCTTGTTCACACGTACATTACCATCCACTTCTGAAAACACTTCCTCTTTTCTGGCCTTCCTGGAGTGTCTGCTCTTTTTCAGTCTCTTTTGCTGGCTCTTCCTTCTCATCCCAACCTTGACCCTTTTTTCTTCTTCCTTTGTAACCTCACCAAGCCCCATGGCTTTAAATACCCGCTAGAAGCTGGTAACTACCCAATTTATACTTCTGACCTTACACGTCTCCTGAGTCCAAACTCATTTCCCCACCTCCACTAGGATATCCAATTAGCACCTCACTACTTAACATGTCCAGAAATGTAGCCTTGGATTTTCTACCACCAGCCTGTGTCTTCCGAAGTCACTCCCATCTTAGGGAATGGCACCACCACTCATTCTATCAAGAAAGCCCAAACCCTAGAAATCATCCTCCATTCCCCTCCTTCCCTTGCACCCCAGCTCCCAACCATCCACCAGCCGTGTCAGCTATCAATTCAAAGTGTGTTCTAGATCCAGGCCCTTCTCATAACCCCCACTGCCACCGTCCCATCCAGTCCACTGCTGTCCCTCACCTGGGCCACTGCAATAGCTTTTTGCAATAGCCACTTGGTCTTGCTCTCTACTCTCTTACCTTCTAGAACTGGTACATGAAGGCTTAAACACTGAATCCAGATCATGGTACTCCTCTGCTCCATCACTTCCCATAGTCCTTGGTGTAAACGCTGAAGTGTTCTCCATGGATTCTCAGATCCAGGTCATCTCGCTCCTGGTTACCCCGTCCGCTCACTAGCCATACGAGTCTCATCACTGTTCCTCAGCACGCAAGCCTGCTCTTGCCTCATCTGTCTGTCTGCAATTATCTTCCCCAGACCTTCAAAAGATTGGGTCCATCTCTCAAAATGTCACCTCCCCTGAATGACCTACCAGGTACCCTGCTTATGAATAGCCCTGACACCCTTTCCCCTGACCATATATTATTGTTTTCCACAGTAATTACCTTTAAATGAAATTATATATTTATTCTCTTATTCTTTTAATGTCTCCTCAACTAGAAAAGAAGCTCCATGAGGTCAAAGACTTCTGTCTGTCTTCTCTAATAGTACATCCCCAGTGTCTAGAACATTGCCTGGCAAACACAGTAAATACCTGTTGAATGAATGAATTTGCTCTTTTGTCAAAACTTTGATGGATTATTCCTTATTAGCTAATTTTTTCAATGTCACTAAAGGATTTTTTTTTTTTAAGATTAAAGCTCCTCAAAAAGTAAAAAATAGAACTAGCATGTGATCTAGCAATTCCACTTCTGGGTATTTAACCAAAGAAAATGAAAACACTAATTTGAAAAGATATACAATGTGCACCCCCGTGTTCATAGTTGCATTATTTACAATAGCCAAGACAAGGAAACGACCTAATTGTCCACCAATGGGTGAATGGATAAAGAAGATGTGCCATATATATATAGTGGAATATCATTCAGTCATTAAAAAAAATGAGGTCTTGCCATTTGTGATAATATGGATGGACCTTTAGGACATTATGCTAAGTGAAATAAGTCAGACAGAGAAAGACAAATACCATATGATCTCACTTATATGTGGAGACTACCGACAAAATGTGATCATAGATACAGAGAACAGATAGGGAGTTGCTGGGTGGGGGAGCCAAAGAGATGAAGGGGGTCAGAAGGTACAGACTTGCAGCTATAAAATAAGTAAATTCTTGGGATGCAATACACAGCATGGCAACTATAGTTAATAACTATACTGCATATTTAAAAGTTGTACTGCATATTTAAAAGTTGCTAAGAGACTAGTTCTTAAAAGTTCTCATCACAGGAAAAAAAGGTGTTGTGACTAAATATGGTGACAGATGTTAATTAGACTTCTTGTGGTGATCACTTCTCAATATAAGCAAGTATCAAATCATTACATTGCACACCTGAAACTAATATAATGTTATATGTCCATTATAACTGAAATATAAAAAAAAAAAGCAATTTTACCATGAAGTTTGTTTCTCTATGCACAACTATTTTCAGTCTGTGGGCCCTTCCTACCTTTAGCACCGCTTGCAGATTTTATAGATTGTCTTAGTTGATCTCAACATCAGGCTGCTATTCAGAGGTCACTTCATCTCACCATCTTCCTCTTTCTCAGGAGTCCATAGCCCTTCCTTCTCTGCTCAGTTGCTCTTGAAGATTCCTCACAATCACACAGGAAAGCACCCTGCTTCTCCATCATTGTTTAGAATGGGAGCAGAGGAAAAGCGGCTTAAGTTAAAACTCCAGAGCATTTCATGGGATCCCATTCATTCATCTCGCAGGGATTTCTTGAGCCCCTGATCTGTGTCCAGAACCGTGGTGGCCATTAAGGATGGATATCATTGTCCTAGTTATCAAGGAACTCATAGACTAGTGGGAGAGAGAAGCATGCAGACAAAATGGAGTTGCGTGACAAGTATCATATGGTGGCAGAGAGGGCCCCTGGATTCCAGAGAGGAAGGGGACTAGCTCTGTGAAAGGGGAGAGCGCATGGAGACATGGGAACATGAGAAGTGTGGAGCATTTGGACCTGAGAAAGCATTCTGTGTGGCTGGAGCTCCGGGTACCCCGGACGGAGGGAGATAGGATTATTAGGGGCAGAAGACAAACCAGGAAAGATAGGCAGAAACCAGGTCATATGGAGAATTGTATGTTGTACTAAGAAATTTGGGCTTTATTCCAAAGCTGTTGAAAATCCAGTGAAAAGCAGAAGAATGTTCTGATTGACATTTTTTAATTCATTCAGTTCATTTAATTCCTCATTCAACCAATATATTTTGAGCTCCTATTGTGTACTAAGCCCAGTGCTAGGTTCTGAGTGTATGGTATTTAATAGTCTTTTTCCTTGACATTATAGGGCCAACAATTCATGGGAGCCCAAAGAAGATTGTTTGGCTATCTGAGAGCTATATGCCCTAGAGAGTTATATGCATAGCAAAGAATGGAAACAATTCCCCTAACAATACATATATATTTGAGCAACTTATGATATGTTCATGGAATGGAATATTATGTAGCCTTTGAAAATGTTTGCAAGCATAGGAAAAAAATTTATGACACTCCCTAATAATATAAGAGAAATATTGATCATGATCACTGGAAAAAAATGGGGTAAAAATGTATACAGCATGTTCTGTATCAATGAGGAAAAACAAGCATAAAAAAGACCATCAAATATACAAAACTATTAATTACAGCTGTCTCTCAAAACAATGATAATTTTTCTGTACCAAAAGGTTTTCTATATTGAGCGCATATTTACTTTTCAACCCAACACTTATTGTAAAGGAGAAAAGATGAACAAAATAAGAAATGAAAGTCTGGGAGAAAAAAACAGGACAGAGACCTGTTGACCTGGCATGATCTAGGTGGCCTCACCCCTGGAGGGCTGGGACAGTGTGAGTTCCTCTTGCCTTCAGGTGATTCCATTAGGACCTGTGGCTGGTCACCGCCAGCTTAGCCATGAAAGTGAATGTCGTAGCTCTTTCGAAGGGAGTGCAGTAGAATAGCACCCTGGTATGGCAAGTTCTAACTCCAGTGAACTCTATGTGACTTGAACAAGTCAGGGTCCCCTTTCCCTGGTCATCCACCTCTCTGGAGTATATTTTCTAAAGACCTTTCCAGGAATGGGATAAACGGAGGATCCTGACCACCCGGGAGGAGGGATTCTTTTTCAAAATAAAGACAAGTGCCTCCTAACATCCTGTTTTTCTCTGACCTTCAGTCTCTTCCAATTCTGCTAGCAACTAATATTTTTTTTCTTTTTTTTTCTCTTTTAGGAAATGATCGAAATGGCTTAGATTTCAACAGGCAGGTAAGGACTTTAGAAGAAAACCTTAATTCTATAAATGTGGGGTGTGGCATGCATGCTATGTCTAGTGTGGGGACTATAAAGGAAATTCATAATGTTTGAGGGTGTTTATTCATAGACTTATAGCTTTCAGGATTGGAAGGAGCCTTTAAAGTGTCTTTACATCCAAGCCCATCCCTAACCCAAATCCACTGTTGAGGTCTCCTCTTCAATACCCCATCCAAAGAGTGCTGACCAGCGGAGCAGCTATTAGATTAACTTCAGGCCAAGTATGATTCAGAATCTAAGACAACAGCTCTTTTCCTGTCAAAGTTCAGCCTGAGTTGCCTCTTAGACGAATCTGGCTGCAGGGACCATGTGTGTGTAGAGGAACTGATGGAGGTCTGGAAGATGGGTGCCCAGGTTCCTCAAGGAACTCTTGATTTAAAGTGGGGGGAAGAGAGGGGACAAAACAGGGGAAACAGAGCCAAAATAGCCAAGGAAGGAGTATGTAAGCTGGCTTGGTGGGACAATGTAGCCTCAAGCTTGGTGCCTTTGAAGGAAACCAACATGGGGGGGATTAAGGCTAGTCAGGGAGGTCTTCAGAGGGGAAAATGGTAGTGGACAGATTGCACCTTTAAAGAGAAAGGTGAATCGGAGGGAGAGGAATATCCTTTTGGGGTTACAGGCTGATGGGAAGACAGAGGTGAGGGCAAGGACAGGGTGTGGTGGCAGAAGCAGGTGGCTGGAGCGTTTGTTGAGAGGGGGATGTCCAAGACAGTCTGCGTTTTTTCAGCTGAAAAATTAATTTAGCCCGTCAGTTTGGTGGGGTGGGGGGCACATACACTATGCCAGGAATGGGGATGTGAAGAGCATATTGACATGGTTTCTGTCCTGGAGGAGCTCACAGTCTAGTATGAAGAGTGGGAGAGATACAGGAGAGGGAGAGGGAAGGGAGAGAGATTCTGAAGTGGGTAATTATAATGCAATCTCACACATGCTGTACTGGAGATGTGTAAAAAGTGTGGTATCAAACAGGAATGGGTACAGTTCATTCTTCCAGGGAGTTCAGGTCAGGCTTCCCGGAGGAGGTGATATTTGAATCTAGCTCTTGAAGGAGCTTGAGTTTGTCAAGCAAAGAGTAGGGAGAGAAGGAGACCGCAAGGGGGAATGGAAGGCAATCCCGAGGTGGGGGTGCACTGAATAACTCCCAGGGTTCCTTCCCATGCTGATACTCTGAGTCCAGCTTCAGACAGAAGTCAGAGGTGGGGCTGGAGGTCAGACTCAGATGTGTATTCTCCTTTAGCTGCAGAGTGGTTTGAAGTCACTATTAGCATTTCCTAAAAGGCACATAACTCTGGGCACATCCTTGACAGTCAGAGAGAGGAATCATCTTCAGTGCTAAGCCTAAACCTCTTAGGTAGGCAACTTCTGCAATTTTGCTCATTGGGAACGTTTGCTAACAAGTAGAGGCCAACTATCTCCCTCTGCACTGGAGACCTAAAACAGAGATAGACTGCAGTTAAAGAGACATCTAGGTTAGCTATGAGGAAGGACTTGCAGCCCACGTGGCTTGTTAAGCACCAGAACTGAGGGTGGGAAGCTGTAGAATCAGCTTCTTGTTCAGGGTGTTTAAATATGAGACAGATTCTAATCTAAGGGAGAGTTTGGCTAGGTTTGTGTCAAGGGCAGGAGGACAGAAAAGATTCCCAAGGATTCAGTGATCCTGAAGGTGAGTCCTGAGCAGGTGCGGATATAGCCTGTGCCACCGTGAGGACTCAGAACTCCAGCCCAGAGTCTACCTCTCCCTGACCCAGGCCCTTGGATGAGATGCACAGGGAGGCGCCCATCCCACAGCAAGGTATGGCCACACCAGACAGTCCAGAGGTGGCCCGCTCCACAGGCCCAGGAGGTTTGGCTGCCTGTGTGATCTTTCTGAAGCTTAAGAAACCCTCATGCTTGAGACATGGCTGGAGGCAGCCGCTCCGGCCCTGGGCAGCCCGCAGGGCGGCCCCTGACCCTTTGAACATCTGTGGGGGTATGTTTCCCCACCAGCTGGGAGAACATCTCCTAGCTTCTGCCAGGCTTACGAGTCCCTCGAGTTTGCTTCCCTTGGGAGAGCCTCATGGGGTGAGTTGTTCCCTCCCTTGGGAAAGGCTTTTGGATTTCTCATGACTGACAAGAACAGACACGACAGATCTTTCCTTTAAAGAAGGGGGAATTTTGGAGGAAGAGAGGCTCACATGGGGCACGTTCACTTACATGCTCACACTGGGGCTCTTTTCTGCTCACTAGCACACATATTCACACCCTGCCTAAGGCTCCTCGCTCTCTCACACTGCCCCTTGGATGCTATCTGATACCAGAGCCCCCACACTCACCTTCACACCAGCTCCCTTGCAGGCCTGCAGGTGGGCACCCAGGGTTCCCTGGCCACTGCATTGATAGTTATGCCTTCACTCTTCACAACATGGGAAGTAACATTCTCTGACCACCACGTTCACTGCCAGGTGCTTTGGGCACTTTATCTCATGTAATTCTCACTCTAAACCAAGTGCTACTATCCCAATATACAGGTAAAGAGACTCCCTCCCAGGCAACCCCAACCTTTTTTGGCAAAAGACTTGAAAGATTAAGTAATTTGCCGAAGGTGACGTGGTTGACCAACTGGCAGTATCTGGATTTGAACCCACATCTCTGACTCCAGAGCCCATTTTCCCATGATGCCTTGCCGCATCCTCCTCTGCAGTCTCTCAACTCTCCTCTCCTTGTACATACACGCTGTGCCTAAGGAGAGGCCTGGGAGCCAGAGGCTGAGTGTGACCTCACTGTGACTAACTGGGAGGAAGTGGGAGGTAGAGGCAGTGGGGAGGGGAAGACAAAGTGGTTGTGCTGGAGCGGCCCCTGCATCCGGCACAGAGAAGGGCTTGGCAGACAGGAGACAGGAAAGCAGAGGATGCCGCTGCCTCGGTGGAGCTCTGGCTGGAAGGCGCAAGCCCGCTGGTGCAGCTGGGAGTCGCAGCCAGATGCTGGGTGAGCTGCGGTCCTGAAGCTGCACGAGAAAGTGCCTCGCTGAGCGTCCTAACTTCCTGGTCCCAGGAAAGATAAGACGACGCTGAGAGGCAACAGAATAAGGCTAGATCCCTGGACCTCAGGGAGTCGCAAGTCCAGGGGGCCAGTGCTGTCTGCGCCTCGCTAGTTACTGCCCTTGTATAAAGCTCTTCATCTTTCTGGGCCTCAGTTTGCTTGTGAGCGAACGGAAGACACGTGCATGGATGCTCTTCGGGGCTGGTCCCATCCTTTTTCTCATGCCATTTTCTGGCTGGTTAACTTGACTTCCACTCTCCCTTCATTTTTTTCTTTGAAGAGAAACAGGGAAGAGAGTGTCCATTTCTTCACCCTGAGCTGCAGAGACTGAGGGGAAATAAGTCACACGACATCCTCCCAGCCTTGATGGTCTTGTGTGACCCAGTGACAAGAACCATTTGAAAGTCAGGGGCACAGACAGAGGGCGCAGCAGGCTGCTTTCGGGGCCAACCATTCCTTCCTTTGAGTGTTTGGTCATTCATCCCTAAGCACTAGGCAGGAAGTGCCATTCGTAACATACACTGCAATACTGTGCAGCGGGTTTTGTAAGAGATCTGAGTGCCGAGCCCTCGGATGCTGCCTGGGAATACCGTCAAATAGATGCCATCTGAAGCGGATGGCTGGGAGGAGTGGGCGGTTTGACGGCAGAGAGGACGGCAAGAATATTCCAGGCACAAGGAGCCAGTGAGTGTGACGGCTGCCTGTTGCAAAAGGGCGTGGCTTCAGGAGCAGTGTGAGCTCCGCCTGGGATTGGACCGTGGAAGATGTGGCTGGAGCTGTGGGCTGGGCCAGATTATGAAGAACTTTGAATGCCCAGCAAAGAGTTTTATCCTATGGGCAGTCGGGAGCCACTAGGTGTTTTC
This sequence comes from Phataginus tricuspis, assembly GCA_029783875.1. Taxonomy (NCBI): domain Eukaryota; kingdom Metazoa; phylum Chordata; class Mammalia; order Pholidota; family Manidae; genus Phataginus; species Phataginus tricuspis. The sequence goes on along the minus strand of JAQQAC010007117.1, from coordinate 11,929,027 downwards.
AAGCATGACTGGATTCACTTCATGAAAGAATATTAGAGGGGGTGTGGGTGAGGAGGGAAGGAAGGTTGAATGGAGGGCTGATGCAAGAGAGGCTTGATGGAATGCTGTCGTGGTAGGAAGGAGTGGGCAATGCCAGGAGACGGATCATAGCAAAGAGGTTAAGCGCACACACATGGGGCCAGACTGCCCGGTTGAATCCTGGCTTTGGTACTACCTGGATGGCTGACCCTGGGGCAAGTTCTTCAACTCCTGTATTCCTCAGTCTCCTCACCTGTAAAATGGGGAGAGTCGTGGTGCCTATCTCACAAGGTGGTTAGACAAGTGTCTGGAACATATATGCAGTATAAATACTTAACTGTTGTTATGACTGTGTCAGTAGGCAGGGCGACTCGACTGGAGAGAGATTTCTGCTATAACATCAAGGGGATTTTGGCAACAGGTTGGCCACGGGCAGGGGAGGAAAAGGAGGAGCCCCGCACGATTCTTAGATTCCTAGCTTAAGATGTTGAGCATTAATTGGACCAGAACCAGAGATCAAGGAGAGGAGGTGGAGCAAATTTGTCCAGATGATGGGAGGTGGGGGGAGGCAGGGCAGATAATGGGCTACGGCACCCAATACATGTGAGAAATTTGGATCTGGGGCCCAGGAGATAGGTCAGGACTGAAGACACCTACTGGGGCGTCCCCACTGAATCATGTGAACTGAAGTGATGGGAGGGGGGTGGTCACCAGGAGAGGGTGTGCAGAATAGGATGGGCAGAGCTGAAGAAGGTACACAAAAGGGACAGGCTGAGGACTGAATGCCTGCAGGTGAGAGTAAGAAGGAATGGTCAGAGGGGCTGGAGGAGAACCACACTCACGAAGGAGAGATTTTCATGACAGTAGGAACAGCCACCAGTGTCAAAGTACGCAAAGATAGTGTGGAGCTCAAAGCCTGAAATCGTCCGGTTTGGCCATAAGGCAAGTGGTGGTGACCTACTGTAGTGCCGGGGATGAGAGCAGGTGCCAGACTGCTGCAGCTGAGGGGGACTAGGTGTTAAGGAAGTGATGGGGACAAGGACAGCAGAATTCCCTTCCAAGGAGCAGGATGATAAAGGGACAGAGGGGCTGGCCTAAACGGGAGACAGTGTGAAGAGTGGACACAGTGTGGACGGGTATGGACCTGAGGAGAGATAGGAGATGCTGTCAGTACAGGAGACAGAAAAGAGACAGAGGGTGGGCCTACTGGGGGTTTCGCCCAAAAAAGGAGAAGGGCTCTTCTGCGAGGGACAGAGGGCTGAGTGCCCTGTTGGTGAGTTCAGGGGCCCAGGACATAGCTCTCCATTTCCATTTCCTGCCCTTTGGACCACCAGGTAACTTCAGAATGGCGTTGGGAGGTAGATTGGCTTTTAAGGGGCTTAGCGAGTCCATGATGGTAGGGGCGCACCGGGGACCCCCAAGCTGCTCTGTCTTGGTAAAACCAGACCCCTCATCATCCAGGGCCGTGAATTTCCACCAAAGATCAGAGCAATGTTTCCATGTATGTTGTCAAATGCCCTCTCGCTTGAAGGCTTCCACAAAGTTCTCTGAGGCCAGAAGAGAATCTGAAGCAAGTTGGCGGGTGTCCTCGTCGCTGAGTTTCTTGCCCCCAAAGCTGAGATCAGGGGCCTGGGATTGTCTCTCAGTTCCAGGCCTGACAGCATTCTCAGGTCACCTACACCAATACACCACTGTCCTGTGCCCCCCTCTGGACCCCCACGCCAGTAGCTGAGTCCAGAGCAGCTGGCCTCTGTGCCCCCACACAGCATTCAACTTTAAATCAGATGAGATGTTCCTTCTCTGTTTTCTTGACTGTGAACCACCATGGTTCTCTGGCTGCTGATACGCAGCTGATTTGTCATGTTTCATTGGCTCAGTGGGGCATCTTCTCTAAAATATACAAACTCAGACTAAGGAAAGGTCTCTGACAATTCAGAATGATGGAGAGGCGTCTCCAGGGACACCCATGAGGAAAACACGGGCGAGGTAGGACCAGACTCTCGAGCTGGCAAGTGAGGGTCTGCGGTGATGGCAGTGAGACCCCTCACCGGGTGCCCTGGGAGCAGCCTCAGGAGAGCAGGCACCAGAGCAGCTGGCACAGGAGGGAGGGAGGAATTAATTGACCGAGTCTGACCATTCCATTCCCCCGGCCTGCACTTAGCTGAGTAGGTGAGGGGTCAGAGGGGAGTGGAACATGGTGCCTGCCTACAGGACTCCAAGCCGGTGGGTAAGCAAATGCAGCAGAGGCTGCAGAGGAGGAGGAGGGCACCGGCTTTATAACAGTGCCAGTGGAGTGGTTCGGCACGTCTAAGAAAGCCAGGCAGGGAAGTCGAGCTGGGCGTGGAGTGGGATAAATAAGCTGGAGGGGGGCTCTGGGTTCTCCCTGTGAAAGACCTTGGAGGGTAAGAATTAAAGACAGTGAGACTCTCATCTTCCGAGGCTTGTTTCCTCTGTGGCAGGACCCAGCTCCCATTTCATACTTCAGCTGGAGGCAGGATGAACGCAGGGAACCAGTAGGTTGAGACAGAGAAGAGGATGAGGAGCAGCAAAAGCTACATTTTGCTCAGCCCTAGGGTTGGGTTTTAGAGGGTTGATGTAGAACATCCCTCCTTTTTTTCCCCAAGCAATTGAAAAATAGATCCACAGCGCGCTTTCAAAGACCTCACTCCAGAATTAAATACACCCGCCAGGTACAGATAGAGCTGGTGGAGAATAGATCTTCAGAGTACCCTCCAAGCCAACCAGCATACCTGAAAAGAGGGCCCAGAAGAGGCCAAGCTGCACACACCCACTTCCTTCTGAATCTGTGATTCTCAGCCTCATTAGACCCAGTGTCCCTTGTAACGAGGATTCTGTAAAGCCTCTTTAATATCGTAGAATGAAATTTATAGAAAACAAGAATAAAAACCACTAACATACACTAATTTGAATAACAGGCGAACAAAAAAATTTTAAATAAAATAATATATATTTCAACAAGTGAATGCCTGGGCACAGTCCCCTGGAAGATTCCGTGAGCTAGGAGGTTGCTCATGCCTGTATGCATGTGACAGACACAAATACAGACTGATATGTATGCTATATTGGCAGCTCGAGAACCATGATTTTCCAAAATGTTCAACAACTCTTGGTAAACCTCCAAACAAGATAAAATATAATCTTTGCCCAATTTACACAGAAAATGGCCTCCCTGGAAAAAGTCAGTGCATTTTAAGAGTGTGCAAAGACATTTCGTGCTTGCATAAAGTACACAGTTGGGTTCTAGGCTCATATGATTAGAGGCAGGCTACTTAGTGCCCAAATGAAAGTTGTATGGGACGCAACATGTGTTTCTCGTTTGGTACAGTCTTCTGCATGGCAGGATGTCTAGAATGCCTGTCCTCTGTCCAGTAAATGCAAATCAAGTCTCCTAATTAGTAAACCAGCCAGAAAAACCACCCCACAGATTTCAGAAAACAACTTCCAGGTTAGCTGCCACCCCCAGTGAGGACAGCTGGCCTAGACCCACCAGAGAGATAAGTCACTTCTACCAGGAAGCAGAGAGTGAGATGTTCCTCTAGCTGGAGTCCTTCCACATAGAAAAACCAGGTGGTGGAGAAATGAAGGCTACCCCAGCACGAGAAAGAGGCCCCAGAAATAACACGCACAGCTTCTGTCCTCAGAGAACTTACTCTCTATCCCATGAGGGAGACAGGTCTGCAAAGGTCCTCAAAATGTCAGAACAAGAGTTACATATGCTGCCTCACCAGGGAACCACCAGGGCTTATTGAGTGGCTAGGTAGATACAGAACAGAGTTTTCAGGCAGGGGATCATTGATGAGATTAAATGACCCCCTTCCCCAAAGTGATTTCACCATTGCAGTAAAGATAATATAACAATATAAGTATGTATTGGTCCTGCCTGTGTGTAGGCAGCGAGTGCAAAATGTTTGACATTCCTTATTCCGTTTACTACTTACAGCAACCCTGTGAGTAGTTGGGATCATGCAGATGAGGAAACTGAGGCCCTAAGAAGCTAAGGAGTTTTCCTACACTCACACCATCCAGAAGTGGAAGATTTAAAGCCAGGCCGCCAGACTGCAGACTCCATGGTCACCCCCTACCAACCCCCTGCCCACTTAATGGTCTTGCTTATTGGAGGAGGTGGTCCAATGTCATGGCTGAGCTGATTGCCTGTGTTGGTCAACCTCTCTGTGCCTTATATTCCTCCACCGAAGATGAGAACAGTAATAATGTCTATTTCCTAGGCCTGTTGCAAGCATTAATTATAGCCAAGACGCGTAACTTAGAATAGTCTCTCTGATGTACAATAATCGACCAGTAAACATGAGCTCCTGTTGTTTTCTTATGAATAAGAACCCATAATTTTCTCTTCCTCTCCTCTCTCTGTATGGCTGCTGAGCTGGGCTTGCACCAGTTTAGATGGGCAGCAGGTGCTACTAGAAAGGCAATACTCTCTCAGCCTAAGCCCCTATACCCACTGCAAGTTTTGGTGGGAAGTAGGTGATAAGCATCCTTGCTTTCGGAGGGGTGGGCATTTGTCCTTCTTTGCCAGCAGGGCTTGGCACTTTGCCTGAGGCTCGGATGTCAACTGTTTCCTGATTGTGGCCCCAGGCACCAGCCCCAATATTTCGAGGACAGAGCCTTATTGAAAACAGGTCTGTGAGGAGCAGGTAGGAATGAGAGCAGCTATGGGTTCTCAGGAGGCCTGTCCCTTGTACACCCTGGCTTAGCAGACTGCCCCAAACACCACCGCAAACTAGGCATGGAGTCTGGGACCTCACGCTCTCAGGTGCCAGCACCACCAGCCCACAGATGCATCCGGATGGGGAGTGGAGATGTCTCTCTGCTCAGGTGTGGGGCGGTTAGCACTGAGGATGCGTGCAGAAGAGCAAAGCATCCAATCCCTCTCTCTCAGCTTCTGTAGGAATCCGAGCACACATTTTCTTCGGACTGTTCAGTGAGTTGCCTTCAATAGGCGCAGACTGGTGAGGCTACAAGCAGTGCCCAGCTCTTTCTGTCTCACATAGGAGTTTCTTTGGAGAAGGGGTTTTGAAAGGGAAGGTGGATTTGTTCCCAGACAATCACAGAAGCCGTTCACACCACTTACTGAGTCCTTCACAAGCAATATCACATTTAAACGTTATAGCAAACAGAACAGTAGCTTTTATAATCTGCATTTTACAGATGAGGGAACTGAGTCTTGGAAAGGTCGAGGGACTTGCTTAGAGCCAGGATTCAAACCAGATGATGGCATGTGACAGGCGCTTTGCATAAAGTCATCTTGTTTGACATTACTCACTCCTTATGACAGCCTAGCGAGGTAAACATCATTATTCCCTTTATATAGCTGGGGAAACTATAGCGCAGAGAGGTTAAGTAACTTACCAAGGCAGAGCTCAGATATGCAACAGGCCTGCTTTGGAGTGAGAGTGGGAGCGAGCATGGCCGCACGCCTGTAGAGGGGACGTGGCCCAGTGTCACCCCGAGCCCCTCTCCTGGCACTGTACATACAGTACTTCTCCAATTGCCAGAGCCCTCTCACTCAGGCAGACGCCTGCAACCCCCTCACGGCTGGGGCTCGCCAGCTGGGGCGGCAGAGATAGCATCTGCAGGCTCCAGGAAGGTTGCCAGGGAAAGGGTGGAGTGGGGAAGGGTTCCCACCCAGAGGGTTCCCCTGGCGCTGGCAGCAGCCCGTCCCTGGGCCTGTGCGTGAGAAGGCGGCAGGGAGGGAGGAGGGTTTGCCTGTGTGGATGCCCGCAGGGCAGGAGGTGGGGCCTGGCTTGCACTTTGCTGCCCAGTGGAGGGCTGTTGAGGCAGCTCTAGCAACTAGGCGATTACTTCTACTAGAATGAGCTGCGGCTGAAAATAAACCTTTTCCACCTAAAACAGCCTTCTCCTGGTTCAGCCTAAGAGTGGCTTTGGAGGCCTCCCTGAGGGCCCAGGAGCTGTTCCTGTGCACCTGTTCAGTCCCTACCAGGTCACATCCCACTTCCGCTTGACCGCTTACAGAGGACTTCATTAAGCCAGTAGGATTTTTTCTCACAATACCTGTGTAAAGTGGCTGTTATTACTCTCCTTTGACAAGGGAACTGACGCTCAAAAGGGTGAAGTGTCTTGAAATTAAGTGGCAGAGCTGGGACTTACTCAGTTTACCTTTATTCAGGGTCTCCTGGATCCCAGGCCCTGTATGCAAGGCTGCTCTATTGTCTCCAAATCCAGCCGCTTTTGCTAATTGGAGCCGCTCGCATCGCCCCCACCATCCCCTGGACCTCTGCTTCTCGAGTTCACTTCAGGCATCAAGCCTGCCCCCCTTTTCCCTGTGTGGCCACTAAAATCCCCTTGACTCCCAAGACCTGAGGATCCTGGGCTCATAGCCTGCTTTGCTTTCCTTTCCTTTCTTGGCCACGCCTGCCCTGAACTGGCATCTTCTAATATTTTCTCCACACGCGTGGCTGCATGGACTGCTGCAGGGTGTCCCTGGTTTTCGGCTTGCAGACGACCATGTAGTGGTCAGAGGTCCAGTTCTGGCATCATGACACAGGCCTGGATTCGAATGTCGTCTCTGCCAACAGGAGCCGTGTAACCTGGTCACTCACCTTCTCTAAGCCTCAGTTTCTGCCTCCATGAAATGGGGGCAGTAATAGCATCAACCTTATGGTGTTGTCAGGAGGAGGATTACACGAGCTTTTGAGTGTAAAGTGTCTGGGACATAGTACGCACTCTGCAAACGTGAGTTGCGGTTGCGTTTACCTGCTGCATTTCTATACCAGCCTAGCTCTGGTTTGCTGAGTCTTTCCTCAGCCCTTGGGGGGCTCTGCAGGCCAGGGGTTCATCTTTTTCCAGATGGCAGTTCTGCTCAGATCCCAGCTGCTGGGTGTTCTTACCTGTGCCATCATACGTGACTCAGCCCATTACTAGAGCAATAAGAAAAATATGCCACACTCAGTCGGTGCCAGGCAAACACAGGCCTGCCTCACTGTACCTAACAGAGTGGTTCCCAAAATGTACACAAGTCAAAGTTTTGTAAACTAAATCTTCTTTTTCTTCACCAAGAGAGCCTGCTATTTAAAGGAATATTGGACCGAATCTTTTCAAAAAAACAAAGACTGCCCTTTTATGGCCAACTGGAGCCAAACATCAGCTATAGGGTTTGCTTAAACCCTATATATTAGGGTTATGTATTAATCTTGCTTTTCCCCCTGATGGCATCTTCTCGAAGAACATATGTAATCCCAACAAGAAAAAATGTCAAACTTGACACCCCCACTCCGGGTGGGCTCCTCTGAGGGTTTGGAAGTGGGCTTTGTAGGCCACTTGTGTACCTGGGAAACTGAGGCCTGGAGAGATTTGGGCGCTCAGCCCCTGGGGGGGTAAACAGTGATTCCCACGGTGGGCAGTGGTAGAGTGCTCGCCTCTGTGCCCCCGGCTCTGGGCTGGGCCCCTCAGAGGCGCTGTGGCCAAGAGGATCAATCAAGCTGCTAGGGCAGGAGCCACCAGGCCAGGGAGGGTTAACACCACTCTGTCACGGGGGGTTGGGGGTGCGGGGGGAGCAGTGCAAGGAGTCCCTTCCTCTCTGACATGAGCCGGAACCAACTTCCTTCCTGGGGATCTGGTGCTTCCCCTCCTGCTCAGCCTGGCCGCACGGGAGGGTGGCTCCCTGGCTAGCATGGCACTCCCCAGAGCCAGGCCTTGCCCCCAGGGCCTGGGAGGGACAGACTCTTTTCTGGCATTAATAAGTGGGGAACAGCAGGATCTGGGAAGTCCAACCTCATGAGAGGCCTGGAGGTTCCTTCTTTCCTGGGTCCTAAGGAGGTCCCAGTGCCACCTGGGGGCTCCTTAGGAGCAGTGAGAGTCCTCTTTGAGATGGTGGAAGTGTCCTGAAGGCAGGGAGGGACCGAGGGAGGGACAGGCGGCACCCGCCTCCACCCCCAACCTTCCTCCCCATGTCCCTGTGGGGATCTCATCCATCTTTACAAACTTAGATGTCTTGTTCTCTAAGTAGCCCTCAGGGACCGTCGGCCACCTTCTATGGCTTCTGCTACATGTAGATCTTCCTCCCCAACCCGACTGTGAAATATTTGAAGAATAGGCCCATGTTTTATTTTCTACAGTAGAGCAACGCTTGGCACAGAGCAGAGATTCCGTAAGTGTTTCCTAAATAAATGGATTGATGGACAGTCGGAATGAACCTCCCACCCACCCACCATCCCTCCCTTCTGGGCGCCATGAACCCCCATCTCTCTGCCTTCCAGGCCCTTCTGCTCTCCATGCTGTTCTGCTCCTTGTCGTCTTTCTCACAGTCGGTGAGCCGCAAAAACTCCCCCCTTTCCCCAGGAAGGTAAGCTTGTTGGGTTTATGCAAACAGAGTATGTAGTGAACTCCAGCCGGCCAGCTCTGGTAAATATTTCCCAACTCTGCCCCTTGCTGGCTGGGGCCTGGAAGCTATTGGCTGAGGCATCTCAGCTGTTTGCTCAGTGGTTCCTGGGTGCTAGGAACTACCCTCCAGGGATTCAAGGTCTGCAAATAGGATTCTGACCCACCCAGTTTTCTAAACTCTTTGAGGTTGGGAGTTTAGCACCCAGCTCCACATCCCAAGCCAAAACAGGCCCCTTACAGACACCCCCATAGGCAGCAACGGGGCTCTCACGGGACTGACCTCTCCTTGCTGTTTTAATGGAAACCGTGTAGTTGGGGGTCTCCAGTAACACCTGATGTCACCGTGACTTTATTTTTCATCAACTGTGGAGACAAATCTGCGTTGAACCTCTAACTGGCTCAGTTAGAGACAGAGACATATAGACTCTTAAGGCTAAAAGGTCCCTTAGGGCCTCGTCACCCTGTTTCCAGGAGGTTTCCACAGATTTGCTGTCGATACACTTATTTTATTCATAAAATATTATTTTACGACTAAGTTTGCACTGTCTGCAGTGACATTTTAAAAAAATGTAGAGAATTTTTATAGAGCTAAATATATTCAGTTTCTGCAGTCTGAGATTTTGCTTTTTTTTGATGTTAAAATAGTGTTTGTATGTAATGAAATGATCTGAGTACATGAGATCAGTTCCTTGGGTGTTCTTATTTGGCATTATAAAGCAACCCTATCTCAACTCTACCCCCAACCCCTCAGAAAGGAAGAAAGATGTACTTTGTCAGGAACCTGAAAAGCCTTGGGGCCAGTGATTCCAGCCTAGCCTGGCGTTGAGAGGGCTGCCCTGTTAGGCCCTTCTTTCTCCTGATAGACCCCAAGTGACCTCCCTGTGACCATCACCCCTGCAGTTGTCACGCTCCCTGCCTCGGCTGCAAGGCCTGAGGTCATCCCTTCACTTGACTGCCCTTCCATACTGGAGAAGAGCTATCACCCTGGAATCTCCCTCTACTTGTACATTTCCAGAATTCCTTACGTGATTCCATATATCAGGTTTGCTTGAAGCAGTTATATACATAGTACGCGAATGCTTTCTTGGTGTAAACAAATTGAATAACAGGGATAATAAAGACTTTCGATCTCCATTCAGTCTCAGCCCTCTTCCCAGAGGTAACTCCTGTTACCAGTGCCGTGTGTATGTGTCTAGAAGACTTTCTTCTCTGCACTTACATGGATGTGGTTCCAAACAGAAATGTATGACTGTTTAAGGAGGTTTTAAATGCATATATATATATATGCATTTTTAGTGCATATATAAATGAATTTTTAAAAATACATATATATATATACACACACACACATATATAAATATGTATAAATTATACTGTTTGCATTCTTCTGCAACTTTCTTTTTAAGTTTAAAAGTAAGATTTATAGATTGTTTCATGGCAGTGCATATAGAGCTGTATGGTTTTTATCAATGACCGCATAATATTCTACAGTTTCAATATAATTTTACTTTCCCATTGCCCTGTCGATGGATGTGAAGTTGCTCCGAATATTCTTTTTTTTACAATGCTGTGATGAACTCCTTGAACTTGTTGATGCCTTAATGCATACACATGTTTGGATCTACCAATCACACTCTAAGTATAATATCCACAAGTGCCCAACATTCAATCCTCAGATGCCCTCTGGCTAGGCCAGGGTACAGTGGGACCATTTGTTCACTCCTTCGTCCATTTACTCGGTCAACACATTTTTATGGAGCAGGTACTCTATCTTTATTGTATCCTGATTCCAGTCGTTCCCAAGCACAGATAAAACCCCAGTGGGCCTGTCTTCATGGAAACTGCATGGTCAAGCGGGGGAACCTCCTCAATAGTTTATTGCTGTTAGTACAACCTATCCTACAGATTTTGGAAAAGATGAGGCCACACTGTCAACTTACATGCTCTTAGAATTAGTGACCGTCTCTCAAGTCTTTTTAAATATAAACTCCTGCCTCCATGTGTACAGGTAATTTTCTTATTCTAAGCAAACACTTTTTACATTTGCCCCATCTGTGCTTTATCTTCTTACTTTCTTCTCTTCTTTCCATATTTTCAAGTTTTTACAAAAAATCTTGACGTCTTTGTGCAAAGTACTAGCTAGTTGTGCTCCTCATGCAGAGATGTATTAAGTATGCATGCTACATCTTCAAGTTACTGATAATATTCTTAGTAAGACTGCACCATGAGCAGAGTCCAATGACATAACATTGGAGGCATCCCTCCTGGATACAGTGACTCATGAATCACCCCTCTCTCAGCCCATATGCCCCTATTTTGACCTCCAGGGACAATGCATATATACATGCATACATGCAGACATACAATAATTATAGCATTCACCTGATCCTCATTTCCAGGAACCCTATGTAACAGGAAATGAACCTAGTTTTGGCATGGCTTTCTAAGTCAGTGGGATACAGTGGAAAAATGGATTCTGGATCCAGTCAGACCTAGGTTCAAATTCCAGCTCTACCACTTCCTAGCTGTATGGCCTTTGGAAAACCACTTGGCTTCTCCGAGACCCAGTTTCCTATATTCTAGGACAGTTGAAAGTATGTATGCATTAATGTCCCACATATTCAATAAGCACCCACTAATAACAGGCATCATGCTCTGTGCTGGGCAGGCCATAGCAAGCAAGACAGGTCTCTCAGGTAATAAATATGCAGAATCATTATCTTCATATTGTTTGGGTGACAGAAAGAAGGAAGACCCTCCCTGCAATAGATTTTATAGACATGGGGCCCTAACCCTTGAGACCTGGGTGAGGATCAGAGATCACTTCCCCTTTATAAGTAGGGAAACAGACATACTGTTAGACAGCCCCTTGGCTCCAGTTTACTCAGTCTTTTAGTAATGAATTTGGTAACGGCCCCTCAGCCTGAGAATGTTGCTTACACTGTTGACTGTGTGGGTTCACCCACCATTGTGGAGCTCTGTCTCAGGCTAATAAGGAAAACAGGATGGATATGTACTCAATAAAAATGTAACCAAAGAGCAAGTCCAATGTTAAAGAGAGCTAGATACAGCAGGGCTACCCTTATCCAGAGGGCCAGCAGCCTCACCTGTTTAAAACCCAGCTGAGAATAAGAAGGAAGCAAAATGAGACCTCAAACCAGGCCCTTTCTCAGAGCCTCACACTTTTATTTTAGAAACAGTTGTAACAAGCTTAATAATCTGGTTTTTCCAGCCCTTAGCAAATAAAAGCTGCAAATTTGAGCAGGAATAAAGGGGGGTGCTAGAAGCAAGCATACCAATAGTAGCAGATAAAATCCTGGTATGAGGAAGGAGGCAAAAAAAAAAAAAACCCTGGAAAAGTAGCACTGCGGAAAAAAAAAAAAAGAAAAGAAAAAAAGCAATTGGGGGCCATTTAGTGCTGCAGCCGACAGAGGACCAACATTCAGGATCCCGGAGGGCATGATTGCTTTTAAAAGGAGTTCACAATTATGGCTTGAGTCATTGACTAAATTATCTTTCAGGTACTCTTTAAGGGAAAGTATGTATATAACACCTTTTAACAAGATCTCTATTCAAAATGAAACCGATAAGTATCTATCCAGAACTGAAGCAAAGGGCTTTGGAGCTTCCAGGGATTAGATTTCAGTGACTTTGAAAATCTGCTTATTTGGGAAGGCCTCCTCGGAAAATCCTAGGAATTTGAGAGATGTGTTGAATTTTAAATCAGGTGACTTGGATTCAAATCATAGCTCTCCTGCTAGGCAGTCACAAACTACATGTTGTCTGCTGGAAGATAGTGACTTAAGATGCCATGAGAGAAGATGGATTCCCAGTTTTTGCTAAAAATAAATACACACACACAGGCCTATCTGGATAAGTGTGCATTTATTTACTTAGATAACATGCCCTTCATCCTCTCAAGATTTCCCTTTCACCAGGCAAAAAAGGAGATGCCACAACCAACTTTAATACTTCATAAGCTAAGAAGTTCTATACAGGTGTATGAAATTTTGAGTGCTTACTATTTTCAACCCTCATTTTGTTTCTAACCTAAAATTAATAATTAGCTTTCAAAACCTGAACATTGCAGAAATAAGTGGCTTAGAAAGTGAATACTTTCTAGAACCCTAAATTATCAGCCATCAGTTATCAGCAGTTGGGTTGGCCGTGGTCTTCCAGATTATTTTCTGAATTCTTTTTGTCCTGCAGACACTCAACAGAGAATTCCTAAAATGAACAGTCCTTTGCGGTAAAGGATAAACCTTGAGAGGTGGAGATACACTTTCCATCTTAAAAACTGTCCATTCTGTCTCCCCCAACTGTTCTTGCTGTTCTGGCCTTAGGCACATCCGCGTCATTCCTTACCTAGACAATTGCAAAAAGTGGCTTTATAACTAGTTGCCCTGCTTCCAACTGTCCTCTCTTCAAATCCATATTCCACACAGCCAGTAGCATAATTGAACTGCATGAAAATCTTACTATGGCACTTCCCCTTGCTCTAGTTACACTTGTTACACCCAGAGCCCAGTCTTAACTCCTTTGCATGGCACACAGGGTTCCTCCAAGGGCCCCTCGCTGCTCTCCCACCCCACTCTGCAGCAGGGCTGAACTGTTTGTTGTTCCTGAACATGAAGTACTGTTTTACCCTCCGTGACATCAGACAAGTTGTCCCACTTCCTGGCCTGCCCTTCCTTGGCTTCTCCCGGCAAACCCCTTTTAATCCTCCAGGGCTGCTCAGAAGGGCTTCCTTCTGCAGGCCCTTCCTTATCTCATTCCTCTTTCTCTAGCTGTTCCCTGCCCTGACGATGTGAATCGTGCACCGCTGCATATACTTTTGATGCTCAAAGTATGGCTCTATAGGTGATTCCTTTTTTACTGGCCATGTCTTAATTAATCCCGGGAGTCCCTATCCATCTTCATGTCCCTAGTTCCTCTTGATATACAATGGGTGCATGCTAAATGTTTGTCGAACTGAACTGAAACTGGGAATGGGACTTATGGGGCAGGAAATGCCTGCATTTAAGGCATGTCACCTGGAAGACTGTCTACTCCACTGCTGTCAGAGCAGACCTGGTATCAGAGAGCCAAGTGGGTGCCTCATTTTATTTGGGGGTGTCACAAGGATATAGATACAAGAACCTCATCTTTACTAGAAGACTATCCTTAAGGATGAAAATCCCAGGGAAAACTATTCACTTGCATTTATAGCCAATGCTCAGGCTTTCAGGGACAAGCTTCCGGATCACAAGCCATTACCCAGGAAATGCCCAAGAGAATCCCATTCATATATGGGGCAAATTTTACTTTCAATCTCTATGCAGGCCTCCCAGACTGCACTTGTGGCAACGTTTGCCCCCCACACGAAAACAACGCGGCGCACAGATGAGGCGGGGTCAACAAGCACATTTCTGGGTGGAAGCCCAGTGATGCTGCTTCTAAGAGTGATATAGGCAGACGAGGGGAGGGTCTAGGGCCCAAAGACCCAAACAGAAAGCCAGGCTCTGCTCTTCTTGGCTGTGTGACAGTAGGCATGTTACTCAAATTCTCCTACTTTCAACTCCTACATCTGTAAAAACAGTTTGATAAGATTATTTTCCTCATCGAATTATCATGAAGAATAAATGAGGATACATTTGAAAGAGCTTTTAAATCTCTATAAAGTGCTTTAAAAAATTCCTTTCTCTCTTTTTTGAGAGGAAGCTCTTAGAACGGACCTGGTGTAGTATTTCACAGGTACACGATGCTGTGCACACACTCTCACGCATTTGCGTGTGTGCATCCAGGATGAGCGGTGTATCTGCCCGACCTTTCATCCGTTTCCTTCGGTGCCCACAGTCACATGCACCCCCGGGGGGGGGGATTTCATGGCATGGCTCAGCCTTCTCTTTCCCCTGCCCACCTATCTTCTTCATAACAAAGGAGGCCATGAGCAAATATCAAGCCCCTGGAATTTATTCATACATGTAAGAGTCAAGGACATGAAGACTGCAGGTTCCCTAGCTAAGTACATTATGTTGTCATATCAAATAGATGTGTACTTTATCCATATCTGAACTTAACCCTGGGTGGTAATGGAGATCTCTGAGTGGAGACTGTTCTTTTGACTAGGATTAAATCTCATTAGAGCAATAGGATTAGGGTTACTACTAAATTATTGCAGGAGCCGGAGTAGACAGCAACATCAGAGGATAGAACTAGAAGGTAGGACCATGCCCCAGTGCAATGGAATGGGCTGAATACTGGGTCTCCAGGCCTGGCATGGCTGTAATCTTGCTATATTGCCCAGAGCAAGTTATTTCTCCTGTCTTGGTTTGAGGAGACAAGGCTGTAAAATGAACCATTTGGAGCTACCTTTCCTTCCAGTTCTAATGGGGAAGGAGGAGAATCAACACTTGTTGAATGTCAGCCACACACTCGGCATGCTCTGCAGTAAGCCAAGTGAGAAGTCTGTGATTTCAGAGCTCTATCACACACAGTAGGTGTCTATTAGGTTCATGAGAAAGAACTAGGGAGTCAGATAGAGTTGGGGTGAAATCTCAGCTCTGTTTTTTACCAGCAGTGTGACTTTAAGCAAGTTTATTGACATCTCCCAGCCTCAGTCTTTTCATGTGTAAAATGGTGACACAGTAATACTTACATGCTCACAATCTACTCCCACCTCTCTCTTTTGTACCTTTTAAATTTCTTGAGTAGATTCCACCTGGTCTGTTTCCCTCCTTTCTTGGAGGAGTAACCTAGGCCTAGAGAAATGAGTGAAATAACTTAATATTAGATCATGTAACTAGTTAGAAGCAGGGAGGGAGCCCGAAGTCAGGTTTCCTGGTTGATCTGAACCTTGTGCTTGTTTCCTGGGTGCCCTTTCTGTTGTTATCATCCCAGCTCTGAAGAGAACAGCAAAGTCCTTCCAGGCTAGGCAGCTCAGGTGAAAGCAGAAAAGCCTGGTATGATGGCAAACAGCCGTCACACACCAGACACTGCCCAAGAATGGCCACTGGGCTCAAAATCAGTTTGGAGAATTTGATTCAGAAACCACATTCAGCATTTCTTCTCCCACTATACCCCCTATCTCATGCCATTTCATTTACTGGGGGCAAAACAGCCCTCTGGGTGGACAAATCAACATTTCTATGTGATAGCGCTCCCTGGAGAGTAGTAGCTCTGAGCCCTTGTCTACTAGGTCGGCTACCAGGAAAACTGGAAGACTAATTCAAAGGGGTCAGGGTCAAAAAAAAGAATGCCATCAGTCCAGCTCCCTGCTGGAAGGGGCCACTGCTGGCCCCTCTGGAAGGCTGTGAGGCAACCCAATGGTTAAAAGTGTTCAAGTCCTGGGCACCATGAAATATTTAAGATGCATCCTCAAGAGGACACAGCCCCTTCCCAGAGTGTTTAAACTTCCGTTCATGGTCTTATATGCCAGAGGGAAAAGAAAACTTTTATGGGCTTAGAATGATGGGGATTTTCACACATGTGTTAGCACTAGCACTGCTCTGTCCTAAGAACTGAAGCCAAAGCATTAAATAACATGACTGATAAGCTTGTTTCATTTCCAGAGAAAGTGCAGGCAGGAAAAACAAGGATGCCTCTTTGAAAAATTTCTTTTCAGGGGGCAGCAACTCCAAGCAGCCCAGCCTCCCGAGAAGCCATTAGTTTAAGGACCTGCTGTCTCTTCTCGTCCTTTGTCTAGAAGTTTAATGCTATCAGGGACGACGTCCCAGCATGCATGAGCAAAGGTACATCTGGGCTGGTCTGTCATAGGTCTGACTGGAGACCAGGGACTGTAGGAGGCCATCTCCTCGGGCACTTCCCAGAGGCAACTAAAGAGGCAGGAGCCTTGGACTCAGGCGGAGCGTCCCAGAGCCACTGAGAGAGGACAGTCCCCTAGGAGAAATTACAGCCAATGCCACCTGGGGACTCTCAGCCTTGTGCACATGAAAGGAGTTACTTGCCTGCCCCCTTCCACCCCTTGGAATATATTTTCAGGACATTTTCATGAGCAACATGTTTGCCAGTCCTTTATAGATCAGTTACAAAACAGAAACTCTTCCTCACTGCTGGGGAGAAGTGTAGAAGTGGGGAGAAAGGAAAAAAAAAACCTCTTGCCTGTAATTGAAGGCAGGTTGGGAGATGTTCACGCTTTGATATGCTCCTTCTTGTGAAATGTTTATGAAACACTTTCCACAAACGAGTTATGCAACTTAGACAACAGCTTTGATCGTTTTCATCGTCAGTGATCTATTCATGAGTGTGAGGCTGTTTCCGTGGCAAGGGCCATGTGCAAATGCCGTGGGAGGGGGCTGAGGACGAGGGCCCTGGCCCTCCGCGGCCCCAGCCCATGGCCCCAAAACAGGTGGTTTAGAAGGAGGTCCAAGTGAATGTCTGGGCCAGAGCGCTACCTTTCCCATCACCTGTGGTCTATTCTCTCTCCTAACTGCTATGTTTGTAGTACGGTTTTGTGGAAACAGCATCCGGGAGGGTCAGAGGGCCATTCCCTTGTCAGAGTTTGCCACTGTCTTGTTATGGAACTTTAGACCCATCTCTGAGGCTCTCTGGGCCTCTGTGGGATGGGAAGGTGAACACTTGTCCCCGCACCTCCTGGCTGCGAGGCGAAGTCACCACGTAAGGACTGTGTGAAGGGTTTCCAGGAACTCAGCAGGGGCTCTCTCCTCCCAGAATAAGCTACTGCTTCCTAAAGCAGGTCATATCAGGGAGTTCACTGGGATTAGAAAAGATAATCGCCCATGATACCTTTTCCTTCCCTGGTCACTGCCCAAGAGTCACTATAATACCTCTGCACAGCACAGCGTGTGGAGAAGATCGTACACTAACACACCTTGTCTAACAGATGGGATGATCAGGGCAGAGCCCTCTGTAGTGGCCCGTGTCCCCAGGGATTAGTCCACCCCAAGCAGAGCCTGGAGAACCACCAGGGGACCCCAGGAACAATCTTCCCCATTCCAGGCGGGCTGTGGGCTTGGTTGGGTTTTCACAAGTTAGGGGGAAATTGGATTTTCTTCCAATTTGCCTCCGGTTCTCACATTAGGAGTCAGTGGCATCCAGCAGAAATCTCTCTATCTCATCTCCCAGAGCCACAGCCAACACCCAGTTGCCTGGAAAGGTTTCAATCTTTTCCATTCGACGGCCGTGAAGGGGAATTTTTTATTTGGGAAGGACTTTATTTATTTCTTTGTTTCTTGGCCCCTGACCTCTCAGAGTGTGCAGGGGGCAGGGAGAGTTGTGGATGGCTGTTCCTCCCTTCCTCTTCCAGCTCCACTCTTTCTGAGACCCACTGACCAAAACCAAGATCGTAGAACTTGTCACAGGCAAAATAAATCTCCTTTATTGTCTTTCTACTTGGTTTTCTTAGGAACGTCTTTTTTTGGGGGGAATACTGTCAGCTTCTCACATCCCAGGAGTAATGAATTATGATAAATGAAAGAGTAAAAGGTCAGTAAAGCAAAAACTCAGAGGAACAGTGTTGTTAAAATGCCCCCGACTAACACCCACAGGAATTTTCTGCTATCAGGCCCTCCGTTTTCAGAACCAGGAGGTCGGCAGTGCCCCTGAAAGAGTTGGGAGGGCAATTGATCCAGGAAGCAGATGAAAGGGTGAGTTTTCTTTTATGAGGGTGCTGGTTTCTGAAATTAAGTGTTGCAGGAAGACCTGGCACTGATTCTAACAGATAGTTCCCAGCTTGCTTTCAAGCTCTGTCATAGCTGCACCTCTTATCTCTCCATTGCGCATAATGAGCCTATAAAGGAACCCTGCCACTTGCCTCTGAGCTGGAGCCACGCCAGGCTGCCTGCGGTGGTCCCGGCAGCACGGTTTCAGCTCCAGTTTTCCATGTTCTCCCTCTGTGCCCCTTCCACCATTTTGCTTCACCTACCCACCCCCTGGGATGAGGGGGTGCCCTGGAGCGGGAGGGAGATATAGAAGGAAGACGTGGACGGGGGGGAGGCTGGCCAAAAAGACTTAGCTTAAATAAAATCTCTTCTCAGAGCAAACCTGAAGTTTGGTGGTGGTGGTGGTAGTTTTAAATAAGTAGTTTATCATCTATTTCTAGCTTTTATAAACCTGCTAACAAATGTTTCCCCAGAATCTAGGATGGGAAAACTCTAATTTCTAAGGGGAGAACTAGGACACCAGAGCTTCTTAGACAGACACGCCACGCGTGGGTGGGAGGAACAGAGGGGCGTTGGGGGTAGGCACTCGGGTCTCCTGGACGTTGCTCCCTGGTGGCCATGCCTTTCAAGTCTCCAGAAAGTCCAGCCCTCTGCTTCTACTGTGCTACTTCCCATCTCTCTCCCTTCCTCTTCTTTGTTTCCAAGGCTCCATGATAGTTTCCTTGGGTTAGAGGACAGAGGAATGATTTATAAAGAGTGTACTGTTCTGAAAGAAGCATCTTACTGATTTTGGTGCAACGTGGCCTCTTCGGTGCTGTTTAGATCTGCTTTACCTAAGAACTCTGCGGCGGCCTGGCTGAGCCAGGTCTGGCAAACACGCTGTGGAATTGGAAAGTATAATTCCCTGTTAGGACTGAAAGAGAGAAAGATCATGTCGAACCGTACAAACAGGTGGGGAACTGAGTCCCATAGAGGCTAAATGATTGAGGTTCCCATGTAAGTTAGAGGGAGAGAACTGGAAACAAGGTCTAGCCCCGTTCCATGTTTTCCTGGCTGTTTCCCACTGGAGACTGTGGAGAGATGGGTTCTGTTTATAAATGTTGAGGTGGGTTCCTACCAAGTGCAAGGCACTCTATTTAGGACATTTGCTCCCTCCTTAGGGTCTAAGGTCACTCAACGGGCTCTTCCGAGCTCTCCACCAGAGGAATTCTTTCTTTAGTGATCCATGGTGATTAAGCACAAGTGTAAGCTGTTCGTCTGAACCTCTAAATTGAGTTATACTAACACAGATGGGGGAGTTTCCAGGATGTCAGCGACGTTCCCACGTAGACCAAGAAGTTGTTGAAGCTAGGATCTCTGTAGCCAAGTTTCTGTCCCAGGGTCTTCCCCATGTCTTTTATAAGGTGTGGTCTAGAGCCCACGCTCCTTGCCGTATTATATGAATTCAGAGTCACTTGGCTTCCCACCCCCTCAACGGACTTCCAGAAAGCTGCCCGAGGGTAGCTGCTGTCAGGGTAGGAGGAGGGGTGTGCTCCCTGCCCTGCCTTTGGACACCTGGGGGGCCCACAGTGGGCGGGTGGTGCTGTGCCTGAAGGGTGGCGAGGCTGGGGACAGAGGCTCTCAGACTGTAAGTGCTGCAGTGACTGGAAGAGAGACACATCCCCACCTGTAGGGAGATAGTCAAGGACTGTCCCCCAAAGCCACATGGGCCAAGAGGGCCAGAGGCAGAGGAGGGAGGGGAAGCTGGCTCCCAGACTTTGGTATTTTGTGGACCAGGAAAATAAAAAAAACATAAAATGGGGGAGATAGATAAAAGGTTGCCAGTTATGAGGTAGGGACTTTTTAAAATACCACTGAGGGTCACCATCATTTCATCAAAGAAATTCTAACCTATACCACCAAGAAAAAAAAAAAGTCGTTCAAGAATTTAAATGAAATGTTTCAAGTCACTGCAATATCCTTATTTTACCTCATTTCAATGAAGAAGAGTGTAAACTGACCTATGTTCCAGCACAACCTCTAGAAGGGTGTTTGAATGCTCCGTCCATCTCGGGGGAGTCCCCTTCCTGCAGCTGGCCAGTCCAGAGCGCCACTCACCTCCGTCTCTGACCAGCTTCCCTGGCCCGGGGGGCACACAGGCGGGAGCGTCAAGAGCTAGTTCTTTTCTCCGCAGGCTTGTTGTTCCTGCCTGTGACCATCCCTCACCTACCATGTTTGTCTGCCTGGGCAGGCCCAGGACTCATGCCCTCCTCCTGCCTCCACTTACAGATTAAAACGGAGGACCTCAGCGACTCCCTGCAGCAGACCCTCACACATCGGCCATGCCACCTGAGTCAAGGCCCTGCCGTGATGTCCGGAAACCAGATGTCTGGGGTAAATGCCAGCCCGTGTCAGGGAGCCCTGGGATTCTCAGGCTCCCCTGCAAAATGCTTGACCTCTAGACCTGATTCTCAATGAAATCCATAATGGTCTAAAGAAGCCCCTTCAGGGAATGTGAGATACTAGGTCCCTGGATAGAGGTGGGGTTACAAAACATTCCTCTTAGAAGTGAAGCCCAGCTAGTTATACGAAGAAGAATCTCTACCTCTCTGGGAGGAAAAGGAGGCAATCTTGCCAGAACGATGGGCCTAGCAGCTGTGGGCTGGGCATCTACCAGCCATATTCCGAGGTGCCCTATGATGCCGGCTCCTGCTATGGTTAGAGTTATATGGTTAGATAGCCAAAGTAGAACATGGTACTGGCTCAGGGAAGAAAAGCACCTGGAAACAGTAACAAATGTCTGAGAGGGTGGTGTCCACGCGGCAAAATCCTTTCTTGGTTTGGATTCCCTGGGGAGGAAAGAGCCACCCTTTTCTGGAAATATTTAAGACTAGAATGTGCATCCTTCCTTCACTTCTTCATTCAGCAAGGGTTTGCCATGTCTGTTTGTTGTACACAGATGTAAGCTTAGCCCTGTGGGGTCTCAGAGCTGGGGATCCAGACTGCACAGGGCCCCCAGATCCCCCAAGTATTGGAATCGGTCTTTCCCTTTTCAGAGCTAGTGGGAGGAACCCAGGGGAAACAGACTTTCTATTGAATCAGATTGGTTTTCTTAAGAACTAATCACTTGCCCCTTCCTCCAAGAAAGGTTTAGGCCTACGAAATGGCCAAGATGTGGCTTTTAGCATAATCCAGTGGCATGAGATTTAAGAAAACAGTGAACACTTGGGATTGCATGTCATATTGAAGGTAAACCTCTGAGAGATGGGTCACACCCAGTGTGTGCCCTTGGCATTCACGGTCTAGCTGGGAGACAGGACTGACACACACAGAAGTCAAATAACAAAGGTTTAAGTAACAGTAAGCTCCGAGGTATGGCTTGGCTAAGTGCAGTAGCTGTAACAGCACCAGCATTAAGGGAGTAGCTACTGTGTGCCAGACATTGGGGATACACAGAGGTGCAGGGCCAAGTCACCACCACAGACTTGCAGAGTCCGGAGACCCACGGACCTGATGGGCAGCAGGCAGATGAAGCCAGCACCCCCAGCTTGTAAATTCTGTGATAAACATGTGTATCTCCCGACGTGCAGGATGTGACCTCCCTCCATCCGCTCCAGCAGCTTGTGCTCGTCCCCAGCCACCTTCAGTCTGTGTCCCAGTTTCTGCTATCTCAGACGCAGCCTGGGCAGCCAGGTAAGAACTCTGAGTCCAGGGAATAGCTGTTGCTTTCTGGGTGAGGGAGCCCAAGTGCGGGGCATGGGGGCACATCACCCCCCTGGTACTAAGGCCAGCCTGTCCTCTGCTGGTCCTGAAGAAGGAGCCCTGGTACTGCCTCCTTCTCTGCTTCCCCTCCCCACCTTCCTTCAGTTTCCTGGCCAGGTGACACTAAAGAACAAGGGCGGGAGAAGCTGCTTGGGAAATGCTGTACAGACAAGTCCCAATTCCTTGGAAATCTCTTGGCTGCTCTCAGGCTGTTCTGTCTCAGAAGCCGGGCTGTGATTCCATCTGGGTGGAGCGGCAGTGCCACCCACAGGCCATAGAGACGGTTTTCAGGTTTTCTTTGGCAGGGAAGTTAAGAACAAGAAAACTTCCTGGCCAAGAGCGAACGGATTAGAATATTCATGATAATAGTTAACATGTCTTGAGCGTGATATGCCGGGGGCTCTGCTGAGTGATTTTCCTGACATTTTTTCAAAATAACCTTGTGTGGTAGAGAGTCATATTATGTTCCTAGTGACCCACTAGAAAGTTCTGTAACAGTCTGTCTGAAACCCATGTCTTAGCCATTACACTGTACTTGTACTGTCTCTCCCTCCCTCGTCTTCACCAAAGTGTTGGAAAAAGTGTAAATTCCCCTCCCTTGTACAAATCCCAGGTGGAGGCTTTAGAATCCAAAATCCATAAAATGCAGTTCCGCCTTCTTCCTCAGTGCCTGCTCGAATTATATATAGTCCTTGTCCTTAGTTCCCAACACATCACAGAGTATTATGATGATGATAAATGAGAACATATTTGAACCTTTAGGTATTTATTTTACCTGAACAATATACATCATACTCCTGGAATCAGAAAGAGAAGATAACAGTTAATTCCATTTCTTTTTGGAAGATAGTGCCATGAAAGTAGCCCAGTCACAGAACCGATGAAATCAGTGTATGATGTAGAGCAAACAGAACATAACAAAGCAAACTACCCAGTTCAAAATCTGGAGTCAGGAAAACTCATTGGTAAAAAAAAGGAAGAATCATTTACTAGCTGTGTGTCCTTGGGAAACTTACTTAAACTCTCTGAAGTTCCATTTCCTCCTCCATAAAGATGGTGGAATCGTAAAACTTTACCTCACAAGGCTATTGAGAGTTATTTTGACATAATGCATGTGAAAGGCACTGTACATCAAAATGTAACGTCAATGTTAGATTACTCCTGGTGCTAGACTCCCAGTCTGGGGTTCCTTATAGGAGTGTTCTTACCTATTTATTCTAATAAGGAAACATTAAGCCCTGACTTTTTCTTAGACTGAAGAACAGAAAGGTCAGCCTCAGCAGATGCTGTATGTACATCAGTGACCCAGAACAGTGTAGGGACAACAGAGACCCCAAGGCTGTCCTCTGTGCTGAGCGATTGGGGTGGCCTGTCTTATCGCCAGCTTTGGTGATGTTATGGCACCATTCCCACAGTGAGAGTAAGAGTTCCTTTCCTAGAGGGAGGCTACTGTCATGACCTCCAAGCAGGCAGAACCCTCTCCAGGCAGTTTTCCTGGAGAGGGAAGAAGAAAGTGGTCCCCAGGCAGGTCCACAAGCAAGTATAGTCCATACCACCGGAGACAGTTTCAGTCTTCTCTCCTCTCAGCTCTCCCTCCCACTGTAGAATGTTGTTTCTGCCCAGGGCCTCTGGTCGGTGGTCCAGTGCCCTTTGGAGCAATGGCCCATCCACTTGGTCTGACATCCTTGCAGATTTAGCTGGGCTTTGGAACCATCTCAGCTACTTTTTCAGGCAAAACAAAAATCCTCAGCTCTAGTCAAAATTCTTAAGTCATTGCCCCCTGCATCCCCTTCCCTCTTAGACTTCTTCAACCCTGGTTATCAGATCCCAGGGCAGGTTGTTTTGACCCTCATCAGCCTTTGCACCACTCCGAGCATGCGGGCAAGCAGAAGGACTGGTTTGGGGACTGCTGTTTGCAGATCTGTTTATCCCTGTGTCTGATTCACCTCCACCTGTGTGTGGCAATGGCTGGCAGTGCCCTCGGGGCGCCTCTCCACCGGGCTGGAAGTGGGTTGAGGGACCTGATTAGGTAGCAGGGGGTAGGGACAGCGATCATGGTTCCAAAGGTGTAGAGCATATCTTCCAGATGGCCTAGATTTTATTCGTTTGTTCCTTTGTCCCTCCCCTTTCACCCAGGTCTGCAGCCAAATCTTGTCCCCTTTCCACAGCAACAGAGCCCGCTCCTCCTCCCACAGACTGGGCCTGGCCTGGCGTCCCAGGTAAACAACTACATTCTTCCTATTTCCTCTGGGAATGGCTCAGCTCTTGACAGAGTTAAGCTTATTTGATTCCCCCTGCCCCTCTTGACAGTGCAGCTACCCTGCTGGGAAGAGGAAATAGCAGGGGATTATCCCTGTTGGCACATTGGAAATTCAAACTACAGATGGGGGAAATGATTGGCCCAATAACCATGGAGCCAGAATTAGAACCCAAAGATTTCAGTTCCAGCGCTAGCCTGCCCCACAATGCAGACACCTCACTCCAGCCCTGGTCAGGCCCTAGCATCACTACTCTTAGAACCAGGGGTCAGCTAACTTTCCAGGGATGCCAAAGCAACCTCCAACTCTGCCTGGGCACTCTCAAGCCCCAAGCGAGACCAGAGTCTCAGAAGTGTGATGTCTCGAGACCACGAAGCCTGTGTCTCTCAGCTTTGGGCCTCTCTTAGACCCACTATTCTAGACTGTTGCCTGCAGAGGGCAGGGGCGCGGGTCAGGAAGACTGAGATCTGCAAGAGAGGGCATTTGCAAAGCTGCAATGACTCCACACAGCACCTGTTTGCCAATTAGAAAAAAGGCACCTCTTTCTCTGGCCAGAAGTGGCCTCACACCAGGGTACACAGCTAGGCAAGAACAATAGGTGCTGTATTGTAGCCACCACTGCCCCCCTCATCTGGGTGCCCTTGTGCAGTTAATAATCTGCACAGCTGCATGAGATGGCTCTGCAGAGACAGGTGTGCGGAAGAGCTGGGAATGACTGCAGAGACCCTCATGTCCCTTCTCTGCTAAGAACACCATTGATCACTAAGGGCTCTGGCTTTAAAGGGCTAGAGTCCACTGAAGGCATCTCGTGGGGGTGGGGGGGTAGAGGGTGCCATCTAGTGGCCAGTGGTAATGGGCACATCAGAGTCAAAGGTTTTCCACTTCTTCCTGCGGGCTTTCCTGCATCTCATCAGCATAGGCTTAGATTTGGGAGAGATCGTAAGGTCCTGAAGATCGGTTTTCACGTAATAGGAGATCTGGGAGAAACCGAAAGCAGAGAGGCTATTTAGACGGTTATTAAGATCATCCGGGTCGGCAGGACTGAGGGACAGGCTCTGGGTTGTGGCAATAAGAATAGAGAGGAGGCGATGTCTGAGGAAGTTGAAGTTAGGACAAGTCCCCTCCTTCTTACAGAATGATAGATGTCTCCACGTGTTTGAGTCCCTCCTGACCCCAGATGAACACAACATGGACTCTAGGTTTATGGGTCCATTTTTCTTATGAAAATAAACTAAAGAAAGAATATCTCCTGACAGCCATGAATGAAATTAAGGTGCATTTAGATAGCTCTGGAATACCTTTGATTTTTTTTTTTTAAAAAAGGCAAAAAGCAAAACACTCTCAAGAAAGAAAATGGCAGTCACAAGAGTTTGGAATGCTATTCTATGGTGCCATGAGTCTCAGATGGCCTCTGTTATCCTCAGTTAATGCCCGTTGAGCACCTCAGTGACTTTGCTTTGTGGAAAGAACAGCCAAGGCAAACAGCCTTTTCCTTGTCCCATCCTGAGATTTGTTTTTGGAATCTTTGTAAACAGCCCTGCTAGCTCCTTTTATGGTGGGAAGCAGAGGAGGAAGTTACCTGCTCAGAGTCAAACAGTGAGTCATAAGGGAAAACCCAGGAAGGCCACCTCCCTGTCCTACTTCCTCCTGTTTCTGCCCCAGCTCTTCTAGCTATTTGCTATCCCTTCATAGAAACCCCAGTTTCCTCTTCCACACCATTGAGAAAACAGGAATCGAATGTCAGGGATCTGTCATCCTCTAAGTGGGCCTATTAGCGTGAAATATCAGAAAATGCCATTGGCTCCGTTGGCTGTATGTGGACCTGCTCGGTGTGTGTTCCCTCTTAGCCAGTTGGGCGCCCCGGGCTGCCAGGACCGCCGTTAGAGCCCCATCTGGAGGCACCCCAGCATCTTCCAGTGCTCAAGCACCTGCCCAGCTCCGGAGGGGCCGATGAGCCCAGTGACTTGGAGGAGCTGGAGAAGTTTGCCAAGACCTTCAAGCAGAGGCGCATCAAGCTGGGCTTCACGCAGGTCTGTGTGCAGGGAGATGGGAGAAATCGGGTTGGGTGCACAGAGACTGGGCTTCCCGAGTAGAGGCTTCAGGAGTGAGCTGGGGTTCAGGGTGTTGGAGACAAGCCCCTTGGGTCCCTAGGTCCCCTGAGAATAGAGCACAGTTGCCATTGGCAGGGAAACTGAGGACACTACTGGTAGAGGGGAGAGAATGAGAGCCAGTCAAGGGGCCAGGTGCACGGGCACAGCCTGCTCAGAGCCTTGGGAGAGAAACAAGCCAATCCAACACTGTAGAGGGAAAACCCTGGGAAGGAGCCAAGGTGGTGGGTGGGTGCTCACAGGGTCCCGGCTGTGTGACTGGTGCTAGGACGGTGGGGGACATGGACAAAGAAGAGAAGAAGCCTGTCTCGGGTTCCTCCCTCCCAATACCCATGTGCAGGGAGATGTTGGGTTGGCAATGGGAAAGCTGTATGGCAACGACTTCAGCCAGACGACCATCTCGCGATTTGAGGCCCTCAATCTGAGCTTCAAGAACATGTGCAAGCTCAAGCCGCTGCTGGAGAAATGGCTGAATGATGCAGGTGGGCCTCAGGGGCATGCGGATGGATAGTATTCTAGAGGATTCTGTAGGGAAGGGGCTGCAGGTTGGGGCTTTAGGCAGTCAGTACATAGCATCCCTTTCTTCTCCTCCTGAGTCTGGAACCTATGGAGAAACAAGACATGATATAGGCAAGTGGAGAAGGAAATGTTAGCTTCATGACTGATAAAGCCCTTTGGAGGACATGGCTTTAGGTCTGGGGCCCCATTCCACGCTCTACCCCATACCGACCCAGTCCAGACCTTAGGACAGCTCACAGAGACAAAGTTGGGGTCTGCAGAGCAGACACACTTACCTACCTTGCTGTCTGGACTAGGTCTAGGTTATGTCTCATGTCTGGTGCGGGGAGGCAGTAGGCACAGCACAAGATCTTTATTGGACTAATTCAGTAGGTTTTCCAAGGGACAGAGACTTACTGTGAGCTAGAATGGACAGGAAACCCATACAACAGGAGTGGAGTTTGCAGGAGGATTTAGTCAGGCATGGTGGCCAGGGAGGCATTCTAAGAGGTCAAGGATATAAATATTTAGAATAATAAATGGAAGAGTTTGGTGTCAGGGAATAGCATGGGACAGTTTTTCAACCACGGCACTCAGTATATTGGGCCAGATAATTCTTTGTTGTGGGTTGCTATCCTATGAATTGCAGGATTCTTAGCAACTTCCCTGGTTTCTACCCACTAGATGCCTGTAGTACCCACTCCCCGTTGAGACAGGCAAGATTGTGTGAACCCCCAGCAAAATGTTTCCAGATACCTCGAAATATCCCCTGGGGGAGTATCGGTGGTACAAAATTGCCCCAGATTGAGAACCACTGGTCTAGGTGGAGAGGGACTGAGCAAAGCCAGTGCCAAGGCAGGGCTCCATTCAGTGGGTACTTGTGGATTAGCGGCTACTGTGGAGAGGGAGGAAAGGGTGGATGGGCAGCAAGGGTATTCCCCTCTTGGAAGTCCCTCCACAGGGAAACTAGGAGGGGGCAAGGGAGCTCCCCTGCAATAGGCTGTCCCTTAGGCAGCTTTTATTAGAGCATCGAAGTGGGAGAGTATGATCAGAGGGTCTTAGGGTCTCTGGGAAAGGACCTTCGAGATCATTTCTAGTATAATTCCCCCATCTGACACTATCCTTCCCAAAGGGGATTCCTGCCATGTATCATGCAGCCTTAACTCCAACACTTATGCTGAAAAGAAAAAATTTCAACACCAACATGCAGCCACCAGGTGCCACTGCTTTAAGCTCAAAGCACTAGCTTGCATTTTGCTCGGTGTTTATATCTAAGCATGCTTATCAAAGAAAGATTCAAGTATTCCTTGTAGGAGCTCTGCCTGCACCCACTCACACCCACCCACATGCCACCAATATCTGGGCATCCCTGAACCATGACCACAAACCCTGGAGCAGAGCTGTGGGAGTGGTGGAGGACCTTTGCCCAGAATACTGAGGAGAAGCAAGATTCTTGGTCTGTTCCAGTTGCCCTGGGTGGGGAGGGGCTGTCCTGAAAGTGCCCACCCACCGGGAGGGGCTGTAGGAACTCAAGTCCATTAACACAGGGCCTGAACTGGCCTCGCATTTCCTTCTCTGAGCTTCCTCTGCTCTTTCACTTCCCGACAGAATCCTCTCCATCCGACCCCTCGGTGAGCACCGCTAGCCCTTACCCAACCCTCAGTGAAGTGTTTGGTAGGAAGAGGAAGAAAAGGACCAGCATCGAGACCAATATCCGCCTGACTCTGGAGAAGAGATTTCAAGATGTGAGCGGCTCCGCCTGCTGGGAGCGGGTTGGCAAACTGCTCAGCTGGGGCAGCAGGCAGGAGGGCCCCGCAGCCACCCGCCTGGGAATGGGCCCCAAAGCCCAGATACGTTCCCTCTCCAGGCACCCAATGTTCAGGAAAAGGATGCCTTCATCTTGGGCTCTAGGGTCTTTTTTCCCCACCGACCTCTCTTGCCCTCATACTTTTGGGGGCCCCACTGTCCCTCAAACTGGGAGATTTCAAGAATGGGAGAGAGGGTCTCCGAACAGGGCGTATCCCTGTATGCAGTTGAGGTAAGAGAGTAAAGCCAAGCTGTTGTACATACATTTTTTATTTTCTATGCATTTTTCATATTTTTCGAGTTATAAATGGGATAAATACTCATTATAAATAATTAGGAAAACACTGGGAAGCAGAAAGGACAAAAATACTACCATCAAATACCATCTAAATGCATTTCCTCCTATGTCTTTCCCCTACACGCATTTAAATACGTGTGATCATATTTTATCCATACATCTTTTTTTAGCTTGTAGCAAAAGCGCGTTCTTGAGCCATACAGAAGCTAATAGGACCAGCTCTGGGCCCCAGAGGAGCACGGGGAGGGAAGAGGGAAAAACAGGTTTGGTCTAAACCCCATCTAATCAGGATCCCTTTGGGACCAGCCTCCAGAGCCTCCATCTGCACCAGGCAGGTCCCTAAAGGACATGCCCATGGCCTAGCCCAACCCTGTGGGCCCCAAGCCTCCAGAACTGCTGCCCATCCAGCAGATTCTCCAGTGCATTTGGCTCAAGGACTTGATGATTGCATCCTGCTGGCAGGGTGACAAAAGCTGGCTTTTCCTTCTGATACGTTTCTCAGGCAGCAAGAGCACGGGAGGGTTAGGGGCTGAGGTCAAAGGCTGGGTGGTGGGGAGGGATCAGAACAAGAGACTGCTGACCCTTGAACTATGTGGGGTTGGGGCACTAACATGGGCAGTCGAAAATCTGCGTATAACTTTTGACTCCCCCAAAACCTAGCTTACCAATAGCCTACTGGTGACTGGAAGCCATACCAATAATAAAAACAGTCAATTAACACATATTATCTGTTATATGCATTATAAACTATATGCTTACAATAAAGTTAGGGAAAAGAACATCTTTTTTCAAATTGTTGGCATATCCCCCCAAATTTTTCCAATGTATTTATTGAAAAAAAAAATCCATGTATAAGTGAACCTGCCCAGTTCAAACCCTTGTTACTTTAAGGGTCAGCCATAATACAGCTGCATAGTCTTGGGAGCCCCACATGGCTTAGCTTTGTGGTTTCCTAATTTGAAGCAGGACAGGAAGCAATGACACAATTATGGAACCTCTATTCTGTGTCCAGGCCCTGTGCTTGGCAGTCTGCACACATTTTCTCATTTAATCCTTACAGTAATCCTGTATGATGGGCATTTTCTTCTCACTTCATAGATGGCAAGACAGGGGCTCAGAGAGGTTAAGGAAGTTTGTTAAGGACACACACTAAGTGATAAACGAGTGTTCCATCCTTGGTCTGATTCTAAAGCTTTTGATCCATCTATAGCTCTATCCTGCTGCCTGGGAACATCTGGCCCCACCCCCAGTCTTTGACCCTCTTCCCTTCTCCTCCTGACCCCACTCTATCCTTTGGTCTCTGTAGAACCCCAAACCCAGCTCAGAGGACATCTCCATGATCGCAGAGCAGCTGTCCATGGAGAAGGAGGTGGTGAGGGTCTGGTTCTGCAACCGACGCCAAAAAGAGAAGCGAATCAACTGCCCTGTGGCCACTCCCATCAAGTCACCCATCTACAATTCCCGGTTGGTGAGTGATGGGGACCCAAGCTGCCTGCCAAGCACTGGGGAAGAAGATGCCCGGAGGGAAAGAGTCTTCTCCGTCCTGGGGAAAGATGGGGACTGGGGGTGGAGGGGGACATCCAATAAATAAATAAGCCAATAGATGCTTATGTCAAATACATATAATATAAAGAAGATGAAAGAAGGTAAAGGGGATAGAAAGTAATTGTGGGTCAGAGATAAGGTGACATTTGATTGGGGACCTAAGTGTTAAAAGTGAATAAATATCTGGGGGAAAGAGCATTCTAGACAGAAGGACCAGTGAGTGAAAAACCTGGCATATTTGAGGAACAGCAGGGAAGCCAGTGTAGCTGAAGCAGAGTGAGGAAGGAGGCAAGAAGTAAGAGATGAAGTCAGAGAAATAACTTAGTCGACCACCCAAGGTCTTGGAGGCCATTGAGAAGACCTGGACTTTAGTTCGCATGAAATAAGCTACTGGAGAGCTCTGAGCACGGAAGCCTGAGCTGGCTGACATGGGCTGCCGCGTGGAGAATCACCTGTGTGGAAGCAGCTAGAATCACAGTAATCAGGCTGAGAGTGGTGGAAGCTCAGGTGAGGGTGGTAGCCATGGTAGTATGGAGAAGTGAGTGGATTCTGAATATACTTCAACCACGGAGCCAACGAGATGTGCCGATGGCTCAGATGTGGAAATGAGGCCAAGATGACTTCAAGGATTTTGGCCTGAGCAACCAGTTGGAAGGTGCTGATATTTTTTGAGATGATGAAGAGTGCAAGAGAAATAGATTTGTTTGGGGAAAAACTAAGAAATTGGCTTTGATCATAGTAAGCTGAACATGCATCCTAGCATCCAAACGGAAGTGTCAAAGAGGTAGTTTTTATCTATGATTCTGCTGTCAGGGGAAAAGTCAGAGCTCAGAATAACTTGCAGTTTAGGCAGACTTGTATGTTTGGAGAGTGGAAAATATCTTCCTTCAGGAAAGAGATGGTGCCTGGAGGGTGGAAGTAGGAAGGTTCTTCTCCATCCCTGGGGACAACGATGGTTGAAGGTCAAGGGAGTTGGGGCTAATGATGCCCTTGAGTCTTTCAGCACTCAAGGATGGGTGAAATTCAGCCTTGTCCAGGGTGGCACATAGTTGTTTCATAAAAACTGCACCGTTGTTCAGTCTTTCACTAAATAGTCATTGAACATCTACTATAAATTGGTCTTTGCGCAGAGTCCTGGGGATACACAAATAAATAATATTCGTTCCTTGTCTCAGAGGACTTCACTGCCTAGCAGAGGAGGCAGACAAACAAATGATAAACACATAATTTCTCTAGAACTTACAAGTAGCAGCTAACAAAGCCTTGGGAAGTGGTGGTTAGGGAAGGCTTCCCCAAGGAGATCACTTATACCTGAGCTGAGTCTAAAAGGACAAGATGGAGTAAAAAGGTAAATAAGTCAGGGGGTGGAGTTCTCAGTGAGAAAATATGAGAACAGTGGAGGGAGGCAGGGAGAATAGGTGGCACATTCCCAGAACTGCAAGTGGTTCCAAGGGAGGAATGTTGAAAGATGAGGCTGGGAAGATCAAGCAAAGACCAGCAATGCTCAGGAACCTGAAGGCTTGGAGGAACCGCTGAAGGATTTTAAGCAGGGCATTGATATGATCAGATTTGCTTTTTAGAATGATTGCTCTGACTGCAGTGTAAAGGGTGGTTTCAGAGGCACAAGACTGGTTCCAGGGAGACCTGTTAGGATGTGGCTGCAGTTATCCAGTAGAGAAATAATGGGGGCTGGAGCAAACCTATGGGGTGAGAGTGAGGGGATGGGAGAGATTCGTGGGATAATTAGAAGGCAGAATTATTAGGTCTTGGTTAACAAATTGACAATCAAATGGGGGCAGGGAGAGTAATAAAGGAAAGGGGATGCTCTGGGATGGCGCTCAGCATTCAGGCTGGGCTGATGGGGCTGGGGGTACTGTTGATGGAACAGACAAATGCAGAGGGAGAAGCTGTTTGGGAGTAAGAAAAGGTGATGATTTCAGTTCTTTACATCATTGTGATGTTCTATGAGAGGCCTGTGGGAGACCAAGTGAGAATGTCCCTGGGCAGTGGGAGTGATGGGTCTGGAGGTCAGGAGAGAAGCTTGGAATGGAGATGTGGATCAGGGAGACATAAGCAGCCAGGTAGTGGTTGAAAACTTGGGTGAGGACGAGCTTGAGTATGGAGATTGTATGGAGGAAGGAAAGAGGTCATTCTAGGTCTCAATGTTGGGGAACACCAGCCATGGGGGATGGGCAGAGAAAGAGGATCAAGGGAAGGAATGGAGAAGAAGGAGCCGGAAAAGGCACCGTTGCAATGAAGTAGATGTGAGAAGCCCTTGGGAGTGCTATGGAGATACAGATAAAAGACACCCAAGTGAAAGTGAGGTCTAGGAAGGCTGACCATGACTTTGTTTGAAGAGCAGATTAGGAGTTATCAAGGACAGCATACCAGGCAGAAGAAATAATCTATGAGAAGGCATGAAGTTATAAAACGCAATCCATCTGGGGAACCAAGGGTTTGGGATTAGGACAGATTGATGAGGGCTAGATGGTGATGAGCCAGAGACACTAAATTACACTAATGGCTATGAGGAACCATTGAAAGGTTCAGGTTGGAGGCAACACGGTATTAATTTGTCATTCCTTTTTTAAATATTTATTGAACACCCACACACGTCTGGCACTGGGATACAGTGATGTACAGGACACTTGTGATCCGGGCCTAGAGTCCAGTCGAGAAAACAGGCATTAAACAAATGCTATTTGTGTTGAAGTCTCCAGAAGATGTCAAAGTATTTGAAGGGCCTAACCTGGTCTGGGGTGTCGGGCCGCTCTGAGGAATGATGCTCAAGTAGACATCAATGAGTAGACATTAATGGGGAAAGAGTGGTGCAGGGAGGGGAGACTGTAGGGAAGAACATTCTAGGCAGAGGACAGGGTGTGTACAAAGGCCCTGAGGCTGGGGTGGTTAGGAAAAGCATGGAAAGCTCGAATGGGCAGGAACCCAGTGAGTTAAGGAGAGTGTGAATGAGGAGGCTGGGGCGGTAGGTGGGGGCTAGATTATGTAAGGCATTGCAGGCCATGTTAAGGAAATCTAATCATGTCATAAGAGCATTGGAATCTTTGAATATGGAGCTTTGTTTAGAGCCGATGAGAGGTAGGTTCTGGCTTCGGTTCAATCCCAACCCAGGACATCACTAAAAAAAGGCAGTGGGAAGCATAGAGGAGCTAAGAAGGAGCCTGCTTTGTCCTCACCATTCATTTAACACCTATTTACTGAGCACCTGAAAGGTTCCAGGCACTGTAGTAGACACCGGGGATACACTATCCTACCCTTGTGAAGTCTACAGCCTTGTAGGAGAGAATGATGTTAAATAAATAATCACCTTAATACTTGAGATGTGATGAAAGAAGATAGGGAGAATGTTCTGATCCTATCTTCTCAGGTCTCACTGAGACAGTCTCCTTGGGACTGGGACATAGTTTCCTTCTGCTTCTGCTATGAAATGATCTCCAAGGTATACAGTTAAGCCAACAAAAAAAGAAGGAAAACAGGCCAAATGGTGCAGACCAATGTGAGCCGAATGTTACCACTTATATAAAAAATAACAAAGGGGAACCATATGTATATCTGCTTGCATATACATAGCCTGTCTCTGGAAGGAAACAGAAGAAGCCGGTCATAGTGACTAAATCCATAATTTATTTAAAAACAACAACAGATTTCTTGGGTGTGGCAGCAGGTTGGGGAGGAGAAGAGGGAGATTCTTGATAACATCTCTTACCACTGCCCCGCATCTGTCTCCACCCTTCGTGGGCCTCCAGCCTACCGAGGAGCTCATTGTAAAAGGGTAGGTAAACGAACACGGCAGAACGATTGCCGATTCATTAGGAAACGAGTGCAGGCTGCATCCTGTCGGGATGTTCCACACTGGGGAAGGGAGGAATATTAAATCGCAGCTCCCTGGCCAGGATTTCCTTTCCATGTCCTTGGAAAACATTGATCTTCTGCTGTCAGCATGAGAATAAGCGGGAGGGACCATATGCAGATTTCAGCTCAAACGAAGAGGTGAACAATGACTAGAGACACAGCAGTTAACAGCTTCCTTCAGGAAGGAAGGGAAATGACATTTAACAAGCCTGGGACTCTTTGCCAGGCATGGAGTTGGAAGCTTTATGGACATTATCTCATGAAATCTTAATGAAAAGAAAATATAAGAGAGGAATTACTGTCATATTATAGATGAGAAAAACCAAATCTCAGTGGGGATAGGTAACTTGCCCAAAGTCACACAGTTAGTGAGTGGGGGAACCAAGGCTCACCCCCAGATCTGTTGGGCCCTAAAGTTCATTCTTGCTAATCACATCCTGTTCTGGGTTGTGCTAGGACAGTAATACTGAGAGTCAGATGCCTGAACTGTGTGGGAGGTTAAAATAAATTCTCTTAGGTCCCTTCCAAATATCAGAGTTGATGCTGTGAGGTCTCCGGGGCAAAATGAAAAGCTTTAGAATCTGACATTCAACTCTAGTGACCTCTGGAGAGTCAGTGGTCTGCTCAAGCATCAGGCTAGGAAGCCTGCAGCAGTGTTGTTAGGGCTGGGCACTCTGAGCAAAGGGGTCTTTTAGGAAGGAAGAAATGGGGACAGGAGAACAGGCAGCCACCTGTTGTCTGCCACAGCAGGGGCCAAGAGGCATGCCCCCCCTCTCAAGACCAGAGCCCTCAAGCTTGGCAGCTTCCACCCTGCCATGCTGAAGAAGGGACAGAGCAGGGAGCTGCCAGAGCATGGCAGAGCTGGCCAGGTCCAGAGACCTTCCTATGAAAGCAGAAATGGTGGGCAGGTTTGGGACTAGGAAATTAGGAAGGAAGCTGAGCCCTGGTGTCCGTAGTTGGGGGTCCAGCATCCTGGAAGAAGCACCCAAAGTTAGAGAAACAAGCAGACATGGACATTTACAAGCTTCTGTTGTCTTTCAGGTCTCTCCCTCCGGGTCTCTAGGCCCCCTCTCTGTCCCTCCTGTCCACAGCACCATGCCTGGAACAGGTGAGCTTTAAAATGAAGCTTCTGAATAAACCCGAATTCCTTTAATGGGATATTAGAACTGTACCTGCCTAAGTCAGCATTCCTTAAATGGATTTCAAAGGATATTAAGATTTGTGCCAGGAGAAAAAGGGTTCTGTGATCACGAACGTTTGGGAAATACTGAGTAAGTAAAGTTTAAACAAGTGGTTTTTTGTTTATTTTAATTGCAGTGCTTCTGAAGTACATTATCCATTACTAAATAAGCCGTGAGGACAGCAGGTTTTTCCAAACCAATTTTCTACAGCACTCGGTTTTTCAAAAAGTACCTATGGCATTTCAAAGAGCTAGATAGAGCGGTGACCAAACCTCATGTACTCAGGACAGTCCCACTGTTGGCCTTTTGTCCTGACCTAATTATAAATAGCACTGCCCTCTACGCTTCAAAGTATCTTAGCTCGGATGGTAAAATATATGTCACCTTATTCATGGAACACTGGGAAACCCACATACAAGAATTCATCTGCCATTTTACAGGGGGTCAAAATGAGTTTCAGGGAAGTGAAGCAAGTTGCCACAGGTCACAGAGCTACTTAGCTAATGGCCCGGGACCCAGACTCGGGTCTCCTCCCTCCCAGCTGCGGTCTTTCTAGAAGACCCTGCATCTTTTCTTTGTGGCCAAGGGAACGCCAGAGAGGCTGGCAGTCTTTAATTGTGCTCTCGGGTTCTCTTTTCCTCCCCTATTCACTTTTCTTTCTTTCCTCCTCTCTTCCTTTCTGAGGCTTCTTCTTTCTCCCCTCCCTCCTCTTGGTCAGGGACTACGTAGGCCCAGCCCAGGGTGTGACCTGGAGGAGGAGGATTTTGGCATCTATTCTTTTTATGTTTGGCAATTCTCGGAGCTGCAGAACCAGCCCGGCCACTCTCCAGGGCCTGGCCTGAGGAGAGCATTTATGATGAGAGTCTCTGTGGGGCCGGGTGTTGGTTCTGACATGGCAGGAGGTGGGCAGATGGGTGGAGGTAGGGAGAGGGTGAGATACCTTTGGGGACACATGTCGGAAAGATCGTGTTGCAAGGTTCCAGGACCCAGCAGCATTCATTTTCCGCCTGTTTTTGCCTCTCCTCGTCCTCAGTAACGTCATCCTGTTCCCCTGGGAACAACAGCAGGCCTTCATCTCCTGGCTCAGGACTCCACACCAGCAGCCCCACTGCATCTCAAAATAACTCCAAAGCAGCAGTGAACTCCTCTCCCAGTTTTAACTCTTCAGGGTAAGACGGGGTTGGAAGGGGTCAGTTCAGTGACATCCCAGGAGGGCCAAGGGACGTGTGAGAAGTTGGGTCAGTACCTTGGGGAAAAAAAGCATGTCATGGGGTTGCAAAAGGGGAATGGGGTGGCACGGAGGGGACAGAGCCACACTGGAGTGGGCTTTAGAAGAGAAGCTTCAGCCAGTGAGCAGGCCTGGCAAGGGGCTGATGTCAACAAAGCCAAAATTTCCATCTCACTGGGAGGGTGGAAATTTCCAGACAGTCCTGTCAGTAGGGCCAACTCCTTCACTGGGCTTAGGAGTGCTCCACTTCATGGCAGGAAGCCTGTCCCAGGGTTTCTGAATGGGCCCAGGCTTTGGGGAGCTGACACCGTGAAAGGGAAGTGGGGCCACTCCCACCTGCAATGCATGGTGGGAAGCAGCCTCTGGGTCCAAGAATCTCCTCTGGAAGTATTCTCAGAGCAGATGCCTGATGCCACCAAGCAGGGATTTGAAAGTGAGGCGATAGGTAAAAAATCTGAGCTTGCCAGAAAAGAGAAGTCCAGGTGTCTACACCCAGGTTGCTCAGGGAGTCAGCCAACTCTTAATTGGCCAATCACTGCACAGCCCAAAAAAAGGTGGAGCTCCTCCATCCCCCCTGCCGACCAAAAAGAGAGAGCAAAATCACATCATGTACATTTTTAAAAAGTTGTTTTGAGATATAATTCACATACCATGCCTTTTTTTTTTTTGGCTATTTGGATTTTCTTTATTCTCTTTTTAAATACTGTAACATACCATACCATTTTAAAGTGTTTTTAGTAGGCCCACAAAGTCGTGCAACCACCGTACTAAGTCCAGAATATTTTCATCACCCCAGAAAGAAACCCCTGTACCTGTGAGCAGCCACTGCCTGTTCCCATCTTCTGTCATCACATTAGCAGCTTTCTGAGTGACTTGTTTCTCCCTTCCGTCCAGATCTTGGTACCGATGGACTCATCCCACCTACCTCCACTGAGACCAAAACGTTCCTCCTAGTCTACCTGGCCTGGTATTACCCACTGGAAGGAAGTAAATCATGCCTTCTCCATATGGACAATTACTTTTGGAAGAGGGGAAGAGAATCACCACCATCAACAGACCCCAACTCGCCTTCATCCTGAGCAAGGGCCTCTGGAGATCCAGTCTGTGGCTGAACCATGTGCTGACTCCCAGCGCTCTTGAAATGCACCCCCCTCCCTCAGGAGTTTACCAGCTTCCCCTTCCTTGCCTGTGCCCTCTAGGACTTCTTGCTGTCACCTTCCAACTAACTCATCTGCGGGCTGCCTGGTGTGCCGAGCAACCAGACGGGCAGATGACGGCTTGGACTCTGAACTCAGCCACAACCTCAGAACTGATTCTAAAACCTGTGAAATGATTTGAATCCGATGTCTCCCCCAAAGCCTTGACGGTTTCTCTGTTCAGCCAAGTTTTCTGACTACATAGTCCCGTCGCTCCTTTTTCTCTTGAGCCTCACCCCATTTTCCAGACCCAGATCCATTCCTGACTGCGTTCTCCAAGTCCCCTCCTCTTTCCAGAAGGTTGAGACGCCCTCAGTCCCTGGGGCACAGCTCTCTGCCTACGGGCGCTCTTCCATCCGCTCCATCGGTCCCGGAGTTCAGGAATGCTGTTCTCTCCATCTCAGTCCTTATCTCTTCCTCTCTCTCCCTTCTCCTGGCTGCAGAAAGAAGAACACAAAAGTAAACATGTAACAATTATGCTGGCAAAACACCTGTATATAGCCCTTCCCTGTTTTTGCATTATGTTCTTCTCTCCTCAATGTGGAATTTTCCAGCAAATTGTTTAACTCAGGTGTGAATTTTGAAGATGTCTCTGTAATAGTTTATCGTCTTTCAAAAAAAAAAAAGAAAGAAAAAGAAAGGAAAAAAGCACCAACGTGTGAAATACTGTGCAAGCCTCCACAAGAGTTGCCCCATGGTCTGGGAACCCTTGTTGACTTCTTGGGGAACTTTCTCTCTAGTTTCTTTCTTTGTGGGCCAGTGTGTAGAGATGTAACATGAAGCCATTCCAGAAGTGGTAACCTTTTTTTTTTTAAAGACTGTACATCCAAGAAAATGTTGAGATTCAGAGGAATCTCTCTGTTCCTCAATAAATTTGTATAGTGATGATATAAACTATTCCACTCTTGATAAGAAGAAGTTTAGATTATTGGTCTGTGTCTTTTGTTGCAGGGGGGTGTGAATGCATATAATGAAATGGGCAGAGGAAAATGTTTGCAGTGGGTGCTTCAAGTCTTTTACTCCCCAAACTGACGCTAAAAAGATGGCATACATTAATACAGGGCTTTAATGAGCTCAGTTCTTAACTTTTTGACAGAACGACCTTGGGGGCAGGGTAGGCAAGAAATTAGTTTCCTCTTTTTCTAAGTGGGAGAATGGTAAATATTTAAGGTCAAGTCCTTTGCAGACTTAAGAGGTGGAGTCTGAGGTGAATAGCTCGTATCTCAGATATCCTGAAGGTCAATTATTCCTTATTCACAGTGGAATGCAATAGACATTAAAGGCAAAGGATAATTCAATAATCAAATATATTTGGCTTTGGGACGCACTGTGACTTCTGGTGAGTGGGTGAGGGGCAAGGAAGCCATCTTTGTGGTTTTTCTTGGATTAACAAAAATTTAAATAGTTACCATCTGTGAGGTAAGCATTGGCCTGTGGGAAAGGGAGGCCCTTCAGAAACACTAAAGCTGGGATTAAACATTTATTGCAAATAACATCCACGTTGGAAACCTATACACAAATTATCAAGATTTAACTGTTTCTGATGTTTGAATGGGGTTTACATTAAGACTAAAATTTCATGTCATGAAGTGGGACAAAGCTTATTGCTAGTGGTCACTTTCTCAAGAAAAGATCTAGTTGAAAGGCACTAGGTATGCAGCAAAGAGACAGCAAGAGGAGCCTTCAGCAGGAATGTAAGGGACTACTCTGCTACCCATGAGCCCATCTGTGCATATCTATGCCTACATACACATGCATGTGTTCATCCCTTCTTATATAGTCATGGATGCCAGCACTGACCCTTTCCTGAGGCAGTCCTAGCTTGACATCTGGTTCAGGTGAGTGCTGAAAACTGATCTCCTGCACTATCCATGATGATGGTTTTCATCCCAATGACCTTTTCCCACCCAAAATTTTTAGAGCAGTTTTAGGTTTGCAACAAAGTTGAGAGGAAGTTACAGAGATCCACCATAGGCTCCCTACCCCACCCATGCACAGCCTCCCCCATTATCAACATCATTCACCAGACGGTACACTCTTTTTTTGTTCTAGCAAGTATAGGAAGGTGATCTTTTTTTTTTAAATTAAAGTATCACTGATACACAGTCTTATGATGGTTTCACATAAACAACACTGTGGTTTCAACAGTCACCCATATTACCAAGTCCTCACCCCCTCTACTGCGGTCACTGTCTATCAGCTTAATAAGATGCTGTAGAGTCATTACTTGTCTTCATGCTGTACTGCCTTCCCCATGACCTACCTATATTGTGACTGCAAATTATGGTGTTCCTTTGCCTCCCTCCCCACCCGCCCTCCCCAACACCTCCCCTTTGGTAACCACTAGTCACTTCTCGGTGTCTGTGAGCCTGCTGCTATTTTGTTCCTTCAGTTTTGCTTTGCTGCTATATTCCACAAATGAGTAAAGTTATTTGGTACTTGTCTTTCTCCACTTGGCTTATTTCACTGAGTATAATACCCTGTGGCTCCATCCATGTTGTTGCAAATGGTAGGATTTCTTTTCTTTTTGTCGTTGAATAATATTCCATTGTGTATATGTACCACATCTTCTTTATCCATTCATTTATTGATAACACTTAGGTTGCTTCCATATCTTGACTATTGGTAAATAGTGCTGTGATAAACATAGGGGTGCGTATGTCTTTTCAAATCAGAGATCTTGTTTTCTTCAGGTAAATACCTAGGAGTGGAATTCCTGGGTCAAATGAAAGCACATTTTTTACCAAGGATGAACCTACATTGAGATATCATAATTAGTCCATAATTTACCTTAGAGTTCACTTTTAGTGTTGTACATTCCATGGGTTTGGACAAAAATATAATGACATATGTCCATTGTTATATTATACAGAGTATTTTCACTGCCCTAGCAATCCTCTGTGCTCCACCTAGTCATCCCTCCCACCCCAATACCCTGGCAACCACTGATCTTTTCATTGTCTTTATAGCTTTGCCTTTTCCAGAATGCCATAGAGTTGGAATCATACAGTATGTAGCTTTTTCGCACTGGCTTCTTTCACTTAGTAGTATGCATTTTTAAGTTTCCTCCATGACTTTTCATGCCTGGTACCTTTTTTTTTTTAAGCACTGAATAATATTCCATTGTCTGGATGTGCTACAGTTTACCCACTCACCTACTGAAGGCCACCTTGGTTGCTTCCAACTTCTGGCAATTATGAATAAAGCTGCTATAAACATCTGTGTGTAGGTTTTTGTGTGGACATAAGTTTTCAGTTCCTTTGGGTAAATACCAAGGAGCATGGTTGCTGGATC
Organism: Phataginus tricuspis; assembly: GCA_029783875.1. Classification (NCBI taxonomy): domain Eukaryota; kingdom Metazoa; phylum Chordata; class Mammalia; order Pholidota; family Manidae; genus Phataginus; species Phataginus tricuspis. The sequence goes on along the minus strand of JAQQAC010007117.1, from coordinate 11,887,987 downwards.
TTATGATAACAGTATATCTATCTAGTTTTGTTAGAAACCACCCATTTTCCAAAGTGGCTGCGCCATTCGCATTCCCACTAGCAATGAATGAGAGCTCCTGTTGCTCCACATCCTTATCAGCATATGTTGTCAGCATTCCAGACATTGGCTATACTAAATAGGTACATAGTGGTATCTTATTTTAATTTGCATTTTCCTGGTGACATGCTGTGGGAAATCTTTTCATATGCCTGTTCCCTATCTGTGTATCTTCTTTGGTGAGGTATCTACTAAGATCTTTGGCCCATTTTTTAACTGGGCTGTTTTCCTACTGTTGGATTTTAAGAGTTCTTTGTGGATTAGTCCTTTAATGGATGTGTCTTTTGCAAATATTTTCTCCCAGTCTGTGGTTTGTCTTAATTGTCTTGATCCTATCTTTTGCAAAGCAGTATTTTTCATTTTAATGAAATTCAGCTTGGCAGTTATTTCTTTCATGGGTCATGTCTTTGGTGTTGTATCTACGAAGACATCACCATACTTGGGGACATCTAGGTTCTCTCCTATGTTATTTTCTAGGAGTTTTATAGTTTTGTGTCTTATATTTAGGTCTATGATCTATCTTGAGTTCATTTTTATGAAGTGTATAAGGTCTGTGTCTAGATTCATTTTATTTTTTTGCAAGTGGGTGTCCAGTTGTTCCAACACCATTTGTTGAAGACACTGTCTTTTCTCCATCATATTGCCTTAGCTCCTTTGTCAAAGATCAATTGAGTATATTTCAGGGGGTCTATTTCTGGGCTATTTGACCACGGTTTTTATGAAAGAAATAAACAGAATTGTAGCCTAACTGCTCAGCCTCCAGTATCTTCCATTGTCTGTTGACTTGAATAGTTGCTGAACAGTTAAGCCTGGAAGTGGGTACGGATTCACCTTGCTGTCTGCACGGTTCCATAAAAGTCATAATTCTAGTGAAGTTTAGCTGACACTTGGTTAGCTTATTCAGCACCTAATGAAGCACAAGAGAATCTAAGGTCAACAAGAATCATTGTCCAGGGGAAAGAAAGGAAGATTGTTGCTGAAATTTTCACAATTCAATCTTTAGCTGACTCAAGATTGGTGGGCCCAGCTGTGGCTCCTAATGCTAAGGATTTTTGGTCTAACGCAGAGAATGAGCTTAGTTCGAGGACTCAAATTAAGCACCCTGCCCTGAGCCCCCAGGTTTTGGGCTCAGGGCCTGTCCTCCCTGTGTACTTTGCATGCTCCTGTTTATCTCCTGTGCTGCACTTGCTGACTCTTCTGCTTCTCCTGTTAGACTGTGGCTGCTCCTTGTAGTTGAAGCTCTTTTTCTCTGTATCCCCATCACTGGCATTGTGACTAGTACATAATATGTAATTAAGGTTTAAAAAAATGGAATTCCTTTTCTACCTCTAAATAACTTCTCATGCTCTCCACTGAGGTTAGGAGCTAGTAATACAAAAAAATACAATGTACATCTGTAGGAGAGTCCAGCCAAGTGGAGGTGGAATCTCTGGGTGGTTAAGAGCATGACCTCCAGAGCCATTCATACCCAAATCTCCTCCTACTAATCATGTCACCTTGAGCAATTTCTTTGACTGCTCTGGGCCTCAGTGGCTCACCTCTAAAACTGGGGTAACAGTAGAGTCCCTCTCAGAATTGTGAAGATGAAATGAGTTTATATGTGGAAAGTACTTGGAACAATGCCTGGTACATTAATAAGTGTTATTATCATTATTGTGACTATTATGAGTATTATTGTCACTGTTATTCAAATAAATTGGTGGAGAGCTTGCAGTGCCCTGCTCTCCCTAACAGTCCAGAACTTTTCTGGGAGATACCACTGTGGAAAAGGATCTGATTTGGTGGAACAAGGATTGTGACCAAGGATACGTAAATTAATAAAATTTAGCCCCAGGTAATGAAGCTTGCACCTGGAATATCTGTCACTGTAGGCTAAAGGCCCAATAAACCCTCTACTGGAGGAACTGGCACCTTTCCTTATCCCCTCACCCTTTAGATCCCTGAAGCCTTTTTACTCTGTTCTTCTCTATGAAATGGTGGCAGCAAGAAGGTAGTTCTAGGTACTAAAAGAGAACAAAGTTACTGCAATGAAAATAGATGGGGAAAAAATTGAGATTAACATACTATCCATGAATAGTGAATGGATCTCTCTGTGTTTTCTTTCTTCAGGCTGTCATTGCCTCTTATCTGCTCTATTCCAATCCACTTATAACAAGCTGTCTTCTCCAATTCAGCTTATACCAGTTTTAGTGGAGTGTCTGTATAGCAGTGATTCTCAACTTTGCTCATTGGAATTGCCTGGAGTCATACTTTTTTCAAAAAGATTGGTACCCTCACAAATCCTGACTTACTTTGGGGTGTGGCCTGGGCATTAGGATTTTTAAGTGCTCCCCACGTGGTTTTATTGTGCTATCAAGATGGAATACCATTGCCTAACTGTGTATACACACATCACTGGGGACCTTGTTAATATGCAGATTCTGGTTCAGTTGGTCCAGAATTAGGGCCTGAGACCCTGTGCTTCTAACAAACTTTTGGGAGTTGCAGATTTTGCTGGTCCATGGACCACTTTGAGTAGCAAGGGCTTGGAGAATGTGAATAAAATTATTCCCTTGCCCGATAACACCATAGGTTTCCTGTTACCTACATAATGAGATACCTCAGCCTGGCATCAGAGGCATTTAAAGTCCACTAACAGCAGTGGTTCTAAAATGTCACTAATCATCTGAATGACTCCTGGGTAAGTTTTAAAAGATGAAGATTCCTGGGCCCCAGACTAAGCCTATTAAATCACAGTCTTCAAGGTGCAAGCCTGAAAGGGTATTTTGAAAACACTTTCCAAGTGGTATAGAAGATAAACAAGGTTTAGGAGCCACAATATGCTTCCAATATACTTTTCCAGGCTCATTTCCCATTCATTCAAACAGAAAACATGTATTGCATCTGCCTCATACCAGGTGCTAGGGACACAAAGATGAAAATAGTTTGATCCTTACTCTTGAGGGATTTGCAAGATACATGCCAAAACTAGATTATTAACTACTCCCCAGACATGGCCTAAATGCTCACACCTCTGCTGAAGATATCTTCTTAAGAATGTCTGGGCTCCTCAGCACCCCATCATTGCCTGCCCAGATCAGTCATGCCCTCTGTACCCCATTTGAGCCTCTGTACTTATGTTTGGCCATCTTTTCAAACTTACTTTCCTTGCAATTAAAAGAGATCCCAGAGAGGAGAAAAGATTTGCTCAAAGTGACATAACAACATTAACATTTATATAGTGGCTCCGTGTGCCAGCCATTGTTCTAAGCATTTGACACGGGTAAAGTGTATCAAACTCTCACAATAACCTTATGAGATAGCTATTATTACCATCCCCATTCTATGGATGTGAAAACGGAGGCACGGAAACGTGACATGACTTGTCCAAAGATACCCAGTCAGTAACCAAGCTGGGTTTATTCTTAAGCCTTTTGCTACTGCCAATCTGATGACAGGACTGAAATGAGAAGAATAACATGCCACTTCCAGGCCTGAGCACTTTCCTGGTAATTATTTTTGTGCTGTTTCCCAACTTAGACTCAGGCATGAGGGCAAGGATTGTCTTATATTTCCCACAGTGCCTACTGGGGGTGCAGTCACTTAGTAGGTGCTCAACAACTGGTGATTGGATGGGCTGTGCCATCGTGGGGAGAGGGGGGCAGACGGATAATTAGTCAAACAAACAGGCAGCAGCAAACAAACCAGGGCAACAGCCTGCAGGGCTCACGTCACCCGCAGATCACATGGCGTCCCCGGCCCCACCAGCCCTGCACGAAGCAGGGGGACCCTCAGGCTCCCCTTCGGGACGTCCCCCGGCCGGCTCCTGCTCTGCGCTCCGTCCTCCCAGCCACCAGGTGCCCCCAGACCCCCAGCTTCTGCACCGCTGCCGTCAGAGCCTCGTCATCTCTGTCTTTCCCTTTCCGCTGCTTCCTGCTCCCGGGATCCGGGCTCTGAACTCCGGGGCCGAGGCGCCCGAGGGTCCCCGGTGCGCTCGGCAGGTAATCGCGCGGCGCGAACCGCCGGGCTGGGCTGCGGGCGCGGGTGGCCCGGTCTGCCCGGCCCGCTGGTGGGGAAGGAGGCGGGCAGATGGAGTGGCCTGGCGGGGAGCGGTCTCCTCCTGCCTCTGGGCGCCTGGGGCCCTTCCGCGCTAGGCTGGGCGCCCAGGCGGGGAGCGGCCCGACGGCCCGGCTCGGGTGTGCGCGAGTCTGCAGGCGCGACCCGCGGAGATGCGCCCGGGTTGCTGCCCGCCCCAGCCGCGCCAGCTCTGGGCCAGGAGCCAGGTGGGCCCGCCCAGCGCTCCTTCCTCCCGACTCTGGCACCGGGACGCGAGGAGCGAAGACTGCAGCAGCCTAGGAATTCTGACCTCGCAAGGCCGCTAAATGCCCTTCCATTCTTTTACCCAAGAGTCGAAAGCCAGAGATGCAGTGACTTTCCCAAGGTCACAGAGTGGTCGCTGCCGTTAACAAATGTCAATTCTTTTATTTTAGAGTTTGTTAATAGGCTACGGTTTCTCTCCTGTGTTCTGCTAGGAAATTAGGATCCAGGGAAGAGGACTCTAAAAATACTAATCGGCACATCCAAATGAGCTGATCCGCATTACCGGCGGTGACCCTGGACTATAAAAGGAAATAACAGTGGAGGGTTCTTTTCACACTGGGTACTTTGTATCTCTGGCCTTGCTCCGAAATTTGGCCTACATGTTTTCCACAACCCATCTCAGAACTCCTTGTTAGAACTGGGCCAGATTGTTTTCCAATCCTCTTTCTCTTCTCTTCCTTCCGTTCTTTCTTTTCTCTCTTTTTTCTTTTCTTCCTACCTCTTTCCCTTCCTCTCTTCCTCTCTTCCTCCCTTCCTCCCTCCTTTAAGAGGTTAAGGTGATTTGTCCACACTCTGATGGCTAATTAGGGACACAGACACACCACTGGAACTCAAGCTTATGATTGACACCTCCTGTTTTCTTGAATAGAAATCTGATTTCAGATGAAAGCTGTACAAATCTTGCCCTTCATAAAGCCCTCTCTGGATAGCATTCTCGGGAGTGGCTTGTGTATTGAAGTGTGTTGCCCACAGATACTATTTCACTTGTCAGACTAGGGTTAAGCAATAAGGGTAGCCATGCAGAAAATCCTGCTGAGATGAGACAGATATCTGAAATGGTTTTGACTTTATTTGTACTTTCAGTAGAGGAGCTAGTGAATATTAATAACATCTTGGTTATTTTTGGACTGTAGTCCTGTATGACTGAAGTGACTCACAGTCATTCTTGTCCTGATATATTGGTCATCAGTAAAAGTTTCAAAGTGTAGCTTTCTGATCTGGTTTCATTTTTAACTAAAGAATTGCCTTAAAGATGTTTTTATATCTCAACAACAGCTCTCCCCTTGTACCTCAAAATCCTCCTGCTTCCCCCCTTTTCAGTGTTTGAGTTGGATTTCAGAACTGAATAGAGCTAGGATCATTTTTTTTCCTTCCAGAATATTTGGACTCTTTGTTCTGTAGTTAGGTTTCCTGAAGTTTCGATTTTGACTGATAAACCTGTGACCCAAAGCCAGACTTCAGTTTAGTTCACTATCAGCTTTAAACCACATTAAACTGCCGTGTGTCATATGACCTCTAGCAGAGACCACAAGTGGTCGTGGTGGTGTTTTTCATGAGCGCTCCTTACTGGGACTTTGACATGTGAACGCATTATCTAATATATGTATTCTATTACTCGTGGATCCATGTCCAAGGGCAGTCATCACTGAGAGGTTATTACTGGCATTTGCTCATCGTAACAACATATTGTATTGGATAATCCGCTAACTCAGAATGTGGTTCCTCGTTTTCAGCTTACGGCTTTTACCAGTTATCTCTAAGGAACATGGGATCAGAAATAGAGCCACACCTCAACAGAAGATTCTTGGCTGTGTAGACAAGGAAGACATGTCTCAATGAAGGCAATATCTTTGTACTGTCCTATAGTAGAAATGAAGATGATACTCAACAAGACCCAATGCTGATTTCCTAGGGTACATCCTTTGTTTTCCTGGTTTGGGCCTTTTCATCATAGGATGGCATTAGCTCTGTGTCTGCAGGCGCTGTGCAGCCTGGGGGGCTGGCTTTCACTCTACATTTCTTTCTGCCGCCTGAATAAGCACCGAAGCTATGAGTGGAGCTGCCGGCTGGTCACGTTCACCCACGGAATCCTCTCTATAGGCCTCTCAGCTTACATTGGCTTCATTGACGGCCCTTGGCCTTTTACCCACCCAGGTAGGTGGGAGATATTAGAGGAGTCTCCCTAAGGGATTTATAATTTGGGGGTAGCTTTAGAAGGATAGGACTTTTTCACAGAATTTATACAATATCTAAGAATAATTACCATTATAGTTTGTATGGGGAGTCTTAATTCATCTTCATTGTTAGTGATACACATGTATGTTACCTGTTTCTGCGTTTCATAATGCTTTACTTTTAAAACAAATTTTAAACACTTGTTACAGTGTAATCCATCAAAATGTACCAAACACAAAGCCAAGGTCAGCATTGTCTATCATCACCCCTAAACAGGCACAAAGGGACTGTACTATACGTACAGTTTTCACTTGATTATATATTCAAAGAGCATCATCATTCCATGTATATTGATCTTTTCCTTTTTAATTGTGTAAATTGTGTGATATGCATTTACCATCATTTATGTAACCAATGTCTCATTATTTGGGGAAGCTATATTAATCTTTAAGCTGCTAGATATACAAGTGTTATTTCCTTAAAATAAAATATTATATCCCCTTTAATTAGTTTGCTGGGGCAGCCATAACAAAGTACCACAGATTGAGTAGCTTAAACAACAGAAATCTATGTTCTCACAGTTCTTGAGGCTGGAAGCCCAAGATCAAAGTGTTGGTTGTACTGGTTTCTTCTGAGCTTTTGCTTTTTTGCTTGCAGATGGCTGCCTTCTTGCTGTGTCCTCACACGGTCTTCCCTTTGTGTGTGTCTACATCCTAATCTTGTTTTGTAAGGAAACCAGTCATATTGGATTAGGGCCCACCTTAATAACTTCACTGTAACTTAATTACCTCTTTAAAGGCCCTATCTCTAAAGAGTCACATTCTGGGGGTACTAGGGGGTTAGGGTTTCAACATCTGAATTTTGGAGGGACACAATTCAGTCCCAAAGTCCTGTAGGATATGATTTCTCAAAAGAAAATTCCTTAGATTTTCCTTTTTAAAAAGTTTCCTGAGATTCCCATATTGAGCTCCTGAATTTTCCTCCAAACTGTCAAACTGATGTGAAAGCAACTCTTAAGCTTTGGGTTTTACGTGAAAGTTCTTAATGGATTTGACTACGCCAGGTCCTTGCACTCATTTTTCTTGGAAATGGAAACATGCTGACTTGTAGGGTTCTTTCCAGAGTTTACTTTCTAGATGGGTTAGGGCCACCAGTGCCCAATAATCTAATCCATTAAACTAGGAAATTAACCTGACATACAGGACAGAATAACTAAAAGAGTCTGGAAACAGAATTTTAGCTGGCCGAAAAAAAAGGAGAGAAAGAAACTAGGGAATTTTAATTGAAAGAACAAAATAACTCAATTTTACGCTGCTACGTAGAGGATTATGCTGGTTCTTGAGTCACTCATTGAAATCTGATTCATCAGAACAGCATTTCCCAAGGCCTGTAACATTGTCTGGTTTGATGTGGACCAAAGTTTTATATTTCAGTGTTTGGTTGTCATTAAAAAGCACATACCTGCCATTGTTTTACTTCCAGTGACTCAAAAAACTTTGGGAGACAACGACATAGGGTTCCTGCACAAGGCGGCACAATTCCCAGCCACTCATTTGCTTCTGTCTTGGTTTATTTCAGGCTCCCCCAATACACCTCTCCAAGTGCACGTTCTCTGTCTCACGTTGGGCTACTTCATCTTCGACCTGGGCTGGTGCATCTACTTTCAGTCTGAGGGTGCCCTAATGCTTGCTCACCACACACTGAGTATCTTGGGCATCATCGTGGCCCTGGTGCTTGGAGAATCAGGCACAGAGGTCAATGCAGTCATCTTTGGAAGCGAGATTACCAACCCATTGCTCCAGATGCGCTGGTTTCTCCGTGAAACAGGGCACTACCACAGTTTCACTGGAGATGCGGTGGACTTCCTCTTTGTGGCTCTGTTTACGGGAGTGAGGATTGGCATAGGAGCTCGCCTCCTTTTCTGTGAAATGGTCTCGCCCAAGCCCAAGTGGTTTGTGAAGGCTGGGGGAGTAGTGATGTATGCTGTATCTTGGTGTTTTATGTTTAGCATCTGGCGTTTTGCCTGGAGGAAAAGCATCAAGAAGTACCATGCCTGGAGAAGCAGGCGCAGTGAGGAGAGGCAGCTAAAACATAACGGACACCTCAAGACGCACTAGCCAAAGCTCGCTGCAGAGAACAGATGGGGTTTAGGCAGCCACGGAAATATGGCTGTTAAGGAATCACACAGCAAACTTAAGTTTCATAAAAGGGCTGAATTTGATGATCAGTTTGGTTGGTCTTTGAGCGGAGCGCATGCCAGTATTAAACCACTGACTTCTACAGTGGCTCAGTTGTAGGAAGTGAGACTGCTCAGGGGTAGTTGTGAATTAGAACGGTGAGTTGAGCACCACTGCATTCCTTTTAGCTTGTGACCCTGGGTCCTCTTGTTCCTGGGAGGCCCAGTGGTCAGACAGCTTAGAAAGGAACTTAAAAAGATCAGTGCTATTGCTCCTTTATCTGTGTGTGACTCTCAACACACCCGTATTCCTGCTTTCCATGTAGCAATTTAAGTAAATTCACCCCATCTATTATAAAGGGAGGAACTTGAGGAAGATACATGCTTTAGCCTTCTGAGCATTGGACCAGGGAACTGGATTTGTTTAAACAAAGGGACATAGATGCGTGAGAGAAGGATGGCGCTGAAACTGGTAGCTGTGGTGCGTTAGTGAGTCTCCCTGTATCAACTGGGTTAGGGGTCTCCAAGACCACCTTAGATTTGGCTGCTTTGCTAAGACGACTCTCAGGATTCAGCACATAGTCGTATTCATAGCTTTGACTTATTGAAAGGATACAAGGAAAGATCAGCAAAGGGAAAAGGTGACTGGGACACAGTTCAGGGGAAACCAGGCCCAAACTTTCTTCCACTGGGATCATACAGGATGTACGTAATTCTTCTAGCAATGATTTATGATAGTAGTGTGAAACGTCTACCAAGGATGCTCATTAGAGACTCAGTGCCCAAAGTTTTTATTAGGGGCTGGTCATGTAGGCGCCCTTTGCGTGGCATACAGCAAAATCCCTGAGTTCCAGAAGGAAAGTAAACTATATATTATTTGCACAGTTGAGGCATGGTGAGCCATTCTTACCAGTTAATGGTGGGAGCCCTCCATCTAAGTTCCCAGATACCAGCCAGGGTCAACCTTGCAAGCCGCCCTTTCCAAGGACAGCAGTTCAGGCCTGTTATGTCAACTCTTCTGCACAAAAACTGGGGCTAGGGCTTAGGATGAGAGATGAATGAGGTGCGGGCAGATTTACTGAGTCCTGTGGTACGGGTTCAGCCCTACTGGGAAAACCATGCCAGGTCTCAGGGCTTTTGTGCTTTAATCTCCTAGGCATGAGAGGCTGTGACTAAATTCCATAGGGATTTACTATGTGGATTCCACTGCGCTTGAGATGGCAGTTCAGGTTTCAGCTCTGCTATACATACTGCAAACTTGAACCAAAGACTAAAGCATGTACTGGCCTCAGGGTGATGAGACTAACATGTTTTCATTTCAGATACATTCCCTTTTAGTCCTCTTACTGCTTTTTCTTTTCTCTGAAAAAGGTGCCACTCTCTATGGACAAAATATTAGGGTAAGACCAGTCTTGGAAGGAAAAAAAAAGTATTTCTTAATGTGATGGTTTCTAATTTCACCTAGAAAAAGCAAGAATGCAAGCTCAGAACGAGGGGTTAAAAATCAAGAATTGCTGTGTTCTTGTAACTAATTTTGATGGTGAACTTGCCAGATCATTTAGGTAAGTCACTTGTTTGCTGTTTGCCTCAGTTTAAACTCTGTTATGAGTGAATGAAATCCCCTGTTGTGTATTTCATAGAGACACTATGGGGCATTGTGTTAATGGAGGTCTTTAATGATGGCTTTAATGAAAAAGAAAGTATTTGTTTGTTTGTTATTTATTTGATTAATGTCATTTAGATCAGTAGTGACTGATTAGCTCAGTCAGTGAGCGAGTGTATGGGGCCACTGAAGCCAAGGCTGAAGGTCAGTAGGAAGTGTCAGCTCATTATGTGGTCACTGGTCACACTAACCTTGAAAATGGATGTCATTGGCCAGGCATGCAAGAGTGGTTGGAACTGTGTAAAATCCGGGGAAATTATTGCTCTGGGAAAAGCAACTTGAAAGACATGTGAATGGTGCATCTTTTAAGATGACTGTCATTTGGTTAAAGAGTTTTGCTGCCCAGGGAAATAATTGGATTGTAGCATCTCCATCTCTTCTTTTCTATGACCAGTATGCCTAAAATGCTGGTTAGCTTCTTTCCAACAAAACTGGGGTCAAAGCAGGATGCTGGGGAATGCTGATTTTAGCAAAAGCCTAGGAAAAAAGAGTGGCTTGGCACACAAGCTTAAAAACAGGAAAAAAAAAGAAAAGAAAAAGCTGGCTCTTGAATTTTGGCACACTGCAACCTGTTCCATACCAGACAAATGAGTAGCTTAATCTGGTGCCGATTACAGACCTTGCTGTTTTGGGGCTACTCTCATGGAAATACATGTAGGGTTTTGTTTGTTTTTTTTTAGTTTTGATAAATCTAAATAAGGATAAGGGAAGGAATCCTTCATTTTAGCTTTTCTTGATGTTATAGCTAGTACTATGAAGGAACCTCTCAGAGAAAATATGTGGAATGAAGATGACTCAGCAGTTAAGATGTTGAGGTTTTCATCACAGGTAAATGAAGGATAAGGCAGGACAAAATGGAAGTATCATTTGCACTGGATTACAATGTAATAAATACTAACACTGCTCAAGAACGGTTTATATTTCGATAAGATTTGTACTAAGTTTTATAAAAATAAACAACTTTGTATCAACCCAGAGTCTACCTTTTTGTCTCTGTTGTGGTTTTGCCAAGAAGTAAAAAAAAAAAAGTCTTTTGGCATATAGAAATGTTGATTTATATTTACACTTACTGATGAAATACCTCTAATCTTGTCTTGTCATCAACCAATTCTAATATTGTTTACTTTTGGGGACAACCATCTACATACAGAAAAAAGTTTTCCAAAAGAGACAGGATGTACTTAATTTCTTATTTTGTCACCTGTTTGGGCTGGGCCTTGAGAATGATGGCAAGTGGGCTTCATGAAGACAGGGCCTCAGCTCTCTCCAGAACTGTACCTCCACCGCCTAGAACAGTGTTAGACATATAGTAGGTACTCTGTAAGCTTCTTGAAAGAATAGATGAGGGGATGAGGATGTGGTTTAGAATAATCCACTCTTGGAAACCTCCTCAAAGAGCATGCACAGTGGATTGTGTCACCAAAGTCATTTTTCTAGGTAAGGGACTAATGACCCTGGGGAGTATGTTACACCCTAGCTTGCTGTGATTCTTCTGTAGGCACTCTATAGACAGAGCCTTTAGAACAGTCTAGATCTACTAACAGCTGTAAAGAGGCTTCCAGGGACATTTTTTACCGTTAGAGCTTTGTGGGTGAATATAGAGATTTTCATCAAAAAAAAAAAAAAAAAGTTCTGGAATGAATAACCACTGAGTTAATTAAATCTTTTGCTTAACCATCTTCTGAAGCTTTCCCACAGCAAATGCCTTCTTTGCTCGCAGCTAGAACTTTGGGTCTGTTTAAGTTTGGAAAGGTCTTGAAAGCTGCCTGCCAAGAGGTTTTGTATGCGAGGAAGAGAAGGTGAATTAGGAAACTTTCCCGGTCTGTTTTATTCCTGAAGCTCAAGTAGGGAGGCTTCTTGAAGGGAAAAGGGGAACTCATTTTTAAAATATATAATTTGATGAGTCATGCGGTCCAATTAATTTGATACCTATACCGTAAAATTACTAGAATAGGGCAAAAAAAAAAATAAGATATTTAGTATGTTTAAGAAAGATTGAAGTTTGGGGATAAAGTTTGCGTTTTGGTCATTGTATATAGACAGATGGAGCTCTTTCCAGGTATATGTAGAAAATAAGCAATTAAAAGTTTTCAGGATAGAATTTTCATGCTAGGGTACACCAGCAGGTGGCAATGTGTCCTGGTCCGATCATTAGAAAAGTGGCTTGGAACCCTAATCTGCTTGTATTCTTTCCCAAAATAAACATTACAAAATTAGCTGGCTGTGTGCCGAACTTAAAAAAAAAAAAAGCAATAAAGAGTCATCTTTGGCCTCTGTTTATCTTCTCCTTTTTTTACCCCGTTCTAACGTCAGCCTTAGCTCATGCATCTATTCAGGGATAATGATCCTTTCATGAACTGTTGCGGGTTGACTTTTAGAAAAGGCATTGTTAAAAAGCTAGTTGTTTCCCCTCTTCACGTCCACTGTTTATTAGATTTCCTTTGCCATTTGATTTCCACAAAAAGGCTGACGGCCCTCGGCCACCAATATAGTTTTAAACTCAAGCCTGAAAATAGCTGGTTTTATATTTACCAGCACAACTAAAGAACTCTACTATATATGGTCCTTACCTTGCTACAATACCGAATTATGCAGTCTTAAAAACTAGATAGGTATCTAAACCTACCTGGTAGGGGGAAAAAAACAAAAACTAAAATAGTTGGGAACTCTTCAAAGAGAACTGTAATGCTATTTACTGGATAAATATACTTTATTTTCTGCTCCCATTTCTTTCCATAGCAAGCTTGTTAAATTGTTGTGGAAAGCACCATGCTTTCTCAATTTGGCAAATACTACATTTCATTTTGCCAAGGCAGAAGAAGCCTAAAAGCAATTATACTAAGAAATCCTGGCTCCAGTTGCCAGTTTCTTCCTCCCCAGCCCTACTCACCTCTGTCCTCCCACCCTCCCTCGCAGCCAGGACTCGCGCGCTGCGGCCCCTGTCCTGGGACGAGGCCAGCAGGTGCCCCAGGTGAGTGGCCAAGGCCAAAATTCTTGGCCGGGCTTTGCTGCAGAAGAGAGGAACGGTGTCCGAACACCTGGAGCTGAGTTCGCTTCCATCGGCCAAAAGCAAGTCTATACTTGTTATCAGAAAATAAACAAGTACCTTCCCTTAAGGAATACAAGTTTCTAGGACGAGGGGACGGGTACTTGGCCAAGAGCGTCACATCCTGAACTCGGGATTGGGGGAGTGCCCTTTGGGGGTCTCTGATGGAGCTGAGGTAACACAAGCTAGAATCCCAAGTACAGATCTCTGGCATTCACGGCGCCCTGAGAGTGACGGTGGGTCGGTGGGTGGGACTCCCGGAGCCGGACGGCCCCCCACCTCCCTCCGCCCCGCAGAACTACTTTTTCGCTCCCCCAAGCAAGAGTCCAGCGGAGGCGTACGCGCGAGGGGCGCCGAGCACGGCAGGCGGCCCGCGCGCCGCGGAGGGATCCTGGGTGAGGCGGCTTTCCGAAGTCGGAGGGAGGAGGCCCGAAAAGTCGGCGGGGGAGGCGGGGGCGGGCTCGCGCTGGACGCGGCCGGGGCCGGGGAGACAGAACCGGAACCGGAACCCGTGCGCGCGCCTGCGGTTGTCGCGCGGCCCCCACCGCCGGGGGCCTCCTCCGCTGGGCGCGCGCGCTCCCGTCAGGGCCCCCGGACCCGGCTCGCCGGCCCTGTGCTCCGAGCCGCCGCCGCCGCTGCCGGGGCTTCCAGGCCGGGCCGGACGGGAACCTCCCGCCCCTCGCGGGAACAGGCGCCTACCGGCGCGTCGGGGAGGAGCCGTCGCCGCCTCTGCCGACTGCGGAAGAGTCCGGGCCTAAGAGAGATGGGGAGCGACCCGCGGCGCTGAGAGGCCAGGTTCCTGTCACCTCGGGCTGCGGGACCCCCTTCCTCAGCAACCGCGGTCCTTCCAGCGCCCGGAGCCCGGTGGGGGCGGCGAGGAAGACGACAGGGGGCCCCCGGCCCGGGGCCATGGAACCGCGCGAGCCTGGCGCGGGACGGCCCGAGACGCGGCCGCGATTGCGGCCACGAGCGGCCGGCAGCCCCAGCTAGAGCGCGGAGAGCAGAGGGCCGGGCCGCGCGGCGGCGGGGACTCGCAGGCCCCCGGGACTGCGGAGGAGGAGCCGACACCCATCCCGGGCCGGCCTCGGAGGGATTCCCGGACCCCCTTCCCGCGGCTCGCCGACTTCCCTCCGTGACCAAGTTTTCTCCCTGTGCCTTCTCAAGGATTGGTCTCCAGCTCTAGAACTCGCCTTCTGGCAGACTTTCTCGGTTTGATTTGGGAGATACCTTCTTTTGCTCCAACCCACATCCCCTTTCCTTGACCCCTTCCAGCCGGACGTTCTCGATGACTGAATGGAGTTTTGAGTTGGACTTTTGTGTCCCTTACGGAGTCGGGCCTGATCCCAGAGCACTGGGGGTGGGGTGGGGGTGTTACTGTAAAATGCAAGTTGGATAAAAGGAGGACCTCTCGCCAAGGGCCCCAATGAGTGGCACACAGTCTCCTATCACCGACAGGTTGGTATGAAGCTTCCCGGACTCGGCCCGACCCAGCAGGGGAGTCAGTGATCGCTCGTTACCTTTGCCTAGTGAAGTTGACAGGCATAGTCGGAGAGGGTTGTTTTAGGAGCTCTGCTGTTAGTCTGCGGTTGCTGCCAACTTGCCCGTAAGAGAAACTTTTCTCCAGATTCTCAGAGAAGGGGTAGGTCGAACCACGATTGTGGTTTTCTGACTGTAGTGTGCATTAGGATTCTGTGCTTGCCCTGGAACCGGAGGAAGGTCATTTTGGGTGAAGGTCAGTGCCCGAAGTCGGCTGCGGTACCGGGGCATCATCAGTTTTAACTCCTGTCCTGTAGTTCTCCAGACGCATTTTGGGAATTTTAGTGGTGACCTTCATTCTGAGACTGCTCGGTGATGATTTATGAACTTAATCTCCTTTTAGTATCCACCTGAGTAGTGTTTATTACCTAATTATTTTCCATGATGTTGAAATCATCGGTAAACCGGGGGGGGGGGGTTGTTGCTAGGGGCAAGATCAAGGAGCTTAGAAAAAAAAAAGGCGAGGGCTTGATTTGAATGATTGCGTTTTCATACTTCATCTTCCAGAAATATTTGCATTTAAGGGCTACAAAACCGTGAGCGAATTAAGTAATACAAGCATGGCAGGTGAAATTGTTGAGTTCTGTGAGTCCTTTATAATACTTATCTATGTTGCCTGGTGGTGTTTGGTGATTTGTGGTTTAAGTGGAGTTCTCTTACTCGTAGAGTTATTCTTTGGAATATAGATTAAGTAATAAATTCCTTTGGTACATTTTATGTCTCAATTTAATTACAGCATTGTATTCTGGTTTCAAGTTTCAGTAAACTACTTTGTGCTTTTTTTTTAAGTCAACCTTCAAACTATTACATCATTAAACAAAAAGATCAAATAACTGAATTAGGGAGCCAAAGAAAGCACTACGACAAAAAGTGCAACAATAGTGCCCCTGCAGAAAGTAGTTGAATTTCCTACTAAGAATTTCACCCAATTGTAAGATTCATTTGTTGATTTTGAAAGGGCCAAATGCCTTTATCAGCTACTCCAGAAGCAGGACTTCCTCTTCCTGTTGGTGCTTTCCAGTGTCACATGGATATTCACCTACAAGATTCCATTAAATATTTAAACTATATTTATCTTTTGTGTATTTTTTAAATGCATTTTAATCTTTAGCTTCTCTGAGTGAACATTAAACATGAGTAGCAACAATGTTTATCTTGATTTCTTCTGGTTATCCCCATTCTTTTTCCTTTCAGGGTGTTTTGTTTCTGAGAAACCACTTCCAAGGATATGTGGGTAATTGTTTTTCTAGTTCATTCAATTGCCTTCATTATCGAGCCGGTAGACAAGAGGTCTTATTAGGAGCTAGTGTAGTGTCGGTAGTTTTCATTGGGACGCTAGAGGTATTTACTTTTGTAGAGACAGAATCCAGAGTCACCAGCCCATTATTTACAAAAATCACCTAGAAGCCCCCATGTACTGACCTTCCTTTCTCTTTGCTTCTCAGAGATTTTCTTCCCCTTTCCATTATCGTGGAAATAAAATACTGGGATTTGTGTCCATTTTATAACTTAGATAAGAAATAAATATATACAGTAAGCATGCAATTAATGAATTCCTGTTCTTTGCCAGATACTGTGCTAGGCCCTCATTAAAAGATGAGTATTCTAAGTGTAAGATGAATCTGCAGATTGGTTTGGGTACTAATAGCTTTGAATTAGTTCAGGTGCTCCTTATTTTACTTATTAAAAAAAAAGCTTTGAAAGCTGAATTTAATATGTATTTCTGAGACAGTATGCATACCTGTTTCTTAGGAGTTTACCACTAGTTTGTTTTTTTTTTTACAAGAATTATTCTTATGTGATCATTACATCTTCTTTAAACATGTCTTTCTCCCTAAGCATCAAGCATCCATTTGCTCTTTAGGAGAGTTGTTGTCTTTGATTTGAATATATGTTAGAGTGAAATCTGGAAGTACTGGCTTAGTAGAATTTCTGTGCCAGGATGCCATACCCAAGTTTAGAGTATAGAATACAATAGTTCCTAACTTCTCAGTCCTACCAATCTCATGCTCTTTTTACACTGTCAGCCAGCGTACTGAAGGTATATTTTGCTGATTCTAGAGCTGTTGGCAGATTAACAATGCCAATGTAGCTTTTTAAAGATCTTTTCAAGTTTGAAGTACTGTATGTGGTATGGCTTTGTTTTGTAGAGTGTGCAGACCCACCAGGCCAGCTGTGAGAGTTAGAGTTCTTTCATTGTGGTGCTTCTGACTACAGAGTCTGTCTGTCCTCAGCTGAAATCAGACTAGCTGGTTTTGGGCGTTGTTCTGTTTTGCAGTTTGTGGCAGGCGACACATGGCTGAACAAGATAAGAAGGGTTTTATTCTTGTGTTAGGGACGTGCTGGGGCTGGGATGGAATTCAACGTTTAGGCTCTGATTGGTCACTTTGGATACTCAGAACTCTGTTATATCCTGTTATTATTTTGCAGTTACATTAACACATTCATTTACTCCCTTCTCTTCCTCTTCATTTTCTAGTCCCCAGATCCCCCACCCCTTTTTTAAAGGTATAGTCTCAATTTAAAACCCAAACTATGTTCATGGTAATTACTGTTCTTCTGTAGTATAGCTGAACATTAAAAAAGAAAAATCTGAGCAGTTTATGAATACCATCCAGTGTCTTTCTTGGTAAGTCTGTGAGACCTGGAGACTAGTTTCAACTTTTAGAATCGGCACTTGCAAAGTGGTAGAAGTATCTGATTGCTTCTCTTAAGTTTGCTATACTTAGGCCTAAAATGTCTCCTGATTGCTTCCAATCCTCCTATATGCCTTTCTTCTGTTCCTCAGAGTTTAGGGGTCCTGTGGCAATGGGAATTTCTTTTGAGAGAGAGAAAGGAGAGACTGCCTTTTCAGTGGACTCAATGGATTATTTCCAGCTAGATTCTAGAACAGTGAATTTTCAGGGATGGTACTGATAGGATTTTGTTACAAGGGTCTTGAAGTAATTGGTTGTCTGGGTGTTAAGGATTTTGTTGTTTTCAATTTACAGATAAATCAAATTTGGCATTTTCTTAGCCCTGAGTTCAACTTCAAGCTTGTGTAACGTAAGCAAACTTGTCAAGTGTGTAAACCTGTAAACTGCACATGCCCAGTAATTAGCATTTTCATTCATTATAACTCTGTCAGCATTGTCATATAATGCTTTTGAGTGAAAGACAAAACCAAAAACTGTATGTGTGCTGTTTTCAGGGTTGCCTGAATCATCTGTGA
Organism: Phataginus tricuspis; assembly: GCA_029783875.1. Lineage (NCBI taxonomy): Eukaryota > Metazoa > Chordata > Mammalia > Pholidota > Manidae > Phataginus > Phataginus tricuspis. Next base: position 11,870,022 of record JAQQAC010007117.1, on the reverse strand, counting down.
AATTATTAGTAACATTTACTTGTGACGTCAGTCATTCGATAAATACAAAATTTAAATTGGGGATCAGAATCACAGTGCTAGTTTTGTATTCAATTCTATGTGTCTTTTCTAGTTATTCAGTATTAAATCCTGATTCATAGAGGTATGCGATAGTACATTCACTTGTAGTTTTACATGAGTCAACATGTAGAGTCTGAAGTAAATATTCAAGTAGAGAGCTATATAGTCTTCCTGATTAATGGCACATTTATAAGATCGTATTTATTCAGTGAGATGACGAGAGAACCTTTATTTGAATCATTACAAAAATAATGTTAATGTGGTAATACTGCTTGACACATTTGTAGTTTCCAGTTGTTAAAATGCAGTATATAACATTAAGGTAACATAAAGGATTTTTTTAAAGTAAGCTTGAATTTTCAGTTTAAAAAATGAAATTTGAGGCAAACATTAAATGATAGATTTTTACATATTTTTCTGTGAAGCATTGTGATTCCAGGGAAAAGTTAGAAAATCTTCGAGTAAATGTAAGTGCATGCTTCTAAAAGCCATCTAGAAATGGGTGGGAATTGCCTACCAAGCTGATACCCAGACACAGCAGGATATTTTAATGGTTTTTCAGAGGCAGTTGGAGAGACTCTTTTATGTCATGGTTGTCTGACAAAGTTACTAGAAATGTTTCGTGCCATATAATTACCTATCTTCTAGAAATCAGCCATGCTACATTCTCAGGAACAAGGAGCTTAACTTCATTTCGTCTCATCTGTTAACACTTGGTTTCATCTTTTAAAGCTTCTTTTGAAGACATGCTCCTTTCTCTTTTAATAGGAGAGTTTTCAGAGTAGAGACATTTGAACTGAAATTTTAAAACCAGCAAAATTACAAATTTTGTTTCCTTTTGAGTAAAATACTTTCAAGTGTGTAATAATATCCTATGGTAGTGTAATTCTTGACAATTTACAATGTTTTTGACTCAGCATAAGATAGATTATCATTTTACACTTTAGGCAATTCCTAGAGTTTAAGTCCAGATTATAAAATTGGAAAGATCAGACCCAAGCTTTTAACCTAGCTTTTCTGGTTCTCACATCCCTCATTTTTTACTTTAAATTTTTGTCTCTTTATGCATATTATTTTCTTCTGTCCCACTTTTCCTTTAGTGACTTTCCTTCCTGAACAGAGCTGGTTTTTTCTCTTACAGTGTGCTTTCTAGTACCCTGTCCATTCTAATTTTAAATATCTCCAGAGGCTAAAGCTCTCGTCACTTCCTCAGGAGACTGAACAACAATCTGCTGGATCCTGTAGTCAGGAAGTTTTTCCTGATCTTTAGCTCAGACTTTTCTTTTAAGTTGTCCTGTTACTTGTATATACTTGCTGTACCAGGCTAAATAATGCTCCCCTCCCATTTTATGTTTATATTAGTCTAAATGGTTCAGACAGTTTTCCACCACCCTTCTCCCCTCTCCTGCCCCACCACCCTTACTCTTTGCTTAGCCAAGTTGTGTGTTCTGTTGATTCACTGTCTAAAAATCAACCTTTCCCTCTTAATACTTTATTAGCTTTTCTCCAGTTGCGCTCCTAGTGGAAATTATTTTTTCCTTACATGCTCTCTTAGTACAAAATGTGATATTGATATTCCGTAATTTATTTTTACCCATATTGTAGAGCCGCAAGTTCCAACTTTAGTTTTACTGTAATTCAGGGAGTCTGCAGTTTTCTCCAGGCATAGCCCAAAACTATGGGAAAAGAGATTCTTAAGATCATTTTAATTCACGTTTATTTTAGATAGTTTTTAGAATGAACATGGGAAGTGTCACAATCAAATAAACAACATAGCGTAATTATTAAATTGACTAATTGGGCAATTACTCGTGTTATAAAAGGCTTTTTTTACAAAGTGATTATTTCAAATATGAGTACCCTTGATACAATAAATGTTATCAATTATGTGGCAAAAGGGTAGCAAATAGAAATAATAAGCCTCCTAGGAACCATCATTAGTTGAAAATCAGAAGTGAAGATAAAACATCCCTGGACTCATAAGTAAATGAAGAGATGTGATTGTAGCTTTAAAGTATCTGTTGCAGTGTAGTGAAAGTGATACATCTGGAAGTTGTTACTTTTTTTTTCCCAGTAGCTTTTCAGTCTTACCTTAAATTGTATGTTGTTTTTTCCATTTTTTATTAAGTTTTACTCAATTTTTTCTACTTTCATACATTAGTGAAAAGAAATAAACTTGTAATACTTAGCAATATTTTTCAGTAAAATGCACTATTAAAATTGAAGTAAGATTTTACTTTCTTGCCTCTCTATTTACAAGAATTGTTAGTAACAAGAGACAATAACAGAAGGAAATGTGCATATTTATAAAATACATAAAATTGTAGAGCTCTTGAATATTTTATTAATAGACCTTTTATTGATAGTTTAGTTTAAAATTGTTTCATTTAAAGTTATTTAAATAGACATCTTTGTTCTTTTATATTTTGATACTGATTTTTGTTTTCTCAAACTAGAAACTTGGAAACATGCTAAATGTAGGACTTTTTACTTTTTTAACTTAGAATTTGGAGTACCAAGAAACCCATATACGAAAGAAGTTTGCGAGACAGCCTCTAACTCCAAGAGACTTCTTTGAAGCTAGTGCCTAGAATAATTTTTCAGCTTTTTGATTCTGCAGAGGTAATATATGATGGTGCTGAAGGTCAAATTTGCCCAAATTGTATAAGCTGACATTACTGACTTTCAGTAAAAGGAGAAATACACTGTGTGCCTTACTGAATTAGCATGCACCAGTGCAGCTGACAGTTTAGATTCATACCAAAACAGCATCTTTTATTAATTCAAATGCTGAATCCTGGTTTTTGAGATCATAGTCACATGACAGGCTTGGGTGGCTTCCCAGTGTTGAGAGACAAGGAAACCTAATGGCCAATGAAAAATTAGATTTCCTGTCTTGGAACATTGAGTAACAATTCATGAAGAAATTGGAAATATGTAAGAAAACCAGGTTTAGTTAATGCTTACAATTAGCCACTTGTCACACTGCTTTTTCTTTTGATGTTTTAAAGGCTACTGTAGTCATTTAAAGATACTGCTCTGAGACTACAGTTTTGGTCAGACATAACATTTACATACTGATTTTTGGTTCACACACTCAGAGATCAAAGAGGATTTTGTAGGTCTTCTGTAGATTCAGAAAATGGGAATTATTCTATTGTTGAGAAACTGGAGACTTCATCAGCATCTGAAGAAAATTGTACGTGAAATTGAACATGTAAAGGTGGCTGTATCTTGGGAAGAGTAACAAGTTCCCCAAATACAAACAGTCCTTGACTTAATGATGATTTGAGTTAATGATTTTTCAACCATGCACATTCAGTAGAAACTACTTTGAATTTTGATCTTTCCCCGGGTTAGTGATATGTGTGTGATTGTCTTTTGTGATGCTGGCGGGAGCAGAGAACTACTGCTCCCAGGTAAACAGCCCATGATGCTTAGGACCATTCTGCGCCCATAAATCATTCTTTTTTTCACTTTCAGTACAGTATTCAAGAAATTACATGAGATATTTAATGCTTTATTATAAAATAGGCTTTTGTTAGATGATTTTGCCCAACTGTAGGCTAATATAAGTGTTCTGAGTACATTTATGGTAGGCTGGCTAAGCTATGATGTTTGGTAGTTTAGGTGTATTAATGCATTTTCAACTTAATGGTATTTTCAACTGGAATGGGTTTATTAGGATGTAACCCCATTGTAAGTTGAAGAAGAGCTGTATACTTAAATACATATAGGAAATGTTATGAAGGTGCTTAGACATATCCTTTCATAGATTTTAGGTGGTTATTTGTCTGTGTTCCAGACACAAGCTGATATGTTGTGGTTTGCCCTGTACAGTCTCTGTGGTTTGCTCAGAGGAAGTGGTTCTTGTGGGTGAATGTCAGATCTTTTCGAGATTGTTGGTGGCACATATACTGTCAGCTTATTTCCTGTTTTATTGGCAGTTTTGGTAAGACCATCTCAGGGAAAGTACTGCTGAAGAGGTATTTAAATGTTTTGTAGTGGCAGGGTACATGGTTATAATGTATAATATCTACCTCTCAGGTGATATGAGGGTTAAATTAATGTTTGTGAAATGCTTGGAGATCCTAAGATGCAAAGTACAGACATCTTCCTAATTATATTTGCCGATTACTGCTTGCTATGTTCAGATATTGCTCAAATTCAAGTAAAAATATGTTCATGAAATAAAGTGTTACTCTGCCTTGACCTTGACTTCTGTAACCATTTCAGGTATTGTTTAGTCGTTGCAAGAGTCAGGGTTAGGATTGTTTACTTTTTTTTTTCCATCTTCTAACTCTTCTTCATAATTTTACCTTACATGGATTTAACTTACTGGAGTAGATACTTTGTCTATAGTATTGGTTAAGTCTTGGTCACAAAACTTAATGCCTAGAGTAAGCTTCACCAGTTTAACTGGCATACCAAAATAATATAGTTCAGAGAATTTCCTTTGAGATCAGTAGCTGTAGTACCTATATCCAAAATCCTGTATTTGCTTTGCTAGAACTTTAAGATGAGCAAACTAATGAAATTGCATATGTCATACTCCTAAGTTGTTTTTTTTTTTCATTTAGCCTTTGCCACTTTAAAAAGTTAACAATGAGTGTATTTTAGGAAGAATCTTCCTTTAAAGCTAAATCGTCAACTAATTTTTAATTCTTCAAGGGTAGGAGGATAATTCTTAATCATTTTAAGTAATTACTACTTGCTTTATAATATTTTCATTCTTTTTTAATGCAAAAACCATAAAGAAGAAAAAAAAAGCCTAAATTATCCAACTACCCAGATGATGATGTTCAGGTTAAAAAAAAAATACACAAGAAAATTCAACCAATATGATAATAATAATGTCTCCCTCTGACCTTACCCCTATCCCGATACACCCACCGCTTCTCAGACTTTCCTCAGAGGTAGCTATAGTTAAATCTTATTTGTCTACTTTCCAAAACATTCTTATAAATATACCAGCTTATCATTTTAATATCTTTGTACCTAACCTATAGTAGGTGTATCTGTCAGCTTTTGCTAGATTATGCTGCCATAGTAGCAGTTTGAAACTTCAGTGGTTTACAGCACTGGTGTATTTCTTGCTTACATCATATCTTGTCATCTGTGGATTGGCTTCAGCATTTTTGGAACCCTGGCTGAAGGAGCAGCCCATGTATGGGGTACACTGTTACCATGGCAGAGGTAAAGGAGCAGGAAAACTGATGCAAACATGCAAAGGCTCTTAAAGCTTCTCCTCAGTCATGGGCTGTATCACATCACTCACATGTCATTGGCCAGAACAGGTCATATGGTCGAGCTCATTGTCAGTGTGCCAGGGATGTATATCTACTCCTCCCACAGGTGGCATAATGGGGAAGCCTGTATAACCCTCTTAAGGAATGACAGGGAAGAGTGAATAATTAGAAACTAATATACTCTACCACAGGAAGAAACCAGTAAATACTTGTTAAATGGGTATTTTTAATAGAATATTTATAGAAATATTTAACAGAATTAATAGAAACATATACAGAAGTACTATAGCCTTGTATAATGAACCTCCATGTTCCCATCATTAACCTCACTAATTATCAGTGCATCAACAGTCCTTGTTCATCTCTGCCCTTGCCCTGTTTCTCCACTGGATTGTTTTGAAGCCATTTCTGGATATCATAATTTCACTCATAAATGTATCAGTAGGTGTCTGAAAGATAAGGTCTGAAAGTGTGATTTCTTTTAGCAAATTCTTACTGTCTAATAGTTCTAGGTAATGGTACTATGGACTGACAGGTGTCAAGTAGGAGAGGATAGTCATGGAATGTGTCTAGGATTTGACAGCCAGAAACTTGTTTTGATTTCATTTTGAGTATTTCTGGAGGAGGCTTACAGCAGAATGTCATCTATTTTCCACTTCAGTGTGTGTGCATGTAGCAGAAGCAGGTAATTAACCCCTGGAAAAAATAACATTGCAGCAGATTTGATTTGCAGGAGGTTTCATTCCTCACTGAGCCTCTGTTGGAATGATGCCAGTTGAAAGGAATCCCAGCCCTTCATGGTTCTAAGTCTTCTGGGAGTTCCTAGTCAGTGATGTTATTTAGTCTGGAGAAGAACATCATAATCATTTATAAAAATCCCATATTCACCTATGTTATTTGCTCTACAGAGAAAGGCTTTATCAATCTTTAAGATCTCTAAGATGATGAAAAAGAAAGGAAGAGAGTCTCTAATTTTAGTTTAGAAATAATTAAAGCCATTTTCAACTGCTTTCATCTGAGGGCCTTACAGCCTCCATTTTGACTCAATTCACAGATTTATTAGCATCAGGGTGATACAGTAAATGTACTTGGTATCCTGTTGCTATGGGGAGTAATAGGCATTACATATGGATCTTGGATCATCAGTTTCACAGGACATTCTTTGCGGAAGGGGTGTTATGTAATGAACAATGGGAAGTGAATTAAACAGGTATAATCTCGTCTTTAGTTTGTAGATTGGCAGCTGCCAATGAAGTGATCAGAGAGGATTTATATGGGCTAGTGAATGAATACATTTTTATGTATAACATGAAGAAAATAGTTTATTTTAGTATAATACTACAATCTAATTTTGTTTTCTTAACTGGCTTCTTAAACTGCATAGACACTTGGATTAAAGTGGTCTTTCTAGGTATTCAAATAGTTTTTCTTTAAGCTATATTGTTAATCTCATTTCAGAATCCATAGAATCCATCAAGTAACTGCAATAGAAAAATGGCTATCATTGGCTTGTAAATACAATTTTTATTAAAATTTAAGTTTTACTTGGCCTTGAATTGATTCTGGCATTAGTTGGTTGGGAGAATATGGGATCTATTTAAAATTTAAATAAATAATTAGTTTTCCTTCCCACGGGAAGTAACTCTGATTTGCCATTGTTAATATTTAGTACCTAGTAGCTATTATTGTTTAAACCTCAAAAATTAGTTTTCTAAAACTGATCTGTGCACATAAAATAATTTTGAATTCATATGTATTTGCTGCTGCAACAGTGTTTTTTCTTTGCTGTGATAATATTCCTTGTCCTTTTTCTATTTCAAATTGTAATCTGGTTTTAGAATTAAGATACATTTGGAAGGGAGGAAATAGGCTACAGAGAGATAGCTACTTCAACTTAGACTGTGAAACAGTAACATCTGTAGTTGTAGAATTGTTAAGATTTTAGGATTGGCAATCAACTTTTAAATCTGTCTTTGATCACTCAGAATTTGTCCAGTACTGTCTTTACAACATTAGTTCATATGTTTATTCATTTATTCAGTAACTATTGAATGACTGCTCTTTGTAGGTCACTGTGTTGGCAAAGTTATTTTGAGCTCTTGCTACCTGCTGATTTATATTTAAGAGCCAAAAAATTTACCTAACAAAGTGGTATTTGTTGATTTGTGCTGAAGGTTAAGTTGAGAAGTCACGTGTATTTGGGGGAAGTAGGGGTATGAAATAATAATGATTACATTTATCTTATTTTCCAAATTAAATTAGTGTTACTTCCTATCACATACTGTCCTTTTATGTTTCCTTTTTATTTTTCAGTTTAATTATATTTTGATGAGTTTACCTAAACAAAAATTAAAAAAGCAATGATGTAAGTTGAAATTTAAGAAGCTTTTGATGTTCATTGCCTTTGAATAGAAGAAAACATATCTAATTGATTAAGAATTGCTTTAGTCACTCCTTGAAGGAAACCCTGTACTCTTTAGTTACCTCTTTGAAATACAGCAACCTGTTAAAGGCCTATACTTTATGCATCCAGTAATACATATTGATGACTTGATCAGTGAAGGATTCTGGAAACTACAGTACTCTGATTAATAAGACAGTGTTTAAATCCTGATGACCTGTTGCTGAAATATTTTATACTTTAGAAAGGTGGCAAGGTGAATGTAGGTGAAAATGAACATTTAAAAATACATGACATTTAGTCTTATAAATAAATTAGGGGTGTGGTAAAGGAGTTTATGTTTATTGACTGTATACTGAGTGCTGGGCACTGTCCTAGGTACTTTCTGCACATTGTCTTTTTAAATCTTCTCAACCATATAAGTTAAATATTGTCCCCATTTTAAAACAGAAAAATTAGGCTTTAAGACATTCACTAACTTCTTAAGGTCACATCGTTTCTGAACAGGAGAGCTGGGATTATAACTCTAATGCCCGTTTTCTTTTGGCCCACCAGTCTCAAACCTGCTTATTGGCTCACCTGGATCAGTTGATCTTTTGAGTCAGTTGGAGGAAACCCTGAAAGTGGACTTTGTCTTCACATTATAATTTCATAACTATCATCTATTCTTTCTACTTTTAATCACCTATTTACTATTCCCTTTTCTAGATTTCTGACATGAAGGATTTTTGTCTCATTTCCTCTAAAGAATGGTTACATTGTGTGTTTTGGCTTCTTATTCACTTCTTTAAATGTACACATACATATCTGTAAACATTGGACATTTTTAAGGCCTAATGTTTGTTGCTTATAAATCTTTTCCATTGCAACTAAAGTTCTTTTAAGAAGTTTAAGGTCCATCTAATACGAGTTTTGTGGGCTTTTTTTTTTGTACTATAAGCACACAAAGCAGTAAGAAAAGACTCAATTGTTATACTGAGTGTGTAAGAAGAAGAAAAGGCAGAAAAATGATTTTTAATAGTAGGTGATCAGGCTTTTGTGAAACATAAATGATTTCAGCAAATAAGGTTTAAGTTTTTTCTTAGCAAGAGTCTGTGTTTGGTTAAGTGGCAGTGGAGATAATGTTTTCTTTTTAAAGATTTTTTTGTTACAGTAATGTGATCTTTCCTTCTTTATCAGTTTGTATTTCTACTACTTAAATAATTATTCCTCCTATTCTAGTTCTAGATTCATCTTCCGAGCCATGAAACATTGTTACTTTTAATCTTCATTTCTTCCTTGTAAATGATTTTTTTCCTGTTACTGACATACTGTGGCATAAATCATTTTAATCTAGTCACTTTTTATGCCATAACATTGGAAAGAAAATTTGCTTTAGAGATATTTATGTGTGTTATTTTTTTTACCTGACCCTTTTTAACTATAAATTGTTTCCTTGCATTTTCTTAGTAACCCCAGAGAATCTAGAGCAGAGTTAGGAAGATAGTTGTTTTAAAAAGAAGCCCACAAATTAAGTCTTTTATTGAATACGAACTGGTAGAGAAAGACTGAAGAATTATAATTTGAGAATTTTACAAAGTTTTAAGACCTACAGAGAGGCTGCATGCCTCTGAAGCATTCTTATGGATGCAGAGACTTTATAGTCCTTAGGGAGATCTACAGACATCCGCTATGCTGAGTTCTGGGAAGCTGATTTTTCCCATGCTTGCAGCCTCCCTATGGGGTAAAGGTCTGTTAATTTTGCATAAATATTTATCATATCTCATTTTAGCTAGCGTTGCTTCCCTACACTGTTATCAATAAGGAAACCTTTGCTTATCCAGCTTGAAAAGTTTACTGTTATCAATATGACTAGTCTGGAGAATGTTCTGTTATGTTCTGAGGGTTGATGAAGTTAAAAAGTCAGATTGTAAAAAATAATGAGGTAAACCACCAATTCAGTCTGTAAATAATCTGGTTATTATGAAAATATTTGTCCATGCTTATTTTTCCGTATTTGAAAATGAGAAGGTCATTATCTTATAGACAATATCATTCACTTCAGTCTTGTCACATCTAACAAGTCAAATTATTGTCATTTTATATATTTATTTGTATAATCCTAGAGGTAATTTACATCCCATTTATTATACTTTTACAAGTGTTTCCATTTTACTAACAATAATAAGCAGCTTCCATTTATTAAGTATCATTCTAGGTGTTTTATAGGCATTTAATATATCTAACAATACTACAAGGCAGATGTTATTCTCAATTTATAGTTTAGGAAAAACTTAAATTCAAAGACAGTTATTGACTAGTCTAGTATTACCTAGTGTGTACATTTTGGAACTAGGTTTAAAAATCCAGGTCTTTTGACTCTTGGGTCATTGTATTTGCTACTGTACATAATTTTAGGTGGCTACCATTTCTGGGAAGTTAGAATCTAAACACAATTAGATAGTATAAAATTTAAATGACAAGGTCAGCTAAAAAAGGTTATTTATTTAGTCTCCTGTCTTTTGATACAAATTACACTAGCAATTTCTAAATTGTGTTCCAGGAAACATCTAGGAATTACTTTGGTAGGAATGTAATTTTTTGTTTTGCCTAGTTATGAGTCCTACACTGTCTCAGGTACTCAAGGCAAAAGGTAGAATACATAATGGAATCAATGTGTCATGGCGCAAATTTATTATTTAAAAAATAGTCCAATCCACTTTATTAGTCAAAAAACAGCCAAGTGAATATTTGTAATTTAATGTGATTTATCATATGCGGTATCTATTGATATGACTACATTTTACATCTTGTCATTGCTTGGAAGGATTCTACTTCCAAATTTTTGTGTTTTTCTGCCTTTAACCTTCTACTTCTCCTTCCTCATGTCCTTTTGTGTATATTCTTTGTCTTCATTGTCATCACTGGGCTTCTGAGTTCTGCTGTCTGACTCCATCTAGAACTTCCTCTCTTCCCCAACCTTTTATTTATTTCCAACTGAGTCCTTTTGCCATTCCCTGCAATTTTCTGACCAGAGAGTAGATACACAATTCCTGAATTACTTATTATTTTTCTTTAGAGTGGCAAAAGTTATTTCAAAGATGATACCTTCTATTTTGACCTTTCTCATCCTCTCTTTACCTACCTAGGCGATAGTATCCCAGCCATTACTTTCTCTATCCAAAATACATTTATTGAGCAAAAGTTATATAGTAGGTAGTATAATATTTTATACATGATTATTTTACTTACTCCTCAGAATGACCCCATGAGGTAATGGGTTTTATCTGTAATCTTCATTTTACAGTGAAGAAACAAGATCAGAAAGTTTTAAGTGGCATACCCAATAAGTGGTAAAACTGGGATTTTAGTCTGAGTTTGTCTGACTTCCCCACTTGCACTTTAAGCACTGTGTTATCCTGTTAGATGTAGTCAGCATTGACTCAGGCACTTTTTCTGCCTTTTAGGAGCTTCTAGTCTAATAGAGGGAGGCAGACATGCAGTCAGGTATGTGCACAGGGTACAGTGGGGATTTGAGAAGGACGAATCAATACTTCCTGGGGAGATCAGAAACAGCTTCATAGAGAGGATGCATACTTTCATTGAATCCTGAAAGGTGGGATGTAGTTACCAGACAGGTGAAGGGATAAAAGAGCATTCCAGATAAAGATAGCAATATGAACAAAGGCACAGCAATGAAGAGCTCTCATTTGCTAGGAACACATACGGTTCAGTGTGAATAGAGCATGGAAGTTGATGATGGATACAGCAGTTGGTAATGTTGCAGTGATAGGAGGCACCGGATGATTTTTATGTTGTTCTTAGGAGTTTGAGTTTTATCCTCTGGAGTGTGGAAAGCCACTGAAGGCCTTTAATGAGAGGGGTAATAGATTAATGTTATGATATAGAAGGATGAGTGTGAAGAATGGATTAATCTCAAGAAACTGTGTTAGGAGCAGAGAGACCAATAAGGAGACATTTTTCAATAATCCAGATGAGAAATAATGAAGTCCTAAACTGAAGTGCTAACAATACATTTAAAAGATAAGAGACAAATGTGGCTTTAAGATCTTAAGAATACCAGTAGTATGAAAAAGGTAGGTGATGAAAATAAGGACCTTCCTGGTTTGGATGTTTGGGTGGTTGTTAGTTCACCAAGATGGGGAATATAAAAGGAAAGAGGTGCAGTTTTGTTTTGTTATTTTTGTTTGGTTGACAGGTTTGGTGAAAGGTTGGAGAAGAGAATAGATGTGGTACTTGTAGTAATGATCTCTTGTCGTTTAGTAGATCATCCCAAGACAATAAATAAACTTTCACTATCCAAGATGGTAGCCACAAGACACATGTGGCTATTTAAATTAATTCAAATTAGATAACACTGAAAATATAGTTCTTTAGTCACACTAAGCACATGTAAGTGTTCAGTAACCACATGTAGCCAATGGCTACTGATATGGATACTGACATTGAACATAAAACGACATTTTAATCATTGTAAGAAGTTCTTTCAGGCATTGCTGCTAAACATTTATTATCTCACACAGTTTGCTATGTTCCAGAATCTGGGAGCAATTTAGCTGGGTGGTTTGGGCTCAGGGTCTTCAACAAGGTTGTAGTCAAGATACCTGCATCTGAGGGCATGACTGGAGCTGGTAAAGTGAGGTGACTCACTCATGTGCAGGGTAAGTGAGTGTTCGTTGTTGGTAAGAGGCTTTAGTTCCTCCCCAGGTGGACATCTCCGTAGGGATGTTTGAGGCAGCTGGCTTTAACCAGGGCAAGTGATCATAGAGAGCAAGGTGGAAGCCATAACTTTTATGAGCTGACCTCAAAGGTCACACTGTCATTTTTGTAATATTCTTTTGGTTACCCAGATCAATTCTATTCAAATGGATAATAGCAGACATATTGGGCAGAAAGGATGGTTTGTTATATGTACGATATTGCTAAAACATGAAGTTTGTGATGTGAGAAATTGGTAAGAAAAGCAACTGGAGGACTGGAAAGAAAAAATATGGTGGAATAGGAAGACAAGGCAGAAACTCCTCTGACACACACACCAAGGAAGCAACTACATCAAATACAACTAAACCTGAAAACAACCTGAAGACTGCAGAACAGACCACCTACACCTGGTGAAGAAGAGAAGACCACACAGAGAACGGTAAAGTGGCAGAGCTGCCACTAAGTGGGCCCTGAGCCCTTCCCCCATCCCAGTCCCCAGGCAGAAAGAAGAACAGAGGGGATAGGCACCCAGGAATCCTGCGCACTGGGCCCTGGGGATCTGCTCTGGGAACATGAGTCCACATTGCATTGGGTTATGGTGATTAGCAGGACTGGACAACAGGGACAGTTGGAACACTCCGGGAGGCTGAGACACCAGGCACTTGTGGAGGACAGGCACACTCTGCTGGTCCCACTGAGACCTAACACGGATGCAGTAGTTTTAAAAACTTGTCCACCAGTGGGGAGGAAGGAGCTCTCCAAGCTGACTCCCTGCACCTGCCTCTCCAGTTGGGCTGAAACATGGCCAAGAAAGCTGGAGAGCCTCTCTCTGCTGCCAGGCAGCAAAGTCTGACGCTCGTTGACCAAGTGAGCTGGTACGTGGCTGGTGCATAGGGAAGCACCTGGGGCTGAGCTGCCAGCCTGAGGGATGGAGTGTCTGGGTCTCCCAAGAGTGCCTTAACTGTTGGGCCAAGGGAGGGCTGGGGAGGTATTGTCTACCTGCCCTTTCTCCTGCAGAAAGAGCTCTATCCAACCTTTGCCCCCCTGGCACCCCTCCCTTGGCCCAACAGTTAAGGCACTCTTGGGAGACCCAGACACTCCATCTCTCAGGCTGGCAGCTCAGCCCCAGGTGCTTCCCTATGCACCAGCCACGTACCAGCCCACTTGGTCCACGAGCGTCAGACTTTGCTGCCTGACAGCAGAGAGAGGCTCTCCCAGCTTTCTTGGCCATGTTTCAACCCAACTGGAGAGGCAGCTGCAGGGAGCCAGCTTGGAGAGCTCCTTCCTCCCCACTGGTGGCCAAGCCTGTGCTGAATGCCTCACTGCCACTAGGGGGGGCCCGTGCAAACCGCTACAGCAGCTGCGCACCACTGCGCATGACTGGCTGCCTCCTCCTTAGCAAGGGTTCCAGTGGTGGACTCACTGCCTCTGCATGCCCTCCCAGAGTGGGACTTGCTGCTGCTGCTGTGTGCCCAGGCACCCTCCAGCCATGTGGTTGGCCACTACTGCCGTGTGCCCATGGGCTCTGCAACTGGGTGACTTGCTGCCGCTGTGAGACCACACTCCCACTGTGTGGCTTGCCTTGCAATTACCCCGCCCACCCCATTAACCCAGCAGCCCTACATTGCTGCAGGGCAGGCAGGAGGAGGCCCTGCCCACAACAACCCCAACAGAAGCCACTGCTCTGAGCAAACTGCTGGCCTCAGCAGGCTGAGATAAAGCACTGCCAGCAGACAGACAGAAAGGTGGCCCCGCCCACTGCCCACCAACAACTGGCGCTCCACAGCAAAGAACTAGACACTGAGGAGGAAAGAATCCTGAGCTTTTGGGCCAACAGGGTGCCTTCTTCATAAAGCCATCATTGTCTAGACCAGGAAGCACAGCAGATACATCTAATACAAAGAAAGAAGCACAGAAACCCTGACAAAATGAGGAGGCAGAGTAATTTGTTCCAAACACAACTACAGTATAAGACAACATAAAGAAGGCTAAATTAAACAGAGATCATCAATCCTCTCGGTAAAGATTTCAAAGTAAAAGACATCAATATGCTCACTGATCTGCAGAAAAATATTGACAATCACAGGGAGGACTTTGACAAAAATCTAAGAGCTGAAAAAGAAACACAAAGAATATAGTAACTGAAACAACAATGGAGAGAATGAATAATAGATTGCTAGAAGTGGAGGAGACAGTCAATGAGATGGAAATTAGAGAACAGGAATACAAGCTGCAGAACAGAGAGAAGAAAAGATCTCTAAGAATGAAAGAATGATAAGAAAGCTTCACGAACAATCCAAATGAAGCAGTATTCGTACAATATAGGTACCAGAAGGAGAAGAGAGGAACACAGGGATAGAAAGTCTCTGAGGAAATAATTGTTGAAAACTTCCCCAGTCTAGGGAAGGAAATAGAAACTCAGGTCATGGACATGCAGAGAGAGCCCCTAACTAAAGGAACCCCAGAAAGACAACACCAAGACATATAATAAATAAAATGGCAAAGATTAAGGATAAGGGGAGAGTACTGAAAGCAGTTAGAGATAAAAGATTACTTATAAGAGAACCCCATCAGGCTATCAGCAGACTAATCACCAGAAACTTTACAGGCCAGAAGGGAGTAGCATCAAATATTTAATGTAGTGAAACAGAAGGCTCTTCAACCAAGAATCCTCTCCCCAGCAAGAAAAATCATTCAAATTTGAAGCAGAGATTAAACAATTCCCAGATAAACAAAGGCTCAAGGAATTTATAATGACTAAACCAGCATTACAGGATATGTTAAGGGAACTGCTATAGATTGAAATGTTCCTAAGGCTAAATAGTTTTAACCAGTGAAAATAAACCCACAGTGAAGGTAGTAGACCAATTAATTACTAAGCAAATATGAAATTAAAACAAAAATAGTAAAACCAACTATACACAAAATCAGTCAAGGGGTACATACACAAAGTGCAAATTATGACATCTAATACATAAAGTGTGGAGGAGAAGGAAGAAGAAAAGAAGTAGTTTTAGATTGTGTTTGAAATAGAGCAATCAGCAACTTAATATAGACTGTTATATAGTCAGGAAGCTGTCCTCGAACTTTATGTTAGCCACAAACCTAAAGTTTATAATAGATACATAAAAATTATAAAAGAAGTCTAATCACAACACTAAAGAAAATCATCAAATAACAAGAGAAGAGTATAAGAGAGGAAGGAAGCAACAGAGAGGAACTATAAAAACAACCAGAAAACAATTAATGAAACAGCAATAAATACATACCTATCAATTATTACCTTAAATGTAAATGGACTGAATACACCAATCAAAAGATGTAGAGTGGTAGAATGGATAAAGAAACAAGACCATCTGTATGTGGCCTATTAGAGACTTATTTCAGACCCAGACTAAAAGTGAAGGTGTAGAAAAAGATATTTCTTCCAAATAATAGGGAGAAAAAACAGGAGTAGCAGTACTTATATCAGACAAAATAGATTCAAAATAAAGTAACAAGAGATAGAGACATTACATATGATAAAGGTGTCAGTCCAGCAAAAGGATATAACCATTATAAATATCTATGTACCCAACATAGGAACATCTAAATATGTAAAACAAATACTAACAGAATTAAAGGTAGAAACAGATGGCAACACCTTCATTTTTAGGAGACTTTAACACAGCACATCAATAGGCAGATCAATCAGACAGAAAGTAAATAAGGAAACAGAAGCACTGAAAATACATTATATCAGACGTACTTAACAGATACCTTCAGAATATTCCACCCAAAAGCAGCGAGGTATACATTTTTCTTAAGTGTGCATGGAATGTTCTCCAGAATAGATCACATATTAGGCCACAAAAGAGCCTCAATAAATTAAAAAAGATTGATATTGTACCAAGCAGCTTCTCAGACTGAGTGGTATGAAACTAGAAATAAATTACACAAGGAAAACAAAAAAACCTAGAAACATATGGGGGCTGAACAGCATGCTTCTAAATAATCAAATGTTCAATGAACAAATTAAAACAAATGAAGCAATACATGGAGATAAATGAAAACAAAAATTCAACAGTCCAAAATTTATGGGATGCTGCAAAAGCAGTACTAAGAGGAAAGTAACATAGCAATACAAGTCTACCTCAAGAAATAAGAACAATCCCAGCCTAAATTCACAATTAAAGAAACTAGGAAAATAAGAACAAATGAAACCCAAAGTTAGTAGAAGGAGAGACATAATAGAGCAGAAATAAGTAAAATAGAGAAGAATAAAACAGTAGAAAACTCAATGAAACTAAGAGCTGGTTCTTTGAGAAAGTAAACACAGTAGATAAACCTCTATCCCAGTGAGGCTAGGAAAAAGGAAAGAGTACATAAATTTAAAAAATCAGAAACAAGGAATAGTCACAACAGATACCACAAAAATACAAAGAATTAGAGAATACTATGAAAAATTATATGCAAGTAAATTGGACGACCTAAAGAGATATACAAATTCCTAGAAATATACAACCTTCCAAGATTGACCCAGGAAGAAACAGAAAATTTGAACAGATCAGTTACCAGCAACGAATTTGAATTGGTAATCAAAAAGCTCCCAACACAGAAAAGTCCAGGACAAAATGGTTTCACAGCTGAATTCCATGTAAAAAAGAGTAGAAGAGGAATGAATACTTCCAAACTCATTCTATGAGGCCAGCATCATTCTAATACCAAAACTAGGCAAAGACACTATGAGAAAATCATAGACCAATATCCCTGACGAATATAAATGCAAAAATCCTCAACAAAATATTAGCAAACTGAATTCAGAAATACATCAAAAGGACCATCCATCATGAACAATTTGGGATTTATTCCAGGGATGCAAGGATGGTACAATATTCATAAAACAATATTATACACCACATTAACAAAAGAAGGATAAAAACCACATGATCATCTCGATAGATGCTGGAAAAGCATTTGACAAAATTCAACATCCATTCATGATAAAAACTCTCAACATAATAAAGGCTGTATACAACAAACCCACAGCTAACATAATACTTAATGGCAGAAAACTGAAAGCTTTTCCTATAAGATAAGGAACAAGACAAGGATACTAGTCTTACCACTCAATCAACATAGTACTGGAGGTCCTACCTGCGGCAATCAGACAAGACAGATAAAAGGCATCCAGATTGGTAAGGAAAAAGTTAAACTGTCACTCTTTGCAGATGATATGATACTATACACAGAAAACCCTAAAGGCTCTACCAAAAAACTATTAGAACTAATAACTGGATTCAGCAAAGTTGTGGGATACAAAATTAATACACAGAAATCTGTTGTATTCCTATATACTAACCACAAACTAGCAGAATGAGAAATCAAGAAAACAGTTCCAAAAACAAATAAACAAGCAAAAAACCTAATTTGATTTATGATTGCATCAAAAAGAATAAAATACCTAGGAATAAACCTAACCAAGGAGGTTGAAAGAGCTGTACTCTGAAAACTATAAGACACTCATGAGTGAAATTAAAGAAAACACAAGTACATGGAAATCTGTCCTGTGCTCATGGAGAGGAAGAATTAATGTTGTCAAAATGGCCATCCTGCCCAATGCAATTTACAGATTCAATACAATCCCTATCAAAATACCAACAGCATTTTTCAGTGAACTAGAACAAATAGTTCTAAAATTCAGTGGAACTACAAAAGACCCTGAATAGCCAAAGAAATCCTGAGAAAGAATAAAGCTGGGGGTTATTACACTCCCTGACTCAAGCTATACTACAAAACTATAGTAATCAAAACAATGTAGTACTGGCACAAGAATAGACCCATAGAACAATGGAACAGAATAGAGAGCCCAGATATAAACCTATGCATATATGGTTAATTAATATATGATAAAGGAGCCATGAATATGCAGTGGGGAACAGACAGCCTCTTCAATAACTGGTGTTGGGAAAACTGGAGAGCTACATGCAAGAGAATAAAACTGGTTCATTTAACTCATACACAAAAGTGAACTCAAAATGGGTCAAACACTTGAATGTAAGACATGAAACCATAAAAATCTTGGAAGAAAACAGGCAAAAATCTCTTGAATATAAGCATGAACAATTCTTTCCTGGACACGTCTCCATGGGCAAGGGAAACAAAAAATGAACAAGTGTGACTACATCGAAAAAGCTTCTGTACTGCCAAGGACACTATCAGCAGAACAAAAAGACAACCCAACAATATGGGAGAATATATTTGTAAATGATTTATCTGATAAGAGGTTAACACCCAAAATATATAAAGAACTTACATGCCTCAACACCAAAAAACCAAAGAACCTGATTTAAAATAGGCAGAGTACCCAAACAGACATTTCATCCGAAGGAGAAATATGAAAAAACAGGCACATGAAAGGATGCTTCACACTGCTAATCATCAGGAAAATGCAAATCAAAACCACAATGAGCTATCACTTTACACCAGTTAGAATGGCTACTATACATAAGGCAAGAAATAACAAATGTTGGTGAGGATGTGGATAAGTGGGAATCCTCCTACACTGTTGGATGGGAATGTAAATTGGTATAACCACTGTGGAAAGCAATATGGACATTCCTCAAAAAACAAAAAAATAGAAATACCATTCAGCCTAGTAATTTGCTTCTGGAATTTAACTGAAGAAAACAAAATCCCTAATACAAAAATATATATACACCCCTATGTTTATCACTGCATTATTTACAGTACCCAAGATATGGAAGCAATCTAAGTGTCCATCAATAGATGAATGGATACAGAAGATGTGGTACATGTACAAAGTAGAATATTGTTAAGCCATAAAAAAATGAAGTCCTGCCAGTTGCAACAATATGGATGGATTTAGAGGGTATTATGCTCAGTGAAATAAGCCAGGTGGAGAAAGACAAATACAATATGATTTCACTTATTTGTGGACTCTAAAAACAAAGCAAAACAGAATGAACAAAACAGTAGTAGTTATAGACACTCAGAAGTGACTAGTGGTTACCATGGAGGAGGAGTTAGGGTGGGTGGGTGGGGAGGGTGTGGGGAATAAAGGGACACAGAAATTCTCAATCATAAGTTGGTCATGGGGATAGTAATACAGCATGGAGAATATAGTCAATGATTCTATAACATCTTTTTATGTTGACAGATTGTAAACTCACTAGAGGGGATGAGGATTTAATAACATGAGTATCTGTTGAACCACTGTGTTGTATATTTAAAACCAATGTAAGATTGTATATCAGTGATACTTTAATAAAAATAAAAAAAAATTAAGGAGCCTGAAAGGATAATTAGACTTGTCTAGAACTTATAAAGAACTTGTCTTTATATTGAAGAGTATTGTTTCCTACACATAAATTATTTGGATACTGCCTTAATGATAATCCTTGAACTGTCAGTTACTTAATTTTTTAACATTACTTTTTAAATTGAAAGTCCATTTCCAAAGGAAGATACTTCATTATTATAAGTAGAAAACTAGTATTTTTGCCACATACAGAAGGCAACAGTAGAAAAAATTACAAACCATTATTAAATTTTTAAAAATTAAGAATGAGAGGTTCCGGGAAGATGACAGCGTGAGCAGTGCGACGGATATCTCCTCTCAAAACTATGTAAATCTATGAAAATACAGCAAATACAACTACTCCTAAAAGAGAGACCAGAATTTACAGCACAGTGCACAGCCTGCACCTGAGAGGACTTGGCACCCCGCGAGGCAGGTAAGATACGGAGCCACGACC